>OY744541.1:62554248-62561748 GCA_963556195.1 Sepiola atlantica
ACCTAAAGCTGTTTATGGGTGTTTTAAGATTATTATATTTCAAACTGAGGAAGTAAGTGTAGTATCTGTTCTGATGGATACTGCACCCTATAGACGGATGTCGTCTTGTCCTTCGGGGCTTGATTCCACCTGTCTGTGGGTTTGTCCTGTGCAGTTCTAGGAGGTCCACCCTCCCAGGCTTCGCCTCCCCTCTTTGGGGAGGAGTAAGTTTATTGCTTACTGTTTGAGGCGCCCCTACCGGGGAATGCCGACGGGGCTGCCCAGGCAATTTTTAATGGCCAGAGTGCTCACTTTCTCGGGCGCTGGCTTTTCAAACCCCACTTACTCGACCCGAGCTGTGGTCACATCTTACTTGTGGGAGTAAGATAAAACTGGCCTTGTGCCTAACTCCTGCAGAGGAGTAAATAAATATACCTGGCACGCTAGGAAGTAAGTGTAGTATCTGTTCCGATGGATACTACACCCTATAGACGGGTGTCGTCTTGTCCTTCGGGGCTTGATTCCACCTGTCTGTGGGTTTGTCCAGTGCAGTTCTAGGAGGTCCACCCTCCCAGGCTTCGCCTCCCCTCTTTGGGGAGGAGTAAGTTTATTGCTTACTGCCTGATGCGTCCCTACCGGGGAATGCCGACGGGGCTGCCCAGGCAATTTTTAATGGCCAGAGTGCTCACTTTCTCGGGCGCTGGCTTTTCAAACCCCACTTACTCGACCCGAGCTGCGGTCACATTTTACTTGTTGGAGTAAGATAAAACTGGCCTTGTGCAGAGGAGTAAATAAATATCATAGGATTATGATGCGAATCAGTTTGAGAGTAGATTTGTTGCTGTACCGATCAGCTCTTGAAGGTCCACCCTTCCACGCTTTACCTTCTCTCTTTGCGAAGGGGTTAATTTATTGCTAATCGCCTGAGGCATGGAATGCTGACAGGGGCTGCTCAAGCATTTTATTGTAACCCAGAATGTGCTTATCCTAATGCACTGGCTTCTCAAAACCACACCTAACCTCCTGGCAAGGAGGTAAATAGTATGTTGTATTATAGAATTAAATAAGCATAAGATGTTTAGGTGGAAAAAACTTTTGCATTTGTTCATTTAAATTATCTATTATTATACACAAGCTGAGTTAATCAACATTTGTTTCCCTAAGGCTTTTTTCTATATTGTTACACAGAATACATGATTAAATATTTGTTAGTTTTGGGATTGAGTTATGCAAAAACTTCCATTTTAATTGTTCTAATTAGCCGTAATTTGCAAATAAAGTGACCCATATGTTCTTGCTAACTTTCTATTTATCACTTTCACCAGCTCTTACTGTCTGTTTTTGACTCGTCTCCGGCTTTTGTTCTATACGTTGTCTACTGCTCTCGCTTCCGTCACTCTCTCTTTCACTCTCACCCTCTATTTCACTCTCACCCTCTATTTCACTCTCTTTCACTCTCTGTTTATGAACAGTCGAATGTAATAAAGAAATTAAAAGAACAAAACGATTGGAATAGTTCATTATAAAGGAAAGGGAATATCATTTCCTCATCTTGGTTGTTTTTATCTGAACGTTTCGGCTGTTTCGCCCTCTGATCTTTTTCATGTGCCTTGTTTTTAACTCTGAAATCATGATAGATTTTTAAACCCGACACTTTACTAGAGCTCTGGGGATACACAGTTCGCATCCAATGCTTTGTGGCATTTTTTCCCGTTCACTTGTTAAATCGCCTTGCTACCTTTGCTCAAGATTGTACTCAAAACCACGAAATGACCAACACACTTTAACCAATATTTTATTCATCTTGGCCATGTGCAAGACGACTAAAGATTTTATCCACCTGTAGAATAGAATATATAATAATAGTTTTATCAACCTTTTTAATTATTTAATCTAAAATAATATGCCGCGTTCGTACATGCATTATCCTCTTTGATACACATTTTAAACAAAAATAAAAATAGTGAGTGGCGATTTATCTGATGTCGCTAAGGTAATAAATGTTTATTTTACCCATTTTAAAATGAATTGTCTTAAAATCGAATTACATCGCCCCATAAACTAAAACAGTACAATTTTAAATAAATACTTTTCAAAAGCTGACATTTCTTTAATTGATTTTAAGAAAATGTAGCTGAATTATTTTTACAGTAAGAAGATAGAATATTTATTGTTTTAAAAATAATCAATTTTCTTGACAGTATTCAACTTGACAGACGTTTATTATTTCAAAAGGAATATCATTATTGACAGTAAATTATAAAAATTGATGTAGAAATCACCGTGGAATTTCCATAGGTCCTTGCTAGTTATTTATTATTGTTATCAAGCTCAATCTAAAAGGATATTGAGCTCTTTGTTTGCGCATGGTCTGCTAGCTTGAATAGAATCTGTTTTCCAGGAAGTTGATTTTTGATATATATATATATATATATATATATATATATATATATATATATGTATATATATATATATATATATATATATATATACATGACTACATTTGTGACACGATGAAAAACTATATATATATAGTAAGCTATGAAAATATATTTATGGCAATTAAGCTACACAGAGGCTCCCGCGTTTCATCCCCGGGGGAATCTTCAGGCTAAAATGCCTATATATATATAGCTCATTGGGTAAAACTAATTCGAGCTCCCAGCACTTGACAATGTTTACATTGAGATATCACTTACATTCAGTCAGTATCGTATGATAGTGCAGGGGTAGAGGCGCCGACTGTCAGTTCGACAGTTGACTTTCAATCCCGACTTGAGGCACTAACTGGTGCAGCTGCACTGAAGAGCTGTGATACAGCAAAACAGTCTGTATGTGGATGACTATATATATATATATATATATATATATGTATATATATGTATGCAATATAATTGTTTTTAAATCAAATCGATGCCGATTCTTTCTTTCTTTTTATATACAATGAATCAAATATTTCGATCAACACAGATCTTTTTCAATGAAAATCAGACACTGTTCATTTTTTTTGTTTTCCTCATTGTCGATTCACGACAAAGCCGAGGTGTCTTGATCTCTCCTGCTGTTATATGGATACTGTTTAATGTCAAGATTTGGGTAGTAGTAGAGATGGTGCCCGATCAAGTATTAAATCACAGTTCTACTTTTGAAGACATCGTAAAGTGAAAATATATATTTTTTTTAAATGTCAAGATTAATTCTTTTTTATAAAAAATAATTTTTTCGTACGGCCGCTCATCAATACAAGCACCAACATGTTAATATTACTTGGTATTCTTGTTATGATCTTCAATTTTGAAAAGTGATTACTTTAAACTTTCAACAGCAAAATCCTTTAAGTTTGGTGAAAAATATTCTTACATAGTTAGAGGGTCAACAAGCAAGTTGCCTCTATGCTGTTTAATCCGTCATCTTGGATTCGAATCGAACTGATCATTCTGAAAAAAAAAACTGCTCTCAAAGAAACAAAAACTGCTGTTACAGTTTACTTTTTTTGCGCAAAACGAAAACGGTGAACCATAGTTGTTTTAAGTACCCCAGGAAGTGACAAGCCTCAAGCGTCGTAGACACTAGCCATTGCAAACGTATCCGTCTTCGCTGAAACCTAGGAGGAAAGAACAAAATGGAAACAGTTCTGATGTCGCCTTCCTCGACTCAGTTGTGGAAAGGGCAGATAACTGGTCCTATTAGAGTATTCAACACTCTCATTAGGTTAATGACTTTAGTTTAGTGTTTTATATACAATAAATCAAATATTTCGATCAACACAGATCTTTTTCAATGAAATCGAACATTGCAATTTTTTTTCTTTTAATTAATTGAAATTAATCTTGGCATCGATTTTGTTTTAAAAAATATATATTTTTTCACTTTACGATGTTCTTCAAAGTAGAACCTTGATATATATATATATATATATATATATATATATATATAGTAATCCAGGTAGAGTAAAAATCCACAGGGTAGAAATCCAAAGGGAATAAAACCGGGCTTATAAAAGAGTGCTCAATAAAGATATAGAGCTGTTTTGTGAATGCTTTTATTTGAACATGTACAAGGTCTGCTACACTGGCATGCCGATGTTATCGATCTACAGCTATCAAGAGCTGAGGTCTCATCAGGCAGAAAGTTTTTCCGTAATCTGACCCGGATTTCCTGGACTTCACCGACCGGGTCGGATCACGGAAAAATTTTCTGCCTGATGAGACCTCAGCTTTTGATTGCTGTAGATGGATAACATCGGCATGCCAGTGTAGCAGACCTTGTACATGTTAGAATAAAAGCATTCACTATATATATATATATATATATATATACTAGTAAAATACTTGTCCTAGGACTAGTATAAGCAATAAATAGATCATTAGTTTTAAATATTTGTTTTTTCTTTCTTTGGGGTATAATGCTATTTCGGTTGTACCCTCTTAAATTGTAAAGTTTGAAAAAAAAATAGTGTGTCCTGTTACACACCCTGTTGTCTAGAATACATATTCCATAATTAATAATGATAAGTTCAATAGTTTAAGATTTTACCAAGTACATACATATTGTTAACAGTCACGCATGTGCACCGATCCTTTTAAAAATGTATTACTTAATATAACACAAAATTTGATATAGAGCAATTCTTTTCCCTAAATTTAAAAATAATTTTTGTATCTAACTTACTTCAAAAGTTGTTTTTAGAGTGGGTCCTAGTTTGGCGGGGGTGGGGGGCGGCGAACCAACTAAACGTTTAAGTTTACAAAAAGAATAATGAGCCCATGTTACTCAACGAGTTGCCAAGAAAATATATTCCAAAATTCATAATGATCGGTTCATAAAATATGAATAAAAATTAAAAAAACTTTATGTATATGCACCCCCTAAATGTTAATATTTACAAAAACTAACCTGCTTATGTTACCCACTGTATTTTTCAGAATATATATTCCAAAATTCATAATTATCCGTTGATTAGTTTAGATTACCCTGTATGCGAATATATATATATATAATATATATATATATATATATATATATATATATATATATTTGTTTGTCTGAGTGATGAGGAAACAGACTGTAAAGAATTGGATTTCTTTAAAAATGAATATGGTCACAGAAACACTGAAATCTAATTTTCTATTGTTTATCTATAATGTCTGTGGGTTAGCTGTACCTATTGGCGTAGTTCAGGATTCATTAATGTCATTTTAGTTTGAATGTTCAAAAATAATAGTGTGTAAGTTATGAAGAGATGGAAAAAACTGAAAATGTAAAGGCGATAACTTATATTTTAATCTTTAAGCTTAAATAGGAATTATCTCACTTACATTTTTAGCCTTTGGTGTCATTATTTAAGGTTGTCTCCATCGTAATAATATTCCTTGCCAGAATAATTATTTTGAGAAAGAAACTGAGCAAATTATACTTTTTTAGTGTAAAGAACATGCTGAAAGGATAAAAAAAAAAAATGAAATAGCTAGTCTTATCGATTTATCTATTTAGGTCCAACATGGAAAATCCGACATGGTAACTTTATATATTAGATACATCTTTTTGTGAGGGGTCAGGTTACTCAATAGGTGCGGATCCCCAGTTTGTGACCCCACTTTATATAATCTGCATAGGTATGCGATCATCCCTACTAAATGTTCAGATTCTAATAGCCTAAATGTAGTTAGTCGACCCACAGCCAAGACAAACTGGTAAACACACATATCTCATATTAATATAGAGTTGAGACTCTTTTCAGGAGTGTCTTGTTGCCCATCTAATCCCAAAGATGCATTTCAAGTGCCACTTGATGTAAACGGCGAACTAATAGACATTCCTGGTCTTCATAGAGCACAGTTGACAAGGTTATTATGTCTTATACTGAAAACTTGGTCTTTAAAAAGACATGCGTGTTGTTTCAAAATCTGTCCTTGATCCGCTAAAAAACGGTTTAAGCTTTTGAAATTCTACTCTGCAATTCATCTTCTAACTTAGTGGCATTTGATATTGTTGAGCTGAAATATCTAATTTGAATAGCACTTAAATAATGAAAGATAAACATTTTTTTAAAAATGAAGTTATGCGTAAGCAGTAACGATAACTTTATTCAGATTACGTATTTGATAGGGCATAAATATTTTCTTTTTTTTTCTTTCAGTAAATTCCCTGAAAAAATATCCCCCTAGCGATGTATTTTACAGAAACCATTGGCTAACCATAATTACTGGTATTCAATCTTTATAATACTGTACTAATCAAAATAGTAAGTGTATTATATTCCACTAGATGTCTCTACCCGGCGTTGCCAGGGAGATTTTTCGTTGACCCAAAAATTCTTTTAAAAAAAGGTTCAATTGTAGTATAGGACCGTTGCAATACCTCACCTATTTCACCCAAACTGATTGAAGAGATCACGATTGCCAGCGTTTTATTTATTTAGGCGCGTGTTCTGGTGAAGCACCAGCCGAAAACTAGCTCTAAACAAAACGAAAGTGTGACTTTTCTCACACAAAAATTAAATATTATTTTTTAATGAAGAAATGTATCGTATTGTAAACAGTAAACTATTTTTATTTGTATTATTCGAACTGCTGTTCTCATCTTGGATGTTATTCTCAAGAAGTTTCAGTCGATGTAACCTATGATTTTTTCCAGTGCCTCTCTGGAATCTGTACGAAATTTCAAATTGAACCCTTCATTTAATCCATAGGGGTAGTTTGTTCTAGTTCCATCAACCATGATCGGGTAGAACTCTTAAGTAATTTTTATTATATTTTTAATATCGCCGGTATTGAGGATTGAACCTTCAACCTCAAGAAGACTGCCACTTAGAACTGAGTAACTTAGTACTTTTATCAGTTGCGCTATGTGACAAAAGAGGATGGCAAAAAAAAGGTAAAAGAAGAAACACAATTTCTGTGTAGTATCGTATTCTGATCCCCCCTTAAAAATGTATGTATGAAAATGTATTGCGTATGTAATTATATTCCTATATCAACTTGTGAATATGTTAATCTTATTTACTTTCCTCCCCACGAGGGCAGAGTTAGACACAAATGTTGCCCTATATAAGAATAGATGGACTTGCCTGTTACTTAGAGGTGTGTAATAAGTACATTACGAAAATAAGCAGCAGTTGGAAATGATTCTCATAGTAATTGTGGTTATGAGCTGTTGATCAAACACAGCTAAAACTCTAGTTAAAACCATAGGCTAACTTGTTCATGCTTTTTCATGAATATTGATTTAATAAGGCAAATACTCTTTTATAAATTGATGTTTGGAGCAAGTAAATAATTAAGGTAGGTAGCCTCAGTGACTCTTTTACACAGCTAACAAAATGTGCATAGATGCCTTAAAACGATTACCATGGTTTTTGTAGATTCCCTTAAAAAGTCCGTAATGTTTTGTAACATTGCATTTACTATTTCGGGTTCACACAACATAAAAAAGTTTGTTTTTTAATAATAGAATAGGGAGAAAAATATAGAAAAGTAAATGTGAGCCAAGATAAAAACAACACCATTTGTTACCGTTGGA
>OY744541.1:62566748-62766748 GCA_963556195.1 Sepiola atlantica
TAGTACAGAAGAAAAATTATATGCTAAAAATCACAAGGAAAAAACATTTTGCTATTAACAAAGTTCATTTTTATAATGAAACTATAACACCTATCTTTGGATGGGTTCGTGCTATGAATGTTTATTTGTTTGTAAAACAAAACGATAGCGAAATACTCTATTTTTTACTAGCAGACCCGTGTCCTGTCGTTGCCCGGGAAAGTAGAGTAACCCAATAAACTTTTGACCACAACATTGAATTATTTACTGCTTATCGTTGTCCGGTGTGAATGCAGACCCTACGATATTAATGTAAATCAGCAATCAGCAAAGAAAAAAACTTTAAGCATGAAATTTGCAAATCGGATAACCTTGTTGTGTAATTGGCTTAAAAAACCTAATTTCTAGCAAGAAATCATTTTGCAATGATTGTTTGTAATTTATGTACAGAAAAACGAAATTTAATCACCTAAATATTTAATGTATTTTTATGTAATTATTTTTATTGGTGATTAGCGTTCGTTGTTTTTTTTTTTTGCTCACTACTACTTCGATTGCCTCACTTCCTAAGTGATTAAGATATATATATATATATATATATATATATATATATATATATATATTCATAAATAATATTTTCAAATTAATCCATATACACATGTTTTATGCCAAACCTGCACTCATATATTTATATATAAAAAGTCCGAATGCAAAACATGATAAATCCAATTTTTTCATTGAGAAATGAAATAATAAAAGGATGAACTTGACTAAAAACTGATTTTAATTGAAGGCAAAAAAGAATAATTATGCCGATATCATAAAACATGATATCACATTATGTAAAACATGACTTTGGGATGAGGTAGAGTGTTGAAATGAAACACATTTTTGTAATGATAGCTTCGTAATTCTGGGGGTAAGAGCTTAGCCTGCAGAGTCGAAGGTGACTTCGTGAATAGGTTCGAATCCTTAGACCAGCAGTAATTAACATTTCCTACACTGATGATTGCGTACAGCATGAAACGCTAGTGTCTGTAGGATAAAATAATTAATATTGATAAAAAATATTGTTATATATACAGAATGTGTGTGTGAGAGAGAAGGATAGAGAAATCAAATTAAAAAATATTGACAAATTTTGCTGAACATTGTCAAAAATCATAATTTAATCAATATTAAAATTTTAAAAATCCATACTCTTGGGTAGGCGATCTTTTTCTCTGTTGATCAGCCAATAATTATTGATTGAAAACTCATGTTTGTGTGAATATGCAGGCAGACAGATGTTAATGCTTTCTCCAGATTTATACACACAAAGATCGATTTCCATTTTCTTTCTTTTTGAAGTTTATTTTCAATTAATTAATGTTTGACGCACCACGTGTACGATTATAAATTGACATGTAGAAAACCTTCATGATATTCCGCAACATACTTTCTCATGGAGGTCTGTAAGTCTCACTCTATAGATTTCCATGAAAAAATATGTCACACAACGACGTCTCAACTGGTACTGCCACGTCATCCATGGTCAGCCATCCCAAACACTCCAAAATGTATTCTTGTATGGCTGCAATACGTGATTGACGATGATTCATTAAAACGACATGATCCTGGCTGCAGTGCATTAGATGGAGAAAACTGCTGGTTTCTGTAAATGGTTCTATGAGAAATTGCAACACACAACAACGTCTCAACCGGCACGGCCATGTCACCCACCGTCAATCATGCAAAACGCTCCAAAATCTCTCCCACATTGATATCAATTGCCCAAAGATATGTGGTAGGCCGCTTATGACATAAAGAAGATAAGTTGATGATGATCTGATACTGGCGGGGAGCACATACGAAATGGCAACAGACAGGAGAAGTTGGAAGTCATTCGCAAAACATTTAAACTCAGCATGAGACACAAAATGAAATTAATAAAATAAGAAAAAATACTTCCCGTGAATATTTATAGTTACAAATTTAAGGAATTTGTAGTAGAAATTTATAGAGCTTTAAAATTATAACATTTATTTTATCAAAGGTACTATGTGTGTATTCTGAGATTTGTAATAGCATTTAAATCAAGTTTCAAAATGAAAAGTCCCAGAAAAAACTGAATTTTACGTACGTTTCAGGAGGAATAGTTTTAATAAATGAGTCAGCATAGACTCTAAAAGTAACATCTTTTAAAGAAACAAGTAAAAAAAAAGATGTTCCCTCTCATCAGAAAATCACACTCAGTCAATATGCTATGTACAGGAATAAATACAAAAATTAGCATGGAGTGAGATAAACAATATTAATACACCAGCATTTCTGATACGAATTTATCTGTAACTACATAAAATTCGCTTAATATGTGGTCCCTTTTCTGATGATCATTTTTGATTCTCATTATCCACTTTGTTGTATGCTTTGTTAATTCTCAGTCCTGTGGATTAATTTGATCATTTGTTTAATTATAGCACTCATGCAAACGTTAGTATCAACAACAACAAAAATCGTCATAATACATAATGTTCCGTTGGAAATAAATTCCAGTGTTATATATATATATATATATATATAGTAAGCAATGAAAATATATATGGCAATTAAGCTACACAGAGGCTCCCGTGACGATTCCCCCCGGGGATGAAACACGGGAGCCTCTGTGTAGCTTAATTGCCATATATATTTTCATTGCTTACTACCTAGCTCTACTTATGTATCGAGCACTGTTGAAGTAAATACTGAAAACTGACACATAAAAAATTATATCTCCTTATAATATTTTATGTGGATACATGAAGTACTAATATATATATATATATATATATATATATATATATAAAATAACCTACAATTTCACATAATATATAAGAATATACAGATAAAATTTCTAAAATATTTCATTCAAACAGACTTAAAAAAATGTCCTTGTAAATTTATTCTTTTACTATTAATTTATATATTAATTAATTCTAACGTTTGTAATCTTTTGATATATAAGAATTTATCAAGAATATGTGTACTGTTTCTTATCTGAGATGTTCAGCAACACTAATGTTCTTAGCTTAAAGTGGTTAGCTCTTTAACAGTTAAGCCGGGTTTATTGATAGATCTTTTGCGGTTGCTTATAAATTGTATTGTTTCGAGCATAATTCAGCTGACCAACAACTTTCGTGTCCAACTGACCGCTTTTGCCAAAATTGCATTGAGCTTGACTTAAATCTGTGTTGGCTGCACAAGTTGACAAGCCAAGGGACCAATTTTGTCATTGAGATGATGGATTGCCGCAGCATGTTATTAAATAACAAGCTACATGTTCAGCATTTGGAATGTAACATCATTCGCTTTCCAATATATACGGTTTGAAGTTTCTCCCTAAAGTACTTACTGCCATCTTTGATGATTATACATGGGGACCAGCGTCTACATGACTTGGCTCTCATCAGCCAAGTTTTGGGGACGAGCATAAAGTTGTTGACTTGAACTTTTCCTCGATATCAGAATCAGACTATTACTATAAGCATTAATGTTTTGGAATTTTTTAGATGAGGGTTAATAATGTTGTATTATTTGGATTATGCAGTTTGACGAGTTTTGATTGTTATCACCACGTTTTGGCCGATGTAACCTCCGACATTCTCCGAGTGTATCTTTTCGAACTTGGGAATCCTTATGTCGAAACTCAGGCACTTGTACAGAGTTTGAAACTGGGGGTAGACATGGATTAAATCCAGAGTTCAGTTCCAAATTCTGTAAATGTTCCAGAGTTCGACATAAAGATTCCCGAGTTCGACATAAAGATTCCCGAGTTCGAAAAGATACACATCAAGAAGGTCGGGGGTTACATCGACCGAAACGTTGTGAATATAACAACCAAGATCAGAATAATAGTTTGAATAATCTAAATAATTCTTACTAATAAGTTTGCCTTCACGATTCCTAAGTTCGAAAATATGCAGCTGTTGGAGGTTACACCGACCGAAACGTTGTGAATATAACAACCAAGATCAGAATAATAGTCTAAATAATACAAATTATCACTAATGTTAGTATTTTCGGCTAAAGAAAACAGATTTTGATCAAATTAGCAAGGAGGATCAAATGCATTCTGAGCCTATAATAACATAGCTAATTTAAAGGTTCAAACCCAAATCTTAGCCTAATATAACTTAATAACTCAACATGATCAAAATTCATATCAGAATAACTGGCCTCTATCTGTCTCAAGAAACAATAGATTTCCTTTGAAATGGTGATTGCAAAATGAGGAATTTATGGTGAAGCAAGGGTTACACAATCCTGAGTTGCACCTTTCTTTATTCAAATCAAGTGACAAAAAAATCAAAGAATAAACGGAGAAGGATTGATGTTATTTCAGAGTTGTTTTTTTCTATCTCCTCGAATGCTTGAGAGTCAAGTCTAACTTATTATTTCACCCATAACTCCGGAGAGGAAAAAGATGAATTCCTTCCTGTACACACGTTTACCCAGGCACATTTGATGCAGAGGCAATGCCTTGAATTTTAGGACTGTAAATTGGGGAAAAATATTAAGTAATAAAAGAAAATTATTACCAACAGATGCTAAAACACTATATCTTGTCTTACTGTCGTTTTTTGTTTGTTTCCTTATTTTTATTCAGTTTTCTCTGTGTGCATAATGCTTCAAAGAAACTATAAGAATCGCTTACCATACTTGTTAGGGACCAAGTGTAGATTTAGCACCTCAATTATATCAGCAGTAAAAAAGAACGAGTTTAGCATGATGCTGTATATGATGTCTCTCAAACACCACATCTACTCAATGAAAATATTTAGAGTAATCCAATATGTATTGATCATCAACTGTTTATATATAATGTCAGATTATCCATTAGCTACATAAATGATCACGTCTAGAGTGCCCAAATAGTCACTAGCTACAAAAGTGATCATGACCACATTTACCTATGGGACAGACCATAATAATATCTAAAGTAAATACATTTATAAATATATTTGTTTTTGTTTAATTTAGTATAATTTTTTCACAACAAACCAAATTAATCTTATTTTTAGGGTTTCTTATCCCTAATGTGACCGGCATTCGATTCACTGGAGGATGTTCGACCGAGCTTCAATTTCTGGTTCCTCTTTGTAAGACATTCACAGCAAGAACGCACTTTGTTATCATTACTGTAAAGAGCTTTGCTTTCTTTTTCTATGTGCCGAGCGTTAGGCGGAATTTTCATGAACAAAGTTTCTTTCCAAGAACTTTTTATCTATGAAACACGTTGTCACGAAACTGCTTCCCTGCAGGCTACAACATAGTATTCTTTATATCCAATATCAACAAATGTCATAAACCATCCTCATAAGTAATCAAATTTTGTCCGTTTTATTCATCATTTTTAATCCTCTCATAATATTCTTCATCATTCAACTGACAACCCATCCATCTAATTAACCCTTATCCTTGTGTCCTTTAAACTTTATATGTGGTGACTTTTTTCTAAAAAAAAACTGTTTGGTACAATTTTAGAATTTTCTTCCTGCTTTGATTAACGAGGTGTCACAGACATACATATATATATATATATATATATATATATATATATATATATATATATATATAATGTTATAAAATGTAGATGTAAGTGACTTACATCTACATTTTATAACTTTCAAATTTTTTAAATTATAACTTTTGTTTTATTCTCTGCCAACTTATCTATCTATTTTAATTCCCCTGATGATAAGAAACCTGCCTTAAGGAAATAAAAAATAAGCATTCTTTTATTGAATATACCTTGTTTTGAACAACTGAAGACGTAGTAGATTTGTCATTCTCACAATTTTTATTTCTCTTCTTTCATGTATCTATATAATTGCTCTACCCCGTATATTGAGCTTTAAACACTTTACGGTAGGTTCAAATTTTACAAGTATACATACTACTTTTAGTTTCATACCTTTATATATATATATATATATATATGATACACATGAAGTGTATTATTATAATAACAGATAAATGATAAAGAAACTGGAAGAATATCTTTGCACCATTGTTTAATAAATATTCTATGAAATGACTAAATAACAGGAATCTGTTTAACATAACCCAATGATACTTTGGAATAAATAGTTTGCCTCGCTTTGTTGGTATTCCAAAGAGTGGATGTTTGTAAATGTCACACAGATTTATATACATAGATATCTGTGCGGACGAAGATGATAGATAAGTTTCTCCAGATGGCATTACTCTAAATGCTACAAAGTTAGAAATAAATGCTTATCATACTTATGTTTGTTTATTTATTGTATTTTATTTGTTTACAAACGTACATATACACACAACCATATACAATATATATATATATATATATATATATATATATATATATATATATATGTATGTGTGTGTATACACCCTGCGTGTGTGTGTTGATTTCTTTGCAAAGATCATCACTGAAATAAATCTGTCACCTTCAGACCCCTAACGGCATCAGCAGAGCAACCCCTGATGGCACACCTGGATCCAAGCTGTGCCCTTAAGACGAGAATAAAGCATATGTTTTCATGATTTGGGTGGCTGCTACTCCTGTTGCAGTCTTTAACTTCTACAGCTTGGTGGGATCAGGCAATCTACGCTGAGACACGTGCCTAAACCCTTTGATGCGTAAACAAATAGAACTTCATAAAAGCGATTTAAAAGAAAGGATAGAAAGTGAGATCTACAGACGTGAACCGTTGGCGTTATGCATTTGTGACGTACATATTGAGTTGCCTTATTTAAAAAAAAATACTTTTATTCCATCAAATTTTGTATTTTGTTGGATCAGTATGGATGTCTAATGTGACAGGCTTTGACCTGAAGACCTCTGCGGCAGATTAAATCTGGGCAGATCTGGAGACTTTGTTGGTTTGGTCACATTGAAAGAATAGATGAGAATTCTTGGGTTAGTAGATGTAGAACAGATAGAAGTAGCAGGGGGAGGCCAAGAAAAACATAGGAGAAAGTGATAAGGATAGATTTGAGAGAAAGAGGAATAAATAAAGGTCTGGCCAGAGATTAAATTGAAAGTCAATTGCTAAAGACCGTCCAGCGCATGGCAGCATGTAAATGGAACATGTTGATGATGACAACACAACTATATGCAATAGGTTGTTTTATCTTTTCTTTAAAAAGCTATTTTGGTCAATAAAATAGGAGTAAATCTGAAATCATTTTATTCCAAAAAATATAAATGTATCCTTGAATATAATTTTACACAAAAATCTGGTAAAAATATACATCATCAAGTTTGGTGAGATGAAGAAGTAAAGATCCTTCCACTAGCATCCTCTTCACCCGGTCCTCTTCTGTTGAACTAGAGGTGTGAAACAATAAAGATTTTGTGTTCTTGCATTTCTCTGTGAACAGAATGAACTTCTATTTTGTTCTGCAATAACTTTCAACAAATGTAAAATTCTTAATGTTAGCCATTGCAAATTTTGAGATGAAAATCAGGCAGGAGAATGGTGACCGTTCGAAAATAGATTCGGAATGGTAATCTGGTATCATTGAATCGTTTTTATAGTCATGAAATCTATTTCTGCAAAGGAAAAAAAGGAACTCTAAATAAGTGTTGTGGACCTGTAAGGGGTCCGGAAAGAAGACCCGAACTCAGGATTAAGTGAAGAAAGTATAAATACAGCATATAAAGAGATTGGCTGAACGTCTTTCTGACAGCCAGTATTAAACTGTGGTTGTTACAACACCGTGAGGTCCCAGTATTTATAGTGAAACGGAAGAGTTCATAAGGTAAGGTACCATAATAATAAGTAGCTTATTTTCTTGTTGTTACATAAATCGTATGACGTGGGGAATGCGAAATGAACTTAAAGAATAAGAAATTAATGTGTATACATATTAATAATGAAGTGACTATTTTAGTATCAAAAACAGGTCTCCATTAAATGTTTGTGAAATCAAAATTGAATGAAAAAAATAACTAAATAAAAGTAGAAATGTGTTTAGAAAAAGTCTTAGCAACTATTGCTTTAATTCAGAGACCGTTCAAAAATAGATTCTGAAGCGTAATCTGTTATTCTCTAATGGTCTTTTTCGTAATGAAATCTATTTCTGCATAGAAAAAAGGGGAACTCTGAATAAATAGCTTAATTCATCGGGAGTAACCCAGCAACATTTCGTTGTTGTTATATAGATCGTATGATGTGGAAAATTCGAAATCAACTTATGTAAGAAGAAATTAATGTGTATACGTATAAATAATGAAGTGACTTTTAGTATTACAAAACTCCTATTTTCATATTCCGTGAAACTGGAATGTGGAAAAAGCATTCTGAATAAAAAGGGAGCAGTCATTATTTACGTTAAAAGGTAGAGTACGTTACAGACAAAAGACATTACTTAAAAATGAAATACAAACGATCTTTTGCTAAAAAATAATCCCATAAACAACAATTCCGGAAACATGGATGCTGCGTGAGTTGCTGCATGAGAGTGAAATTACCTCCAACCTCCTGTGCAGATGACTGTGTTAGGAGAATTCGCTAAGCCAGAAAAATGATAATAAAATTTGAAAGGGAACGCAACGAATACATATTTTCTTAAAATATGGTCTAAGTGGCTGGCGGAACAGATTAGGTTTTTGGTCGAAAGTTATAATGGTCGATGAAGTAGGGAAAAAATTGACTTTACTTTATTATGAAATATATATATATATATATATATATATATATATATATATATATATATATATAAAACACACAGAGTGCAGATTTGAACTCTGGTGCGGCAGTGTTTAATAAGCATAATTATTTTACAAACTAAGGAAACTTTTGGTTCCGTATAAAACTTTGTTGGTTATAAAAATTATTTGGTCTTAACAGTAATTTCGGACGAGGTAAACGCGCATACGTTCATTAAAACAGGGACAATGGTTTATTGCCATTTAGTGAACAGATTTTGCAAGAATTGACTTGCAGGTTGAGACAAAAAATGAACACTGCACAACAAAGTTGAAAATGTCGAATTTTTTTGTAACAGTTTCATATTCTTTGATTTTTTGACAAAGAATAGAGGACCGTTCGAAATATTAAAATTTAAATTATTAGAATTATGGGTGAAACGGGCCCAAATTCTAGTATATATTAAATATTAACAGTTTTTTAACACCAATAAATAGTTAAAGCAAAATACATTGTTTCAGGCTATTAAAATAATTTATGTTTACCTATTCATTTATTTGTTTTTTATTAGCGCTTATGTTTGAATTCATGTTTTGAAACATGACGTAAATCATAAATCTATGACGTCAAGCCAAAGCTAGAATTATTTTGTTAAGCTAATGTTTTAAGCTCTATTTAATAGAAAGTCAGTTGGTAGAACCTCAGACCGAAGATCTCAAGGTTTCGGTTTTAATTTCTTGCCATTGCATCCACTTTATTTGTTTGGAATTCATTATTTATTATTGATGCAATATTTTCCATTTCTAAAAGTAGTTAAGATCTCTGATATTTCAAAATTAGACCAATTCTACAATGTATTTATTACGTTTAAACAAATTCATTATTTTTAGCCAAGAAACGCATTATATATATATATATATATATATATATATATATATATATAATATATAAAGTAGAGACGTTTTTTCCCCTGTACCTTCTCGGAGAATAGGAAAATAACCACATGCATCACGGGCTACTGAACTCACAATTACATTGCACTTATTCACTCGAGCGTGTTTTAGTATATCTGTTATTCTTCTTTCCAAACTAACACTGAATATTACATTCGGCCCGGCCGCCACGACTCTCCGAAATACCAACTCCATATAGGTGGTAGTAAAAACTTTTCTCCCTAACAATTCTGTACTGTGACTACACTCATCGACACCGGGAACTAATAACACAGTATAATTTTCATAAAGCACCCATTGTTATTTCGTATTTGTCTGGCATTATTTTACTACATAATATTAAGCAATACACAAAAAATTAACAACCGCTCCCTTACACTCCGATGATTATTCGCGAATATCAGATTACGTTCTATCTAATTCTACCTTCTACATTTAAATTCATTCCGGAATTAAGCGAATGAAATTAACGAACACAGTTCCTGCAACATTTAATGATTCAACATGGCGGATAACATTTCTTGATTGAATCGACTTCCTATTTAATTCATTACGCACTAAGATACTGGTAGACGCGGATACATTTACATTTTCAAAAACATACACCTTAAACACGCATATTATAGAAAAATTGCCCAAATGAATTTACAAAAAATGACCTACACCGCGTCATTTCGCCAACACGGTATAGGGGGTGGGGGTGGAGAAAGAACTATAGCCCGTTTTTTTTTAATTCGACGTCATGCAATAGGTACTAATTTCTCCCGTGCAACGCCGGGCGACGGGTTCCGCTAGTATAATATAAAACTATTTATTGATACAAACATTTTCGGCTACACATTTGAAGACATGTTTCAGTTCTAGGTAGAAACCAACTAAACTTCTTCAGGCCACTATTCAGCATGGATGTAAAAATGAAAATACATGGTTATTTTTAATAGAAATAAGTAAAATAGATATCTAATTTCCTTTGTGGCCCATTTATTCCTGCGTGTTGTCTTTAGTTTGTGCAGATCATATTTATTTCCCTGCATTTAGTTTTCTTGCATTCTGTTACTTGAAATAAGATGGACCAAAATTAGAAGGATGCTGTTCCGGACCCCCAGATTGACTATTAAAGGAGCCCATGCCAATCATGACACTCAGATCTTTGTTCTGAGCCCCACGGCTTTCATATTTGTTTGGTGTCATTTTTTCATGGCGTTGTTGATGTCTGTAGCAGCAGCAACAGCCCCAGATTTATTTTATCTGTGATCATGTCACCGGGGATAGTGTTTATCTAGCCCATATGTAGAAATAATAGGGCACTACTATACATATTGTATATGTTAGATATTTAAAATAAAGAATGTTGGTTTATATTTGTTACAGTAGCTTATAACTCGAGAACCAACGTTTCCAGACTTATATACACATAAAAACGGTGTGCGGACAAAAGCCCACCAAAATAAGTCAAAATAAGTCAAACACGGACAAAAGCTCAACAACATAAAAATAAATAAATTTTTAAAAATTAAAAAAAAAATTTTGTATATTTATTTTTTTTTACAATTATCAATAACTGTTTGTCTGCAATTCTTTTTTCGTGACAAAATATTTTTTAATTTCATGTTTAAACGTATTTCCGGTACGTTATATATACTGCATTTATTTTACAGATTACATCATAAAAAACATGTACCCTTTTTACTACTAACCCTAAGTCCGGTGGTAAAATGAAATATATATATAGAGAGAGTCATCCATAGACAGGCTGTTTCGCTGTATCACAGCTCTTTAGTGTGGCCACACAGGCAAGTGCGTCAAACCGAGATGGAAATTCGACCATCTAGTAGAGGCGGCGCTTCTAACCATTCGGCCATCAGTCACAACACATGAGTAAGCAAAATCTCAGTGTTTATATAAACACTGTTTTTTTTTTTTACACATAGAGCAAATTTTTATTTAAAAAACCACGATGCATTAATTTGGTCATCGATTGATAGCTTCGGTTTCATGGAAACACTGGAAACTTAGCTTTCAGAGATCAAGATACCAGTGTACATGTTCTTCATCGATGTTATGATCATAACATCGACCGAAAAACAGGTACATTTGGTATCTTGAGCCATGCAGGTTAAGTTCCTAGTGTGTCTGTGAAACCGAAGGTATCGATGAACGATCAAACTAATGTGTGGTGTTTTTTGAAAAAAAGTATATGTTCTTACATACGTAATTGAGCACTCGATTTACCCCCCCCCCCCCCGTATTCTAAAACACAGCATTACACTATACACACAAACACAGGGAAGGAGATTTGTGGGTGGATTAAAGTTTCCCTATTCTTGGCAATAATTTTCCATATCTATTTGATTATGACTAATATTTTTGGGTCATCTTTTTCCTCGAACCATCCACCCACCCATCCAACCACCTTCTGCCACTTAACCTCTAGGGTCCACCTTCCTTCCCAACTACCCATTTCCCTTGCAAACTACATCCCAAGTAAACTTCAAAAGCTCCCAACTTAGCATTTAATTGCCATAAAAATAATCACAGTTTTTTTTATTATTTATTTTTCTTTTGAGGTTTGTCAACTTAGCAGATTAAATGATCCACCCTGAAGCTGGTCAAGGCCCTAAGTCAGAATACTCATTAGCACCTTAAAGTGAAGAACATTAAATTAGAAATGTCTTCACAAAAAAATAAACACACATTTTAACTGGGAGGGCAAAAGACAAGGACTGATAGAGTGTGTGTGTGTGTGTGTGTGTGTGTGTGTGTGTGAGAGAGAGAGAGAGAGAGGGGGGGAGAGAGAGAAAGATCTAAACAACGATTACTTTAACCTCAGGACCATCATTGCAATGCATGAATGTTTTTGTACTTGAAGCCAGTTTAAAAAAAATGTTATGATTGCTTTTTCTGGAAAACATTATTTACACACAAGAAACATAATATTGATGATGATGATGATGATAATAATAATAATAATAATAATAATAATAATAATAATAATAATAATAATAATAACATTAATAAAAATAAAAATAAAATAAAATAAAAATTAAAAAAAAAAAAACCTGGCAAATCATAGATTTCACTGTCCCAGCAGATCACATGGTTAAGATCAAGGAAGAAAAAAAAAAAACGAAGCAAATACATGGAACTTGCCAGAGAACTGAAAAGAATATCGAACATGGAGAAAATTACTATAATACCAATAATTGTAGGAGCACTAGGAACAGTCCCGAAAAAACTGGAAAAAAGATTAAGAGAAATTGGAATTAAGGGAAGATGGAGACCATATATCGAACGACAATGATGAACACAACTGAAATATTAAGGAAAATCCTTAAATGCAGAAACCAACCAACATAACCAAGAAACGCTAACCTGCCACCGAGAATTTTAAATAGAGAAAGAACAAAACATGCCAAAAAAAACATCACACGAACCCAAGAGAAATGAAAAGTGCCAGAAATCCAGTAAACCGCACACACACACATACGCACACACCAATTCAGACAGACACACACGCATGTTGCCAAATTGCTGTGAAAGGTCAAGGAGGATGGAAAGATTGAGGAGAGATTGCACCAACCAGACCTCTACTGGAACCTTGGAGAGGCTTATTGGCACTCAAATTCCAGAGAAGACCAATGATCGTTGCTAGAGAGAAATCAATAGTAAACGGCTGATTTGTAATGGTTATCAAAAGTGCTGGAAATCTGGGGATACTTGTTTTCACTCAGACTCCAGGGAATGCAACTCGTTATTGCCAATGATCAGTTACTGATAATGACTTCTGTGAAAACTCCTAGTGAGTGAAATAATAATGAAAATAATGATTAGAGTATATTTCACAAATTTGTTTAATTTCAAGTCCTAAATAATTTTATTTTACATATTTTTTATTATTATTAGGTATATATATATATATATATATATATATATATATACACCCACACACACAACTGTTCCTCATGAACAATTACACTGCCTGATGATAGTGTTACACCTGAGACACATGTTGCAAATGATAGTGACAGTCTTCTGGAGGTTAAAGGTTCAATCCTCAGTACAGGCGATACTAAGAATAAAATAAAATTTACTTAAGACTTTTACCGACTCATGGATGACAGAACGAGAATAATCTACCCTTGTGGATGTAATAAAGTGTTCAGTTCAGAATTCCGTATAGATTCCTGAGTTTGACAAGAGGTACCTGAAGAAAGTCGGAGATTACATCAGCCGCAATGTTGTGAGAATAAATCCAAGATGAGAATAGTAGTCTAAATAATACAAATTATTAATACTCATCTAAAAAATTTCGAAACATAATATATATATAGTTATCCACAGACACTTGATTCGTTGTTTCTATGACTCATCAGTATGGCTAGATGCAGCGAAATTCAAAACCTGAACTCTAACTGAGCTATCACATTTGCCACTTATAGTGGGATAAATTATATCGTATTTAAAAAAGAACTATTCATTTTTTTACATTTTCCTGATACTGATAACTCAGAGTACTCAATGCTTTTTACAAAAGAGTATTGTTTTAACGTTATGTGGAAACCCTCATTTCGTCCACCAGAGTGCTCCAACTATAGGAGAACATGTATATATATATATAATATAGTTATCCACAGACACGTGTTTCGTTGAGTCTCCGATTCATCAGTGTGGCTAGACGCAGAGAGATTCAAAATCCGAATATAGTTAATAAATTACACAAAAGAGTCGATCCGTAAAAATAGCCACCAAAGATCTGTGCTATTTATCAGATGAATCCATTCTATACATGAAAAGGATATTGGACAATTATAATTACAAAATATTAAATTTGGTCTACAACAATAAATGGCTTATGTCTACTACCTCCCCAAATCCCCACTCCTTAAGGTTATCATTCACACAGCATGCCAACCACATTTAATCTAAACCCAGAAAGCATCACACAGAACCTTGGGAATGCAGTTAATCCAACTGCTCTTCTTTTTCTTAAAAGAATGATGGAGTGTTTCAAATGTCCTTTGATCGTCTGATAATCAGGAACATGTTCCCGGAGCGTTTCTCCAACATGATAGGATAAACACTTTATGCTACCCATGGACAGGCATCAATATTGCTCCAGTGATCAAATCTGCACCTTGATCACATTCCCTCCACTTTTTCTGCCAAACAGGGTCAGAGATTAGCTGTGTCCGTGGCTGGTAAAATGACACTCATTTGTTTTGCGGGTGTCCAAGTTATAAATAACAGCTCTTTTAGCCTGATCTAACACTGCTGGACTTTGGTCTGTTTTATAGAAAGCCATTGCCATTATCCACAATGTCCGAGCTTGGTTAGTTTTATCTACTGGATGCCATGTTGATTAGCAGGTGTTGGGGACAAGGATGAAGAGGCGGGAGAAACTTTTACTTGCAAACAAATTTTGTCTCTTTCTGCTCCGATCAACCATGCTCATTCATCAGGGTGCAGTGTTCTGTAAGCTGCCACTGGCTAGCGTTCCTAGGATCAGGTCGTAATAGATTATTATTTCCTGGAGAAATACTTTACCAGGGAAGCACATAAATAGTGACCAGACTTAAGGGAATCTTGTTAGCCTTCAGTCAGCTGATGGTCACTTTTATCAATTAAGGATGTTTCATGTTGGATTTAAAAATGTTATTTTAATTTTAAAATTCTAAAAATGATTTCATTACTTCATTTAGTATTTAAAGTTATATTGTCGGATTTTTCATTTTAGACCTAAATAACTATACATTTGTCAAATCGATATTTGATTCTAACTAGGGATTTCTTCCCTTTTATCCTTTTTTCTATCTCTTAGTGACTTACACATTATTATTTTTTTTTAATTTTAAATAAAATGACATCAATGAATCCCGGGATACGCCGGGTAGATAGTCTGTTATAAAAATAATTTTATTTTGTCGCGAGGAATAATTATTCATACAAATTACTTTGTAATTAAATACTTTAAGCATTCTTTAATTCTGGCAATATTATTCTGGATCATTATTCTGGATCATTAACAATGCAGTGGAATTCAGTATAAAACATATACGATAAGAATATCCATCTCAAGACTGGTAAAATTAATTTTCCGAGCAGAAGAGTTTTGCACCATTTTTATGCCCACTTATCAATCAACATGTAATGCTAGTGATCTTATGTCACGAATCCTTATTCCAATTTTGATTAAAATCTATTACATGATTTTGATTCTAGAAAATGTCTAAAACGGAAGATTTTAGCTTAAGGGGTCTTTAGAAGAAATTGAAATTTAGGGAATCTTGTCTGGTGCTACCAGATAAGGCTGTCTTAAGATACCGGCTTCCTGACCAAAAATGCACCAAACATTAATGTTATTTTTTGCCCTTTTCCCTAGGCAAAACTCAATTATGTTCTGCAAAGCCAAAAACAAAAAACAATTTTCATCTACAAAACAGCCAAACCAAACGCCATGAATAAATACTTTAACATATAAAGAACTTGAAACAAAAACTTTTACCAAAATGACGTATTTGGCATTAAATAACCCGAAAAGGGTTTATATGCCATACACAAAACAACCAACCAATCAGGGAATCTTGCTAAATTGATGTCTAATGACTATGGATCAAATTTAATGCAAATCTTATATTTTTGAATTTTCAAATAAGAAACTGTGCTCATGTTATTAAAATACTCCAAAGAAACTGAAATTTGTAGAATATTTATTAATTGATGTCTTAATGCCTATTGTTAAAATTTCACAAACATCAGAGGTATCTGAATTTTCACAAAGGGCTTTCATACTCTGTTTACTTTCTTTGCATAAAACTAAATTAAACAAAATATAACCCATATTTGGTCTCTTTACGCCTATTAGTTGTGTTCCAAAATGTATAATTAGTTTAGGAGTGAATCTTGTACATACAAATATATAAACATAGCTAACTTTATATAAATGGAGATATATTGATATAATTCTCTCTTTTCGTTCCTGATATGCAGCTGATATATGTCGAAAAGGAGGTCGATAAATATGTAAGTATTGATAATGTACCATTTCTCTAAATCAATGTACTTTCTTTTTAGGAACTAATCTCTCCCTGCCTTGAGTTAAAAGAATTGGAACTAAGAATAATCATACTATCATTTTAATTGAAGGTTTCTTTTGTCTCTTTCATGACATTTGAGTTATAAAGTACAATACCTCTTATTTTATTATTATTTTCATTGCTCATCTTTGTGTCTTGTCGTAATGTTAGATATTTCGTGAATAACTGCCCACTTCTCCTGTCTGTTGCCATTTCGCTTGTGCCACCCACTACGAGCAGATCACCATTAACTGATCAACTCTATGTCTTAAGTGGCCATAGATATCAATGTGGGACACACTTTAGAGCGTTTCAGATGACTTGCGGCAAGCGACATGGCCGTACCAGTTGAGACGTCATTGTAGAAACACTAACATTGAATGGTGATAAAAATAAAGACTGTTGGATATACATGACTGTAATTTGGTGCACAAGTAAGGCATAGATTGAAGTATATTTGTACAAAATAGGGTTGGGTTCTAGAAAGGACTGTGAATTTTATCAACGATTTCATGGATGGCAGTTTTAGGTGTCACCTTGTATTAGTGTGAAAATGACAACAATTGGATTTGAACTCAGCATAGCCGAACTCGTAGTCTGCAAAAGTATCCATTAAGTCAATAAACTTTTCAGGAAAATAATAAAATTTGGTGCTTCTTTAATTATATCTTACTTAACTCAAAACATATGCTCATCTTTGAAGGAAGAAGAGGCCGAGAATTGAGTTTAGAGACAATAAACGTTGACCTTCAAACAACAGGAAATCCTTAATCTAAAGAAAGAAATGTCACGTGTAATGTTAGCTGACATTTTGTTTAAACTCACAGCGTAAATACTCTTCATTATTACAATTTCTTTAATTATATTTATTTTTGCTTTTTCTCAACATATTTTCAGTCAATAAACTTGGTTTCTTCATGACTAGCAAGAATACCCATCACCATGCGGGGTTCATAATAAAGGGCGACACAGCTAAATTGTAGGATTTTATTTTTATCCTCTTTCAAAATAATTAACCGATACTATCGAAATTGTATTTTTATCTGGATAAAACCGATGAAGTGATCACCCGAAAATAGAAGGACAATAAAAAAGGAGGAATAGAAATAATTATTTATTTATTTAGCGAATGCAAAGTCCTTCAGCCACGCAGTAGCCTCCTGGTCTGCTGTGTGGAGGGTGGCTAATCCTCCTCTCAGTCGTTGGAGAGGGCAGACTTCAATGATGTACTCCATTGTCTGCTCCTCTCCACAAGCACACAGTGGGGATGGGCTGCTGCCCCATCTGTGAAGGCTGGCCAAGCACGGGCCATGTTCAGTCCTAAATCTATTGATGGTTGACCACTCTCTCCTTGGGAGGTCGGTGCCAGGCACTTGTTGGTTAGGGTCTGACACCAGGTGTTTATTAGGGACCTCCTTGGACGCTCATTCCTTTTTCCAGGCTGATTGGATGGTGAAGTCAGCTGGTGGGATGTTCTTCCAGATGGGGCATCTGGATGGAAGTCGAGCAGTCTTGGTGGATTAGTAGATGAGGGGAGTCTTCAACCTTTTGAAGCATCTTTTGAGTGGATGCTGTTCGCCGGATGTGTGGAGGTACAATGTTTGATAGGACGGGGAGCCAGGGTAGTGGTGTTGAGCGGATTGTCCCGGTTATGATTCTCATTGTTGAGTTGAGGTGGGTGTCTGCAAGGTGTGTGTGGGATGACCTTGACCAAAAAGGGGCACAATATTCTGCTGCAGAGTAGGCAAGGACCAATGCAGAGGTGCGTAGCGTGGAAAATGATGGACCCCATTTTGCACCATACAGCTTGCTGAGCAGGTTGTTCCTGGATTTCACCTTAGCCGCCGTCCCTTTGATATGTTCCTTGAAGGATAGGGTCCTGTCAAGGGTCACTCCAAGAAATAATATCTAGAATGGTCTTCTTTTAGAGAAAAAATAAGAGTTTATATAAAATATCCCTGAAGGGAGCACATTTAAAATTGTATATTATTACCGATGCAGACTACAGATATAAAAAATGTGCCAACTTACAAATACAACAGAAAGTAAAAGAACAAAGGAACTGTTCTTCGAAATGGTTTTTAACAGAATATTGTCGTTTTAACAAACGTATAATAGAAAAGTAATTGCAGATGTTTAAACAAACAAATAATAAATATAACAGACAGTACTTTCAATTCTCAATAGACACAGAACACTTTCTCGACAGTTTTAGAGCTTTGTTAAGGAAATCTCCTAAACAAGGCATGAAGCCAATTGATGTAAGGAACTAACAAGAACGAAGGATGATTATCGCAGACAGAAGAACTTACAAACTCTTGTTATAAGGACAAACATGTCTCGTTCTGAAACGCCAATGCTGTGTTGAGAAAACTTGTAAAAAGGTAAGAACTCAACAACTTCATGGAGCTTTCTAAAAACAATGGTTGAAAGGCTGTCAAATTCTTTAAAACCATAAAAGCTGCTGCCAATGACATTTCGATGTCAGATTACTTCAATCCCATAGACAAAGTGAATTGCAATTCAATTTTATATGTGGCAAACAAAACTCTTTGCTCGATTTCATAAGGTAGACTCGAAGAAGGAAGTGCTTAGTGAATTCCACTCTCGTCTCATGAGCTGGAAGATAAATGTAACTACTCTCAGGACCAACTGAATTCAAAGAGGAAGAATTTGGCACTGGAACCACTGGCGTCAGTCCCACGAAGATGGCATCAAGAATTATCTCCCTTTTTTAATTTCCTACAAAAATAGAAAATCTGAAACCAGGTGTAAACTCAGCAAAAACAACGCAAATACAAATGAATGTAAAATATATACAACATATGTGCAAAAAAATATGTGTAAAATATATACAACATATGTGCAAAAAAATATGTGTAAAATATATACAACATATGTGCAAAAAAATATGTGTAAAATATATACAACATATGTGCAAAAAAATATGTGTAAAATATATACAACATATGTGCAAAAAAATATGTACAAAATATATACAACATATGTGCAAAAAAATATGTGCAAAATATATACAACATATGTGCAAAAAAATGTACAAAAATAGGATGTTACATGTTAGTTAGAAATAATTCTGAAAATATAAATGAGAAGTATTAATAATAATATACCGTTTAAAATTTGTATGTTTCAGTCGTAGGTGTGTCCCTTTTCTTCCTGAGATTCTCATGGATGGCTCTGCTCTTGAGAAGAAATCAACTCTGAAACTTCTTGGTCTTTCTCTCCTCTCAAATCTTCCTTGGAGTTCATACATTAGATCCATTGCTCTTTTTACTTCTCGTAAAGTCGGTTCTTTCTATCGCTTCAAACAATTTCTCACACCTGAGGCTATTCTCTATCTCTACAAATTTATAATCAGACCATGTATGGAGTACTGTTGCCATATTTTGGCTGGTGAATCACTGTCCCATTTCAGGTTTCTTGATAAGGTGCAGAAACGTATCTGTAATTTGATTGGCCCCACCCTTTCTTCTTCTCTACACCCTCTCTCTCACAGACGTAATGTTGCTAGTCTCAGTCTTTTCTATAAATACTCTTATAGCATGTGTTCTTCAGAATTATGTGATCTACTCCCTGCTTCTTTTGTTCCAGCTTGTTTGACTCGTTAGTCTAGTGGTCTCCATCAATTCGCTATTTTGATGCCTCATTGTAATACAGCTTCCTATTCCAGTAGCTTCTTTCCAAGAAGTGCAGGCTTGTGGAACTCTCTTCCTGCTGACTGTTTTCCTCCTACTTCTAGCCTTGGTTTTTTCAAAACTAAAGCCAATAGGCATTTCCTGTCTTTGCGATAGTCATATTTCCTTCTTGTTAGCTTCTTACATTCAAGTGGCTTCATGCCTTGTCTGGAGCGATTTCCATAAAAAACTTATGTTGTTGGAACAGTAGTGCAGATGATAATCGCGAGTCATATAGTTTACCATGTCTCGCGCTAACAAGAAAAAAATAATAAAGAAGAAGCATGAGATGAACATGACAAGAAAAAGAGTAACTTGCAGGTACAGTAAAATAAGGTGTTTTTATTTCATTAAGAATAAATACATGTCTAGGAAAGAGCAGCTAGAGTAGATGATGATGATGCTGCAGGCAAGATTAGAAACTGCTGCTGGTTGCAAAGGGCAGGATCGTTGCTGCTCGTTGTAGATAGGAACATAAAGATTATGATAGTAGTATTGCAAGGTCGTCAGCTATCTTGAAATGGATTACGGTTGAGCTTGTTGCAGTCTATCATGATGATTCACGCTACAGTGTTTGGTATGTAGCAACGGTTATTAGTCTTGTTGCTAGGAACAGAGCTGCAGCTAATGCTGTACTGCAGATACAATAGGAGCTGCTGATGCCATCATCAGCAGCTCCTATTGTATCTGCAAGATGACGATGATAGCAGGCAGGTAAGATCTGCTGCTGATGCTGACTGTCATCACTGGGCATTTGGAAACAGAATTGGAAAACTGGTCCTGCTATTGCTGCTGGCACTTATCATCATTGTAGACTTCTATGTTGCCTAATATTGACAATGTGGCCAAGTCCCAAAGCGATTGGCAAATGTTGTAAACGCCTCCATTGTATACTGATTGATTAGCTGCTGACAATAGTGCTGTTCTGATGTCACCTTATTGGTTAGCAAACAGGGAAATGTGTACAGTGTGACAAAATTGTGTCTATCTCTGTTACATGCGCCGAAGCTGTCAAAAGATCAACATCCAGTTTTGCTAGAAGTGTACAGCCGCAACTAAGGCATGATACTCATATAGTCGATAGGTTTCTATATGACTTTCTTTCTTCAACTGCCAGCCCGTGTTTCGTTGTTACTAATAATTTGTGAAAACATCATTTAACGTTGATGGCTTTAGTCGTTCTTTAACAACATCTAAAACACTCAGTTAGTTGGGTAGTGGTCCTATGCTACAATGATCCCATGCATTTCGACATGATGTTCGGTTAATCGTTCTGTGCCTACGCTGTGTTGCAAAGATCCACAAAACTTTGATCTTGACGCAACTTGAGTAATTGGTTGGCCCAGTCGGCAATTCTAAACACGAAAAATTCGCTGTTAATAATAACAAATATTTATTGGAACACAGTTATGTAACAATAATAGGTCGTATTGTGTCCAATCAGTTGACATCAGAACAGCACTATTGGCAGCAGCTGATTAATCAGTATAAAACGGGGGTGTTTACTACGCATATAGACATATCTAGATACAAAACAAAAAAGTTAGGTTGCTCTTGTTGGAGGAGAAAATCGAGTTGAGGAACTTCAGAGTTTTCTTTGTGCATTGGTTCATTAGAAGAGTTTCATTCAAAGACTCTTATTTTTCTCAGTTTCTTGTCTTCGATCGGTCGCCAATTTCTCTTTCTCGTGGTCCGAAACAGCATTGAAATTATCTTGATCTATAAGTAGGTTGTTTCCTTTCCTTGCGTCTGATTTGGTTTTGTTGGTAAGCAAGCCGGGATAAATATTTGCATACAAATAAACAAAAATATTTTTGTCTTTAAAAATATACTTTACTAGCTTTACCTATCCGGCGTTACCCGGGAGCATTTTTATTTCTGCTTTACTATTTTTTTTTACTATGCTGTTTATATTTTATCATTATTTTTAAAAATAGCATTTTTAAAGTTAAATTTAATTAAGAATATACCAACTTTGTAGGGGTTTCTTTGGTAGTTTTTTTACTTTTAGCTGGACATACACACAGACACACACACTTACACACACACTTACACACAGTCTTCCTTTTATATAATAAATTAACCAGAGGTTGTAAGTTCAATCCTTATAGTAGGCAGTAAATATATGCAATAATTTTAGTATCTTGTGTTTTACTTGTGAGGAGGTAGAGCTGCAATGCAAACGAGTGTAAAAAGTTACTGACTTCCCTGTTTGCTCACTGGGTGTCTTGTCTCTCACTGAACTCTCTCTTCTGGGGTTTTTGCTTGTGAGTTTTCTGATTCTATCAGTTGATATTTCACACTGACTTGCTAACTTTATCGTTTCACATTCCCATTCATTAGAAAATGTCGAAATAACACATTTATGTGAAATTCTTTTTTTTATTTATTTCGTGGTGTCGGATGGTGGTGAAAGGAGAAAGAAAGAGTAGTAACTGTTTATATTCCTGCTCATCACATCTCTACTTCCCACCCTACTCATCCTAGAATTGGTTAAGTAAATGTCTCCTGACATATTACTCATCCTTATAATCAACTGTTTGTTCCTCAACTCACTTGATATTTTCTGAAACATCAGACATTTGGATCAGCTAAGTTTGGCAGGAGGTCATTCAATATTTTACAATTTTTGCTGTTATTTTATGAATCGTGTATTATTCGCAAGTGAAAAAGCAGTGGAAACGATACAGAAAAGTAGTCTTTCTTAAAGGATTTTTAAGTTTGTCAAGACTTGATGAATGGTACTTCCCTGCAGAGAATTAGTATCTCCATCTGTCCTCTCTTTTGATTGATTATCTGTCATTGTCAAATAAAAGCGTTTGATTACACTTCAGGTTAGAAAGGATGTTTTATTGTTTTGAGGTTGTATTTTTACAAACCAAAGACGCAATCGTTGTGTGAATTATTTAGATGAGCAGCTATTATTATCTCGATTGTCCTCACCATTACTATTTACTTGTTGTCTATGTTTCAGTCGACACAATATTAATTCAATATGGGATTTAAAATTAACTTCAATGATATAAAACATAATCTAATAGAAACTGTTCATATATCATGTCCGCCGTGATTACTTATGTTACACTCAACGCAATTGTTTGTTGAGGGTCAATGAGATTACTTATGTTGGGGTCAATGTGATTGCTTATGTCAACCTGGCTGTGATTGCTTATGTCAACCTTGCTGTGATTGCTTATGTCAACCTTGCTGTGATTGCTTATGTCAACCTTGCTGTGATTGCTTCTCTCAGGCTTTCTCGATTTCCTTTGTCAAGATTATCATGATTGCTTATGTCGGGCTTGCCACGATTGCTTTTGTCAGGTTTGCCACAATTGTTTTTGTCAAGCTCAGTCTGATTGCTATTATAAGGCTTGTCGAGATTTCTTTTGCTTTTGTAAAGCTTGCTGCAATTGCTTTTGTTTGTCAAGCTTGCTGCAATTGCTTATGCATGTCAGACTTGCCGAGATTGCTTATGCATGTCAGACTTGCCGAGATTGCTTATGCATGTCAGACTTGCCGAGATTGCTTATGCATGTCAGACTTGCCGAGATTGCTTATGCATGTCAGACTTGCCGAGATTGCTTATGCATGTCAGACTTGCCGAGATTGCTTATGCATGTCAGGCTTGCAACGATTGCTTACTTATGTCGGGCTTGGCATTATTGCTTTTATTGCTTATTTGTGTCTGGCCTGCCGCAATGCTTATGTATGTCCGGTTTACCGTGATTGCTTATGCATGTCAGACTTGCTACGATTGCTTATGTATGTCAGGTTCACCTGCGATTGCTTATGTATGTCAGGCTCGCCTGCGATTGCTTATGTATGTCAGGCTCGCCTGCGATTGCTTACGTATGTCAGGCTCGCCTGCGATTGCTTATGTATGTCTGGCTCGCCTGCGATTGCTTACGTATGTCTGGCTCGCCTGCGATTGCTTACGTATGTCTGGCTCGCCTGCGATTGCTTACGTATGTCTGGCTCGCCTGCGATTGCTTATGTATGTCTGGCTCGCCTGTGATTGCTTATGTATGTCTGGCTCGCCTGCGATTGCTTATGTATGTCTGACTCGCCTGCGATTGCTTATGTATGTCTGGCTCGCCTGCGATTGCTTACGTATGTCAGGCTCGCCTGCAATTGCTTATGTATGTCTTGCTCGCCTGCGATTGCTTATGTATGTCTGGCTCGCCTGCGATTACTTATGTATGTCTGGCTTGCGTGCGATTGCTTATGTAAGGTTTACTGCAATTGCTTTTGTTTGGCTCGCCACAATTGTTATGTTAAGCTCAGCACGATTTCTGTTGTCTGGTTTGCTGCAATTGCGTTTGTCAGGCTTGCCACGATTGCTTATGTCAGCTTCACCACAATAGCTTTTGTCAGGCTTTTTGTGATTGCTTATCTGAAGCTTGCCGTGATTGCTTTTGTCAGGCTCGCCGCGATTGCTTATCTCGCATTATCTTTTAAATATATAAATAAAATGTCCATAAGATTTAATTACATAGAAAAATCAGCCAATACAATATACAAATAATGAACCACAAATTTTAATACAGGAAAAACATTTTAAATAACGGAAATATTTCCAAAGAAAAATATTGCAAATGAAGACATTATTTATCTCTTTCAATATTTTATTTTGTAGTTAGTTTTATAACCTTTCAATTTCTAGTTAGTTTTATTACATTTGATGAACGGAGAGAGGAAGAGATGGAAGCGAGAGTGATAGACATCATAAAAATTAAGAGTGTGGAGGGAGTCTAACATCATACAGTTTCTGCTTGATTTTATTTTTCCAGCACTGTAAAGTTACATATTACGTAAGCCTCTCGTCGCCCGCTCCCTGGCCGGGGGTGGGGCGAAGATAGAGCTTCAAAAAGACGTGTGATCACTTTGATGTCAAACACTCAAGAGGCAGGATATATCTAACTTCTTTGTGACATCACTACCTGCCATGATGCAAATTTCTGTCCATGTCATCCTAACCTCTAACTTCACCTATAATGGAAAATTTATTTTTCTTGCTAAATCTACTTAATGTGGAAAATTCCGTTTTTCACATTATTTTTACACACACACATCCAATCTTCCTTCTATGTCAGTTCTGTGTTGGGTTTTAGGTTCCATCTCTGCAGACTTTGGTTGTCTCTTTGTGGGAATTTCTTCATTCTATGTATTGTCATTTCTATTCATCAATTAAAACAAAGATATTATTTTAAATAGAATAGTTTTATTTTAACTTTGTATACAGATACCTTCTTGTTATAGATAAGACATAGCCACACAGAAATCAAGTACATGTAGCCCAACCCTCAAGAACTAACCAAAGCCATTAATATACATTTGTTGTATATTATTCCAGTGTTTGTCTGTCTATCTGAAGGTTCTGAAACGTAATTCTATGTTACTCATCATGTTACATAATACCAATGAGTGTTATGTTGTGTTACATTTCACTTTTTATTATTTTCTACCCCTTGCGTATTCGTCCTTCCTAGTGATGATAATCTAATATATAACATTAAATAGTCCTATTTCAGACCTAAATAACTTCCATCCTAAAATATCAATATTTCAATCTGAATAGTCATTTCCCTTTCTTTAGCGTAGGTCTATGTTAAAAAGAAAAAATTGTAATTTGCTTGCATTTCTTTGTAAATAAAATTATTCCTGTTAAGAATATTTTTGCATACATTTGCATACATTTTTCTTTTCTGTGGCAAATGTCAATTACAGATTAAACCATTATTTTTTATCAGCAGCAAATTTCGCTATTATTACTAAATAGTAATACCGATAAACTCTTTTTTTAATAATACTAAAGAACTGTTAAAAATGCATATTTTCATTCAAGAAATAGGTAATATCTGAAGACTTTAAAATTTCGATGTCGAAAAGGTTCATGTGACACATCATTCGTAAAGGGTATTTTCATTCCTAAGCATAACTCAAATGGCGTAAGAGGGATAACTCATATTTTAAATTGAAAAATATAATAGGAGTTATCTACTTTATGACTAAAATTTTATTTCTTTTTCTGTATAAGTTTTAAAAATGTGCAAACAAATAAAAATTAAAAAAACTAAAATGACTTTGCTGCATCCCGGGCAACGCCGGGAAGGTATAGCTAGTTACTAAAAGTTCATGATGATCGGTTAATTAATTTAGGAGTGAATCCTATACATATAAACAATGATCTCTTTGTTCTTTAGCTGACAGGAGATAAACCAAATTTGGGATCAGCCAAATCTGTCACAAGTTTAATATTTTACACAGATTTTATAATAATGTGCATACGCTTGGAACTTTGATAAGTGCGCGAAGATCTGACGCCAAAAGTCTTAAAAGCAAAACATATTACTCTGGTAAAAGACAGCTTACACAACTGAAGTTATGAACGTAAAAAGAAAGTGATAAGCTGCCATTATTGAGTCTTCGAGTAAGCGGAATTTGCTAAGAATTTTTAGAATCAACATAATGTTGTATTGTTACTAATGTTTTAAATCTCATTCGATTCAGAGTTAAAACAATGTCAGCAACAGAGGGTGTCGTGCACTTTCAGGGACCTGTTAAAAAATGGCAAATATGATCCCCTAAAAACAATTTGCATAAGTAGGTAATCATTTTACCAAACTTTAAGTTTGCATGTATCTATCTCTGTTTATATAAAGTTAGGTATGTGTATATGTTTATATATTTGTATGTATAAGATTTACTTCTAAAATAACTGATCATTATGAATCTTAGAACAGCTGTTAAGCGTATGGGTGGGTAATGTGGACTATATTTTGTTTAATTTAATGGTGTGCAAAGGGGACAAAGAGGGGCGGAAATCCATCCGTGAAAATTAATTTACCCCTGATTTTTGTGAAATTTTAACAATAGGTATCGATTAATAAATATTTATTAGACATTAATTAATAAATATTTATTAGACATTAATCAATAAATATTCCCCAAATTTTAGTTACTTTTGTAGTATTTTGCAAGTTTTTTAATAGCATAATATGGCGCAACAACCCATTTGACAATTCAAATATATTGCATTAAATTTGATCCATAATCATTAGACACCAATTAAGCAAGATTTTCTGAATTTGAATTTTTTCTTAAAACCTCTTATTTTCTCGAATCAAGATCATGTAATAAATTTTGCTCAAAATTAGAATAAGGATTTTAGACATAAAGTTTACTAACATTAAATGTTGATTTAAATCTTCATAAAAGTTTGAGACGGGTAATCTTCTAGTAAGAAGAATACTAAAGATGAGTTAATTAACGTTTGTTTTCTTAAGGCTCTTTTCCTATATATTTTAATCACACAAAATACATGTTAAAATATTCCTAGGTGCTGGGATTGAGTTATGTTTGAAAAATTTATTTTAACTGTCATAATTAATTAGCAATTTACTAACAAGTTTCTATTTTCTCACCCTCTCATACTGTATGTTTTTTTACCCCCCCCCCCCTCACTGCCCGTTTTAATACAGTTTCCATCACTCTCGTTCCCGTCACTATCTTTCTCAAAACTAACTATACAGCAGAAGATCATAAACAATAGGGAATATCATAAAAAGTATTAATATTATTAAACCCATAGCTGGAGAAAAAAGAGAGATCAAGAAATATAGCCAACAGAAAGGACTAATCTGGAATCTTGCCTTATTTTTTAATTCAACTGGCTTTGCAAACTCACTTTTTACCGATTTAACCACTCTAACCAGAACACAATGGATCACCCAACAAGTCACATTTCTCTAGTAATAACCTAAAAATTGTTTTCTGACAGACATCTTTTATATATATTAGTATAGACGAGTTTTATTAATCAGTTTTCAGATTCATTAACTTTGTCTTTATTTAAAATCTAGGAACAAAATAATTTCTTATTTTTAATAATTCGTTTCCTTTTTTGTTATCACTTATTGATCTGTACCATTTTCCCAATTATTTTCTTTTTGGTTCTTTTGACCCTTGGTCATTCCCAGCTGGTCAGCAAGATAAACTTTCACACTTCTTTCCTGATGACTTGTTTACGACTCGAAGCCCGATTTTTGGGAGCCCCCCTCCCACACACACACACACCCATCATGTCCTGCATCAGCGTCCTCCTCTCCCTCCTTCAAGTAAACCAAGAGCATAAACAGGACCAAAAGAGGGAAAGATTCGACATTGGCTCTGACTTTTCCGTTAAGCCTGGGTGTTGGAGATGAGAGGGGGCGGTCAGGCATGGCAGCGAGTTGCTCTAGCTATCTCTTTGGGATCGAGATGAATGCTGTGGCCACCATCGGTTTGGCTGCTTGACAGTGATGAAGATGCTGATTGGCCCACGCTGACATCGTAGCCTTCTTAATTGCTTGTTAAAGCCAAGAGAGACATGGCTCGCCCGTGTGCATTCTGTGCCTTGCATGCAGCAAGCAACTCCAGTGACAGGCACACCCTTCCTCAGTCAAGAACACGGAACAAATAAACAAAAGTAGAATCATTGATGGTAGTGTAACGAAAAACCTTATTCCGATGATGGTGTGGTGGCGTTTGGGTCTGAGAGAGAGCGGGGGTCTGGGATTTAGACCCACAAAGGAATTGTGAACAAGGGAGGGAATGGTGACTAGAACTTTGAAGTAACAGAAACTATATTTCTTTTATTTCTACAGGTGTGTGTGTGCGTCAGCAAATGAATTGCCAATGGCGGTAACCAAAATCTAAAAGACAGTAATGGCAGCAAGGGTAGTGTTAACCTTGATCACGGTTGGACTTTGGTAAAAACGGCATTCTGGTGCTCAGTGGGGTGGGGGTGGGGGTACTGGTGGGACCTAACACAGTTGACAGATCATGCCCAACAGCTCGCTTGAAAGATGAGCATGCGGTGTCCAACCAGACCCAGTCCCTGATGGTCCCATGTTTTCTAGAGTGGAAGGGAGGAGCCAACGGATGTGACTTGATGGCGGTGCCGTCAGAAAATGGTGTTGAGCATCAATGATGTCGTTTGAGAGAGGTGAATTCCTGCACGCCCTTAATGTCAAAACCCCAAACCACTGCGCCAATTCCCCAGACTGATTCTTTGCTTTTCAAAACAGGTTCACACGAGTTTAGCAGCTTGTCAGAAGTGCCAAAATAGAAGATAGGGCCCATTTTTTTTTTTTCAGATGAAGATGAGTAGGGGGTTGTTGCTTTTTCTATGATGTAGGCGGTGGCAGTGAGGACAGTGGAGAATAGATGGGGATGGGTTGGTGAAACTTTGTTGCTTGTTGCGTTCTAAATAGTCTTTGAGGGTTTCTTCTATTTCCCACCTTTTTTTACCCTCTTTACGTTGTTGTTTCTGCAAATACCAAAAAATGAAGCTGTCATTGGAAAACATGCTTAAGATGGTAATTTGTTATACAAAAAAACTGTTGAGAAAAACAGAAAGGAAATATTTTCCTTTTTATTATATTTTTATTTCAATTTCTTTTCTAGAAAAATGTTCCTTTTTGTCTAATTTGAATGAGAAAATAAATGGAAAATGTCCCATTTCTAGCATGTAATAAATCGTCAAGGTAAAAAGAAAAACGGTAAGCCTAATTCAAAGAATTCTTGAGATCCTATCGCCATTTTTTCATTGTAGTCTTTCAACTTATCTCCCTCCCCCCTCATTCTTAGGAATTTATTTACCGTTTTGTCGGCATATTATCATACCTTTCTCCACATCAGTTTAAATTCTTCTGTTATTATACATATAGATTATGACTCAGCTTAGTCTGGAACAAGGCCAATAAAAATCGTATGAAGGAAATTTAGAAGGTTAGGAACAGTTATCATCAATATCAGCAATCAAAATATCTCTCTTTTTTATTATATTTTATACTAGTGGGACCCATGTCCCGGCGTTGCTTGAGAAAATTGAGGAAACCACGAATCTCAAACCCCAGCAGTAAATTATCCGGAAAGAACCGGAAAGACTTTTTACACACAAACTGCTAAGCCTTTCTCCACGATATAAAAAATATTTGTAAAAAAAAATTAGAAGGGGGGGATACTTACTTACTTATTTGCTTCGCCACGGTGTATATACTGAATAATCATGTTGCCACATCGGTTTCTATTAGATCATTGAAGTTAAGCGACTTTGAGCCTGGTCAATACCAGATGGGTGACCAATTGGGAATACCTGGTGCTGTATGTGGAAGAATAGCGAAAGCTCCCTGTAAATAAAACTGCAAAAAATTACATTGTTTCCTCTGACCGGGATATACATGCAACTAGGGACCACTTTTGAATTTCGTAGTCTCTGGAAACTTCTTTCTCTGGAAACTTCTTTCTCTGGAAACTTCTTTCTCTGGAGGAAGCTGGATCAATTCGCCCATGCTGAATGCCGTATTAAGTAAAAAGTAAGTTGGTTACGGCGCGTGGGTGTGTGTTGCGGGAGGGGGATAATTTACAATTTAACAAAAGAATAAAATGAACAGCAATGCATTATGGAGGAGTTACATTTCGTAATGAAATGAACTTTTTCAGGCAAGTTACACGCTGACTTGTTTGCTTCACCACAGTTTGTGGATGCTTTGTTTTAAATGTACGATGCAGAATTGGGTCGCAAGCCCAGAGGTAAACTGATCTGAAATGTTAAGTTTCTATCTACGATATAAAAATGGAATTATATATTATAATAAACTGAAGACGATCATTGAATTAAAAACAATAAGAACGAATAATGAATTAATGAGATGTCCTTTTGAAAATAAACATGCAAATTAGTTAACTATAAGAAGTCGATCGTATACACCTGATCGGTATATTAGAAAGCTATCATTCTTCTATTTTGAGTAGTAATTTACGATTTTAATTTCACTGTCAGTGTTTATAAATAGCCCAACTTTGTAAATAGAGATGACCTATTTGATCACTACCGGTGTCACAACATTTTGCTACAAGAGAATATTCTGTTTGTTGGGTTTTAACGACCTTTCAACCCTTATATGGTAATCTCAGGTCAATACAAGAGAATAAGAACAAAAACTATTGTTAATAAAGAAAATAAAATGTAATCTTTCTCTTTCCTCTCACTCTATCACTGTCTTCAGACAATAAAAAAATGTAGATGGCATCCATGTAATAATGAAATGGTGATTATCAGAAAATGTACCCTATTAAAGGTTAGTCTCGGTGTTGAGGTGAGAGTGGCAGTACATGTGAAATAGAGAGTGAAAAGCCCTCCCACTTTCTTCAATAATGGCTGAAAGAAAAAAGTATTGAGCAGGATTAAATGTAAAACTCAGTGCAAACTATCGAAGATGAAATGGAACAATACGTGCCATAAAACACTGACGAATCAGATTTGTGTATGTAGCTTGTAATTAAAAAACTGTTGAGAACTAGTGTGAAAGAAAGGACTAACTTTACTTTATATAGAAGATAGACTATTTGATCACTACCGGTGCCAGAACATTTTACTACAAAAACATAAGGAAGTAAACTATTTTTAGTAACCAAAGTAAAATGTAATCTTTAACGCTGCATATGACTTATATGGAAATTGTTGTTCGCCATTCATAGGTCAGGGGTCAATTGCTATCTTGGTTCTTTCTTTTCTCTGTTAGCCGATACAGTCGTGAAGAATAACAACGATTTTATCTTAAAACATACTTCATTCAACTATGGAGCCCCATATTTCCTTGGAGCTGGGTATGATCTTTCGAAGCATCCAGTGGTTAAGCCCCAATTTGGGAGATTTGATGAGTGTGGAGTTACCTCTTTGTTTCCATTACTCCAAGGTCAACTCTGATCCGGATATATGGTAGTATCTGGTAGATATGGTAGTATCTGTCAGGATCGCATTTATGGATTAAATAGAATTCATCCCGAGTATGACACTAAACTGCCTTGGATACCCTTGGGAAAAATGTTTGCTTCCAGCCATCTTCAAATCCATCTTTCCCAGCCCTTTCTGCCTTTTTTTCTGCCTACACTATTTCTGAACCCTATCAACTACTCAAGCTTTCATCCACCTCCAACTCTTTTCAGTGTGCCACAAAACTGCACCCAGTGGTGAGATGCCGATTTTGAAGCTTTGAGGAGTATGAAATCATCCTGTAGTAACCACCGCTCCCAGGTCCACTCTGTTCCGGAGTGATAGTATCTGTCAGGGTCCAATCTGTGAGTTAAACAGAAACTATCATTTACAGACTATTTGTCTACAAGACAAATTGATTTACAAACCAATCGCATACAGAGCATGTATAGTTTTAGCATAAAATGACTGAACAACGGTTGACATGCCGTAAAACTTAACGTTTAACCAATCTTCAGGTGCATCTTATCGAACTTTGAAATATTGATGTTGAACTCAGGAATCTGCATGGAATTATGAACGGAAACGATTTATTTAATCCACGGGGGTAGTTTGTTCTAGTTCCATCAGCCATGACAAGGTAGAAGTTTTAAGTAATTCGTAATTCATAGACCAGTGGCACAACAGATAAAAGTGAAAAGAATTAATCAGTTCTAAGTGACAGTCTTCTGGAGGTTGAAGGACCAATCGTCAATAGGGGCATCGATACTAAGACTACAATTAAGAATTACTTAAGTCTTCTACAAGGTCATGGCTGATAGAATGAGAACTTAAATAAAGTCCAAAATTCTGTATAGATTCCGGAGTTCGACAATACACACCTGAAGAAGGTCAGAGGTTATATCTACTGAAACGGTGTGAGAATAACATCCAAAATGAGAACAGTCGATCAAATAATCCAAATTATAGATTCTTCAGTAAAGAATTGCGAAACATCCAACCAATCACGATATTTCCTTATTTAAGGCTATCTTCTGGCTGAACCATTCCAACAGGGGTCTAAGCACCCCTATTTTTCTGAATCTTGGCATTGCATGTTTATTAATTAGAATCCAGACGGCAACCTCCAACGGTCCTGAGAATGATATGAATTTGCATCTCATGGTATACTATGCATATAAATGGATAACTTTTGAAAGATGTTAAGGGCTTAAAGTCATAGAGGCTTTCTATCAAGATGACTGAATTGGGCAAAGGGTTGATATGCCATTTGACAAAACAATCAACCAACAACAAAAACAATATAAAAGAATTGTTAAAAAAAGTAGATGCTATAATATCCTTCCTAAAAATTAATGGATCTATATAAAAAGAATGAAACATTGTCAAAGTCTATACATTTATTACTAATGTAGATTTGGCATCTGTCTATCTGAAGCCGAAACTATACTATTACTTCTATTAATGTTCAATTCAGTTTACTATACTATGTAAAACTAATGTACTATTTTTCAATGCTCAATTCAGGGTGAGTAGTGTAGTATCTGTTCTATTGTTATGAGACCATCATTCCAGGCATTGCCTTCTACTTCAGCGTAGTATATTTTTATTGTTCATATATATTAGCAAAAATATGCGACCAGAGGGTTCATATTTTAACACTATGAGAAAATTTAACTCTTCACATGATCTTTTTACATGAATAACTTGTGCATTCGTATTGTTTGGGAACAATGTATTTCTGTATTCAATCTTATGTGGTACTTGCTTCGTTTTATTGTCTTTATAGTTTGTCGTAGGCTAACTATTAGTAAATGAAATGTATTTGTCTACACCAGGCTTTAAAGCTGTCTTTTTCTTTCCACAGTTTAATGTAGCCAACGTAACACACTGAATTTTAGTAACGACCCACGTGCTCAAGGAATTAATTTAAATTCCTTACACACATGTTGCTAATCTTTATAAAATAGAATAAATCAATCAGTAGGATAGGATAGACTAGAATCTTGGTAGACCAATTAGCCTAGGAAAGAAAAACTCGAAAATAACAAGAATCCTTCTCAGCTTATCTCAGCATTGTTTTCAGTCGTTTCAGATTTCTCCTTGCCACTGTACTTGAGCAATGCCTGATCAGGAGAAATGCAGTTTTGGATTGTGCAACCTTTTCTTCACTATAAACGCATCATTGTATTGGCATCCTTTGAAAACGTATTCACTGTCTCTAGAAACAGAAAAAGGTCAGTTGTAAAATTGTTTCCTCAAACAGCTATGCTCAGACATAGTAAAAGAAAGAGGAAACGTCCAATAAGCAGACATGGCACTGGGAAGAGAAGAGAGTCCCGAATCTTGTTGAAGAGAGGATAGCTGTCAATGGGTGGTCAATGCTCCTCTAAGTCGTGCAAAGTGCAGACCTACAAAGGAATAAATGAAAATATCTTCATCTCTATTTATACCAGTTTTGCTCTATTTTTCAAGTGATCGAGCATATCTACCGCAAATCAATAATTACTTAGCTGCTTACACAGGTAATTTGTTAGCAATGTGTGTTTTTGATCCATATTGCGTGTTCCACTATTTTTGAATCCCTGCCAGAGGAAGTGTTCTTTGACGAGTTATCTTTAGTCACCTGTCATCCATTTTATTTTCATAGATTTTGTCTCTATTATTATTATTTCCTGCATGTCAGTTCCATACTTATCCTTTGATGATTAATCAATTTCTGACACTGCTTAATGCTGGAGATGCCAATATTCTGGGTTCGAATTCAGGTGAAGGTCATGATTTCTGATTTCGATTAGTAATTGGCGTAATGGATACCATCAAAAACTATGGAATTTAACTATGTTGAGTTTTAATCCTATCGGATCTATTTGAACCATTTATACACTAATACCCTTGGTAACTATATGTGTTGGATATTGTGGGGGGGGGCATCAACTAGTGTTTATTTGATTTAAAAATATTTTTCAGGGGAAATTTAAAAAATATAAGTCATAAACAAGATGTATTGTAGACATGGGTCAGTAAGGTTCAGATGGTTGACCTTTAGAAACAAATCGGCCCTTGCGGAAAACAAGTTTAGTGGATATGGTGTCAAACGATTGATTTGAGAATATGAAGTTCTGTGAGTCTGCATGAAAAATTGAGCTGACGTATTGTTCGAGATGTTCTGAGCAATGCGCTTATAGTGATATTTCTCTTTCTGTCTTTCTCTCTGCCTTTCATCTCCTCTTTTTGCTTTGCAGCTAAAGGCGAACATGGCTGAATAAATCATCAATTCTTCGGTAAGAACCTGTCGAATTAATTAGAGCAAGATATATTTTAATTGGATTAAACTGTTAATTGCTAGCGAGTGTATTATAGGGATTTGGAGAGTCCTCTGAGTCTCTTTGATTATATAACCCATGAAGCCACTATTTCCCCAAGATATGGATAAAAATGGCAACTTGTGTTAAATTAATCGTTTACAATAGGCATTAAATGGTTGATTTATAAGATAGTTCCTCTTTCAAATGTATTGGGTTGGCCAAAAAGTTTGTCTATTTTTTTAATGTTATCTTTCCCCCACTAAAAATCGTTTTATATTTCATATTCTTTCAAATCCTGTATTGTGTGTAGCGAGTATGTTGACGCCAGTGTGTAATAAGCTTCAGAGCAGAGGAGTTTTTACATTTTTGCTTGTATTTCAGGCATTGAAATGGAAGATCAAGCAGAGCACTACCGACATCTGATGCTTTTTTTACTATAGAAATAGAAAAAAGCTACAAAAACCTGCATAAAGATATGCTGTTACAGAACGGGTGTGACAGAAATGGTTTGCTCGATTCCGAAAAAGAAATTTTTCAGTGAAAATGCTTCTTGCTCTGGCCGACCAAAGATGATCAAGAGTGACCAAGTGAAAGCCATAGTTGAACACCATTGCCGTTTGACAACTAGACAAATTGCAGACATTCTCAAGATTTCTAAATTGAGTGTGGAAAATGAATTGCATAAACTCGGTTATTCTTTAAACTTGATGTTTGGGTTCCTTCTAAAAAACGAACACACTTTTGGCCAACCCAATATTTAAAAGTTTTCTATTATAAGTCTTGGTTTTGGGGTCGGTTTTCTATAGTATACTACAGACACTCCGTATTGTCCGAGAGTGAATAATAACCTTGTGTACTCCTTCTCTCAGCCCTGATCCCCTATATTATCATTATAATTATTATTATTTTAATTTCTATAATTTTCAATTTTAATAAATTCAGGGAAAATAAGTTTTAAACTATTTACAAACTTATTTCCCTTGATCTCTTCAATTTCTTGATTGAAAGAAAATACTTCTTTTTTTTTAATTCAGTCACTAATTTGGTCCCTGGTGACTACAAATGAATTTCTATTACAGTAATTTTTGCCATAACCTATTTGAGGTCCTACTAAATCAGAAAATGTACGACTTGTAAGTATGTCTTTGGTAGTTTCTGAATTTTAGCCTGATGAACAGACAGAAACAACAACTTTGTATAATCGATCAACTCTATGTGAATTATTTAATGCTGAAACATAATGTAACCTATTGTAAATGGTTTGTTGTAAACAATTTATTAAGCATTAATTGTAAACAATTTATTAAGTATTAATTGTTGTAAACAATTTATTAAGCATTAATTGTTGTAAACAATTTATTAAGCATTAATTGTTGTAAACAATTTATTAAGCATTAATTGTTGTAAACAATTTATTAAGCATTAATTGTTGTAAACATTTTATTAAGCATTAATTGTTGTAAACAATTTATTAAGCATTAATTGTTGTAAACAATTTATTAAGCATTAATTGTTGTAAACACTTTATTAAGCATTAATTGTTGTAAACAATTTATTAAGCATTCGTTGTTGTAAACAATTTATTAAGCATTCGTTGTTGTAAACAATTTATTAAGCATTAATTGTCGTAAACAAATTATTAAGCATTAATTCTTGTAAACAATTTATTAAGCATTAATTGTTGTAAACAATTTATTAAGCATTACTTGTTGTAAACAATTTATTAAGTATTAATTGTTGTAAACAATTTATTAAGCATTAATTGTTGTAAACAATTTATTAAGCATTAATTGTTGTAAACATTTTATTAAGCATTAATTGTTGTAAACAATTTATTAAGCATTAATTGTTGTAAACAATTTATTAAGCATTAATTGTTGTAAACACTTTATTAAGCATTAATTGTTGTAAACAATTTATTAAGCATTCGTTGTTGTAAACAATTTATTAAGCATTCGTTGTTGTAAACAATTTATTAAGCATTAATTGTTGTATACTTGTAATTGGGGGGTCATACATTTCCAATGAGAGATATTATGGGGTTGTATTTTTCAGCCTTATTCACGAAGAAGGCCGAAGAGTACAACTGCTTAAATTTGGGAAACATCAAAACTGATTCGGAACTGCGTGTGTGGGGGTGGGGCGGGGTTGATCTCTTCTGTTCCTTACAGAAGAAACATTGCTAATTTTTTTTCTACTCTGTTGTTATTTTCATGGACGGTACTCGACTGAGCTCACACTTTTGGTTCCTCCTTGTAAGACAGCAAGAACTCGTCTTCTACCACAACGGAAAAAGACATTCCCTTCTTCCTCCATGTGCCTAGTGCCAGGTAGAATTCCCATGAAAAGAGCTTCTTAGCAAGGACTTCTTGTTTGTAGAATACATTACTATGGAACTGCTTCCCTGCAGATTACAACATAGTCATCTTCAAATCGAATGTCAACAAATACCGTCCCATAAGTAATCAAACTTAGTTGATTGCATTGATCAGTTTCGGCTGACAATTATTCCAGCTCATTAACCCTTATTCACAAGTTGTTATTGGCCTTGAGATGTGGTGAGTCACAAGTTGCTATTGGCCTTGATATGTGGAGATTCAACAGAAAAAAACCCATCACGACCAGGGCAACAGTCTGAAGATGTAAATAACAAAAAAATTAGAATATTAAGGTCATTAATCTATTATTATACTAAAGCTGAGTTAATAAACGTTTATTTCCTTAAGGCTTTTTCCGATATATTTTAATCACCTAATATACATGCTAACATATACTTTAGTTCTGAGATTGAGTTATGTTTGAAAAAAAATTCTCTTTTAATTGAACCCAGTAGCCGTAATTTGTAATTAACTGAACAAGTTAACCATCTCTTTAAACTCTATGATTTATTGTCTCTTTTCACGGTTTATTCAACCACTCTCTGATATTTCTTAATGTCTGTGAGATTTTAGAGATAGAACGACTCTTTTTCAATGTTGTCATCTAATTTACATATTGTCTGTACACAGCAGAAACATGTAAATTAGATGGAAAAATTATATGATCCTTGATTTCCATGAGGAGAATATAGAAGTAAAGAGACTTCTGTATTTTTAGTTATGCAAGAAGAATGTCTTAAAAGTAATGTTGCAGTTTATGAATTTTAGTATGAATCAAAGTAGAATAAAAAGTGACCTAACGAATCACAGGTACGTCCAGTATATATATATATATATATATATATATATATATATATATATATATATATTAGTCATCCACAGACAGACTGTTTTGCTGCATCACAGCTCTTCAGTGTGGCTTGACTAGCACCTCTCCTTAGCCAGGGATCGAACCTTCAACCATCGTGTTGATAGTCGTTATCGCTATCCCACGGGAGAAATGCTGTCTACAATGTTTATTTATATAAACGCTTGACTGCCGCTTCACCGTGCTCAATTTGTTTATTTACAAAGAGCAGCAGTAGACATCACCCCAAAACAGTGCTCGACCTGAGAAGGGAGGCTTATATAGTCATTATTTATATATATATATATATATATATATATATATATATATATATATATATATAATGTGTGTGTATATGTGCATAAAGGATATAATTTCAAATATCATATTCATAACCTGTCACCTTACAGAAACATGTACTTAGTAATCAAAAATATAAATCATTTGGGCTTTCACTAGTTTCTTTTGATTTCTTTTTGTCTGTGATTTAAAAAAAAACAAACGGTAAACCAAACCGAATGGCATACTCTCCCCAAATAGCTTCGTCACATAATTGAGAACAGAACTTCTGCCAAGGGGAGGGGGGCAGATGTTCCGTTGTTTTATCACATGTATGGATTAGCAGGTTATACTGAAATAGTTGCGTTTTATTTTATTTTATTTTTGCATGGAGGTTTTGCCGTCCTTCCATATACAGGTATTCCCAAATCGCCACCCATCTGCTACTAGCCAGGCGCAACATCGCTTCAGTGTATCAACATGATTATTTCGTATATTTTAGGGTCTCCATTATTATCTTTATCATCATCTTCCCGTTGTTCCTGTCCGTCCATTTTTTACATTCTTTGAGACAAGAAGAGTAACATAAATTCACATGTCTTCAAATTCTTTACATTGTTGTTGATCTGCAAATAATAATAATACGACTAATATGTTTTTTCTCAACCCTCATTCATTTCTCAATTTCATCCCATCTTTCTTAACCTGCAATGAAGCTGTTCTTTTGTTTTTTCTTACTTCAGGTTTCTTATTTTACTTTTTTTATTTTAGATTTTTTTAATTTATTTATTTCGTTATATTTTTTTTGCATCTGAGAAAATAAATGGACTCCTTAGATTTAGGGCTGGAAATCTAACTGCAATATCCTCTTGTTTCACATTTACCCCCCTCCTCTCTCTCTCTCCCTCTCTCTCTCTCTCTCTCTCTCTCTCTCTCTCTCTCTTTCTTTGAGAACCATTATTTCATTGTTTTGGCGTTTTTGTTTTTGTTTTTTTGTCATCCTGTCTGAATGTTTGAAACGGCAAATGAATCTCTGTTTCAAAAGACAAAGAGAAGAGCATTTTTTTGTTAAGTGATGGTCGGCAATTTCGGTTTGAATTCAGTGCCAGTCTTTTCTCTCTAAACTTGGTCTGATAAAAAAATATTGTCTTCGGGGATAATACGACCACCAGAAACCATTTCGTATGATCTTTGTTCTAAAAACAATTCTTCAAATTTGAGATTTGTGTGAATTTCTTAAACCGCTTCAGAATTCGTCTTTTATAAAAAAAAGACTAGACGTACCCGTGATCTGGTGAGTCACTGTCACTATTCTTCTTTGATTTCATTCGAAAATTCATAAAATGTCACGTATCTTTTAAGATATTTTTCTTGAAGAACAAAAAATAAGTCTCTTTACTTCTATATATTTTATTGTTGTATCTATATAATACGTTAAGGCGTTCGTATGTACGTTATCGCTTTCCACATCTTTTTAAAAGATGAGATCGCCAGATCGCCAACGATACAATGCAAAAAAAGTAATTTTTTAAATTTCACCTTATGTCGCTGGTGTGTTGAACATAAAACTTGAATTTTCTTAGCCTTCTGACTAGGATCAAAGTGTATTAACAAACCGGAAAATAGTGGACGGTCTATTATTTAGAAACACAATCCCCCCCCCCCTACTCCTTGTTTCATTCCAATAAATTTTTGTATATAAATATATTAATGAAAAAATAAAATGTTCAACAATTTTTGGATATCGTAAGTAGGGCGGATCCTAGCGTAAATGTGGTATTGTGGTGACTGATATGATTATGACCAACGGTCCCCATTTTTCAACACTTCTAATAGCCATGTGCTTTATTTGTTACATTGTAAATTTTTTACCTTAGAACAAATAAATAATTCAAAGTGTAGTATCTGTTCTGTCCAAAATGGTACAATATGGTTTATGTTCGTGCTGGACGTCCATAGAATGGAAATATGTCATAAATTACTACAATGTTTTTGGAGATAGACCCCCATAACCAGATATATTCTGAAACTACATTAACCAGAGTACTTAGATAAACATGTTTCAGTTTGAATAAAGGTGGTAAAATAATATTGTGAGGATCTCTGTTCATGCTGGACGTCCACAAAATAAAAATATTTTTAAGTACAGCAGCAGTATTCAACAGATGAAGAATACATCTGTCGAATTTCAATGTGTCTTGCTAATCTTTTATAAAAAAAACTACCTTATAGAGGGCACATATAGATTCGGCACATCTTCCATTGTATTTCCTGTAGGATTTTCTACATATGATTTAAATTTCATCAAAATAGGATACATTTAAGCACACACACAGACATTGACATTTATATAGAGATATAATATATGTACTCAGATACCTTACACACCCTGCATTTAAAACATGATTGTAATCTTTATCTTTATTTACATCAATAACAGGATGTTAGTCTGTCACCAGCTAGGTTTGCATCAATTTATACATCTGGACGAATGTACTTATGGCACCTGACAACCATCTATGTACTGACCTGGCTCAACAGTGCTTAACTGCAGTGATCCAATACGATCATTTCAACATTATTTTGCCATAACCATCTTTCATTATTTGACATTAAAACTATCTTCCCCTCTCGAAATTTGATACATTCTGGTAAATGTTTAATTTAGAGCCAGACAGAAATACAGTTAAAAAGACGTTCCTTCATTCAACACGACTTTATCATAATCGTAAAAGTGTGTTTTAGCTAATTTTGACACTCACTGGAATCTGAATCAGACTTTTGCTGCAATCCAAATATATTTTTGAAATGAATCTAAGAAAAAACTGTTGATACAATAAATACATAATAAAATAAGTCTTTTTAAACCGTAAATGAGGATGAATAATGTACCTGAAAAGCTTTTCTATAAACCTTAAGTGAATAATGATACCAATGAAAACAATGCTTTATCTATTATAAACACACAGAAGGGGAGATTCTGTCTGTACGTCCACACCTTGTTTCACTGGAACAAAACTGACACTTATTTTAACTCGTTACCTCCACCAAGGTTATGTTTTTGGTCGAACTCACTCCAGACAAGGCATGAAGCCACTTGATAAAAAAGCTAAAAAGAACAGAAGATGATTAACACAAAGACAGGTGTGACCGTAATCATGAAAAGACTAAGGATGTAAGTAAGAGGAAAACAGCAGGAATAGAGTTCCAAAAGTCTGCAGTTCTTCGAAAGAAACTACTAGAATAGGAAGATGTATTACAACGAGGTACCTGAACAGCGAATTGATAGACCGACGAGTCAAACGAGCTGCACAAAAGGAAGCAGGGATTAAATCAGATAATTCTGAAGAAAACATGTCATAGTATTTATAAGAGGTGACTGAGACTAACAACACCATGTCTGTTTGTGTACATCCTAGTGTCGACATAGCTTGACCAATAGTCACCAAACTTTGTCAAAATTTCGGTTATGGTCTAACTGGGAACTAATTTAATTTGGGGATATCTAAGTCAAAAGTCGAGATCACGGAAAATGTGAAAGTCTTAGTTTTGGCGATAACTTCGATTTTGTTCATCAGAAGGTATCTATGTGATGTATGGATCTGATACTCTTTCCTAACAGTAAACACCATGCAAAATTTCAGCCAGATCAGATAACTAGTTTTTGAGTTATCAATGTTTCCGTGGAATAACTTTATGAATACTTCATATAATATGGATGAGTAAGGCTCAAATAAGACTTTGGCTCATCCTTACATTGTCAGGCAGAGGGATGCAGTCTCACGACTGACGTATCTTCTTTTTTTAATTGTTTTTCGATGATGTCTTTCTTAGTTATAACTTTTTAATACAACTTCAAAAAATATCACCCATGGAATCATTTATAAAATTCACAATACTTCCTGCAATCCAACAATATTTGATACAAATAGACTTCAATCTATGTCTGACTTGTCCACTAAGTTTCAGTCATAAATGTCAAACATTCAATGCTTGGATACGAGACCCCCCCCCCCCAAAGAAACTGACAAATACTTTACTTTGATTGGCATATCATTGCCTTGTCTTGTTCTTCCTTGATCTTATTTTGATTGTTGTTGTGTATTGCTATTGCATTTATTTATACTAATTGATGAAATGATTCTGACAAAGAACGATTAAATTGTCTCTTTCCAAGTTGGTGAGATGCTGAAATACGTGTCTCGTTGGGAACGACAAGACGGTCACAAAACAGAAGACAAAAAAGAAAAGATTTAAGATCCTCAGGTTCAAATATGTATACACACCGAACAATACAAGAGGGGATGGGGGGGGGGGGTTCTTTCTGAAGACACCTGTAAAAATGAAGAGACAGCCGACAAACACTGTGTGAAAGAACGAAAGATCAACACAAGTTAAGAAATTAAATTTATAAAAAGGGTATAAGAAGGGATGAGATACAAAACAAAACAAAATAATACGGGATGGGGTCTTAACGGATATGTAACTAGGCCGAGCGAAAATGTATGTATAATACAAAACGTATCAGATTGAGAGAAAGAAAGGGGTCTGACTCACAGTTTTCAAATTTGTAAGACATGCTCAAATTTCCGAGCAGTTGTGGGTAGTTGTCGTCGGAGTGTCGTTATTGGTTGCAGGGCGGGGGGCAAGAAAAGTTCTTAGCCAAAGCATGCTAAGTCGATATCTCGTTAGCCGACTGTTCTTTGGTATGCCGTTGGCATTTAACAGGATACGTCCTGAGCGTTCTCTTTGTGTCGGCGTCCAGACAGTTTTGCAGTTTACAATGTGCAGTGATTTGCATGGTGTCCGTTTCTAGTGTTTTCTTCTGTCGCGATTTTCCGGAGCGACCAATGTCACGTCTGAGATAGATTTATTTTAGCAGTTCTTTCCTTTTTTCTTCCTTTTTTTTTCGTATTTGTTCAGCAGTTGGTATTGGACCGGATGTCAGGTTGGGATAGGGGAGACGGATCACGGAGTACACGCGGCCTCCACAGGGATAGAAAGACGACTAATCCCTTTTTCTCAACGATTACATTTTTAAGACTCAAAAGTGGGAAGACGACAGGCTCTACGCCTATTCTATATTTGTCTTTTCGTCTCTTAAGCCGACGAACAAAGAAAGTTTTAAACGAAAATATATATATATATATATATATATATATATATATATATATATATACCCACTCGGCAAAATCTCTTTTTTTTCTTACTATCTCTCAAGCTGGGAGACAAAATAATATTTTAAAAGAAAAAGAATATATCTTCGCTCGATAATATCTTACATTGTCTACGGCTATATATTTAAATTAAAATCAAATTTTGGGATTATGTCACAATGTATTAAACAAATACAGAAAATGTCTTGCAAAACTAATTGCATTTTGCATCTTGAAAAAGATTAACTATGAAATATGTCAAATTAACGTTGGTATAGACAGTTCTCTTGAATGCGTCAGATAAAATGAAGTGAAGGTCCTTGCATGTTATCTGGTGTGTGATCACATTCAAAACGAAGGACCTTAAATTCTCAACACCAGTTTTTATTTGTGGGACTATCACAAAGCTAATGTCTATCAAAACAACCCCAGGCTGTTCCTGAACTGAAGAGAGCTATCACAGCTTCAAATCAGAGCAATATCAAGAGATTAATTGACAATTTTTCACATTGTATCCACATGTGCTTATCATTGAATAGTGAAAAACAAAGTCTGTTGGACATTAATGATTGAAATCTAGTGGACAAGTCAGGCAGAGAGTTAAGTTCATTTGTACCAAATGTGGTTGGATTGTAGAAAGGATTGTGAATTTTAATAACGATTATATGGATGGTACTTCCACACAGTCATGAATGATGGAACGAGAACAATCTACCCTCATGGATTAAATAAAGGATTCAATTCTGAAATTCTGTATAAGTTCTCACATTCGAACAGATGCACCTGAAGGAGGTCGTAGGTTTCATCGGCCGAAACGTTGTGAAAATAACAACCAAGATAACAATAGCAGTCTGAATAATCTAAATAATACAGATTAATTTGCTGTTGTCCTCTTCTCCATCTATGAACAGCTACTTGTTCGAGAGAAATATGCAAACATCATAATCAACCTGGGCCCAATAGGCAAACAACATTCCTAGTCCTCAATGAAAGGGTTATACAACACCGGCAATGGATATAGTATTTTCATTAAAAAAAATGTGAGAGAAGATAGATAATTTAGCCTCTCTTTTCCTGTCTTAGAGTCTAACAAGGAAGATTGGATCATATTTGATTGTTCCGTATCTTTTGTATGGAAGTCCTTATTGGCTCAAATAAGTTGTTTGGCAATGATCCCATCTTTCTTGACTGATATTAATTGCTCGTTTCAACATTCTGAGATCAATCATGGTTTGGAGGTTCAATCCAGATTCTGCAATTAATGCTTCAGTGCATTTATATTGGATATCATAAACGCATTTGAGATATTGATACAGACTTGCTTGTGAACTAGTTTCCTTGTACATTACGACTTTCATAGACAAAGCCTCTTTGTATATATATTTTTTTCTGGGTTTAATTTGATCGGAGAATTTATTATAAAAAAAAAATGTGTGCTTTGAAATAGGCAGCAACAATTGTATAGATAAAGATGTTTTTTTAAAACAAATTCGCAGCATTTATTAAATTATTATACTCTGAGCTCAAGTAAAATATACACTATTGACCCAACTTTTGTGCGAATTTAAATCAATTTAAATAATGTTTTTTTTTGTTTCATTTCACTTAAGTTGAAGTTCTCAGAAATAAAGGGGCCCCTTCCTGGGGCTAACACTTGACCTCTATATGAGATACATAGATATTCGAATATTCCATTAAAGTTCTCCTTTATCTGTCAAACGTTGAGTTAGTAAAGAAGTTAAGAACATAAATTTTCCTCTCCCTAATTGACTAGTTAACTATGTTATAGTATATCTTTCTTGCGGTCTCTTGGTCTTACAGGATTCCAGAATAAGAATTTATCTAGTCTGTTGGAGTATCTAGCTGAGTGCTGTTATTTGAGGTTACATTACTTGGAGAAGGTGCACCATTCCTCATATGAGCCAGTGTATAGCCGTGTCGAGAGGATCTTATTTGGGCTTAGAATACTATATTATTTGGAATATTTTGTCAGGGTTTACTTGTCGGGGAAAGTATCCTCATGCCAGGTTGTCATGACACTTGAGAATGGTGTCTAGCGGGTAATTTAAACTCGTGTGTGTAATAAAATTATGTAAATCCCTAGTCCATAGGTAAAGCAATTTAATTAATTCTACAGCTGTTTTATCCTGTATAAATAAATACATAATGTTAATTCAAAATTGACCATCATCTCCAGGAATTATCAGGAAATCAATATAGTATCAAAAATACAAACGTCTTTTTGCTATTTGCTGAACGACTTGGAGAGATGTGGAATTAAGTGCAAAAAAGACATTTGTATTTTTGATACTATATTAATTTCCTTATAATTCCCGAAGATAATGGTTAATTTGGGAATTAACATTATGTATTTATCTTTTCAGGATAAAACAGCTGCAGAATTAATTAAAAGGTTTTACATATAATTAACAATTTACTTCATTTTATTACTTCAAACTCTAGGTAATTGTATTATTTTTTTAAGATACTAATGTCTATTGAGCTATATTGTCTTGTGTGACTTGTACTATGAAAAAACTATATATATATATATATATATATATATATATAGGGTAATCTACTTAACTAATGAACTGATTATTATGAATTTTGGAATATATATTCTAAAAGATATGGTGAGTAACATGCCAAATTATTTATTTTGTAAATTTTAGAGCGTGCATATATGTAATTTTATTTTAATTGATTTTTAATTTTTATGAACCGATCATTATGAAAGTAGAATATATATTCTCGGCAAACCGATGAGTAACATCCGCACATTATTTTTTTTTTTTGTAAACTTTACAATTAAGAGGGTGCGCACACCCAAACTCGCGCCCGCCTCCCCAAATCGTATAAAATAAGTTAGATACAAAAAAATTAATGAGAAAAGAATTGCGCTATCAAATTTTGAGTTATATTAGGTAATACATTTTTTAAAGGATTGGTGTGTGCGCATGAGCGTCAATAATATGTATGTGCTTAGTAAAATCCTACAGTATTGAACTTATAATTATGGAATATATATTCTAGGCAACATGGTCAGTAATGTGGCCACATTATTATCATTTTGAAACTATGCAGGTAGGCATTGAAACTGTACCATGAAAAAAAGTTAAAAACATGAAAATTTTAAACTAATGTTATATTTATTGCTTATACTCGTCTGATACTCTACTAGTATATATATATATATATATATATACACACACACATATATATATATATATATATATATATATATATAATATTAAACGCCTCATTGTAAATATTATTTAGAGTTTTAGAAAGTAGAAATATTCAAAACATGAAATATACATATGAAATTCAGAGAGAATATAAATATTAATACATAGAGATGGTACATACATATCAAGAAACAAGAACCAGTTAAACAACCTCCATCACAAAACTAACCAAACATTTTGGACAAGACTGTCTCACAAATGAGACAGAAACACCAAACAAGCATTCCACGGAAATAGCCCCAAAAGTCTGACAGAAATACAGCAAAGCTTTCCATAATAGAAAACTGACAGAATTGGCTAAGCAACAACGTGCCAAATATTTTCTTGAAGAACTATCCCAAGAATATATAGATAAGGAAGGTTCTGTAGACTGGCACAAAAGAGGATCACTTCACTATGATCAGGAGAGGATCATAATGGCTGCCCAAGATTAAGACTTCATGACCAATGCTTTTAACAAGATGAGTGATCTCAGCAATGACAACAAGTGCAGGTTCTGCCACACAGAAGTAGAGAGTGTGAGCCACCTGACATTTATATATATATATATATATATATATATATATATATATATAATGTTAATTTACAAGTTAGATATATCGACAGAAAGAACAGTTCTTAAGAAAGATGAAACATGTATTTTATCAAAATAATATTTACTAAAAGTAATAATAATAATAATATATATGGTGGCAGCAAACTCAATATCGAGTATTGACATCGTTTATGCCAGAAAGTGTAAGAGTCTGGTGAGCTTGAGAAGCCATATTTCGATATGCTCACGCGCGAACTGACTGACTAACTGACTGACTAACTGACTGAATGACTGAATGACTGACTGACTGACTGACTGACTGACTGAATGACTGAATGACTGAATATATATATATTTATATATATATATAAAATATTTTTTAAATATTAAAGTGTTTTTTCACCTACATACGATATCGTTTCGGGTTTTTTACCCTCATCAGTGCAGGAGTGGCGGTTGTAGGTGGTCACATGGGATCGAACTCAGTTTGTAGATTCAAGCTAGAATCACGAGACAAACGCTCAGGCCGTCGGCAATCAACACAAAAAGTAATTGAAATTAAGATACACTTACTCGAGGAGGCAGGGGGAAGTGTCATTGCTGCCTACAGTGTTCAACGCTCGCGTGGAATTCGCTTATCACAGATGACAAGAAACTTTCTCAATTTCACGGTGCTCTACTTATAAGACTATTACATCTTTAAAGGAGCTTTTAACTATAAATATTTTTTAAATATTAGTGGGGGGGGGGGTTTCACCTACAGAGGATATCATTTCGGGTTTTTGCAGGATTGGCGGTTGTAGGCAGTCACATGGGATCGAACGCAGTTTGTAGAGTCAGGCTAGAATCACGAGACAAGCGCTCAGGACCACATAGCCATCGGCAATTCACACAGACAGTAATTGAAATTGAGATACACTTCCCTGAGGAGGTAGGCGCAATTATCATATATATATATATATATATATATATATATATATATATATATATATATATATATATAGTGCGTCGGGGTATTTTTAAAAGAAATCAATAAAGTGCTTGATCATAAGAATGCAAGAGATAAAATACAAATTATTTATTTAAAAACTATACATTACATATTCAAGAGATTTACCATGGTTTCATTGACACAGGTAAGCTTTTACTGTTTAGAAAAGGCTCTTACATTTGAAATAGGTTGTGAGGACCTTTTCTAAACAGTAAACATTTACCCGTGTCAATGAAACCATGGTACATCTCTGGAATATGTAATGTATAGTTTTTAAACAAATAATTTGTGTGTATATATATATATATATATATATATATATATATATATATATATTTATGTGTGTGTGTATATATATATATGTAGCCATTTGGCTGAAGAGAGCACAATAATGACATATTTATCGTCAGCCAGAATTTTGTATTGTGCATGAAGCCCATAGATATCACATGGCTATGATTTTTTATCACGAAAAATAAATATTTCTCTTACACGTGTAATTAAGCCCTCTGTGTTTATTTCTCTTAAACTATAAAGCTATATATATATATATATATATATATATATAACACTCTAAATATATATAATCATAGTGTCTTAAGTTACCATATATATATATATATATATATATATATATATGTATAATGTATACATTGTGATAATTTATTATAAAAATGTATATATATATATATATATATATATATATATATATATATATATATATTACACGCATGCATACTAAGACTCAAATGTTCAAATACCTCTAATGATACTGATCCAGATATTTGGGACCATCTGAAAATATATTGGGCTATCATATTCTGTATAATATTTGACAGTTTCACAAAACAACTTAATCTTTATTATTCATGATACCCCTGAGGAAAAACTAAACAAAAAAGCTGAGCATACAACCACCCACTTGTGCTACTTCTCCATTGCATTCGAATTTTCTTTTTCCTTTCCCTACACCCCACTTGACACACCAGTCGAAGAGAATTGGCTATATTGATGGATTTTGTAACAACTTCCACTCTGCAACACTGTCCCTTCATCTACTACACCACCCCGACATAACCATGAAACTTTTTCCTTAGACTCCAACACAACTACGCTATGCCCTGAGATTATATATATATATATGTTTCTGAATTTTTAAGTTAAGGTTTGATAATTTGTATAATTTGGATTACTGTTCTCATCTTGAGTAATATTCTCACAAAGTTTCGACCAATGTAACCTCCGACCTTCTTCATGTGTATCTTGTCGAACTCGGGAATCTGCACAGAATTTCGAATGGAACCCTTTATTTAATCCACGGGGATAACATGCTCTCATTCTATAATTTTACTACATATTACAACATATCACCATAGTAATATCGAGTAATAAGTAGTAATCTAAAGTGATAATTTGTAAAACTGCACATCTAAAATACAAAAATACGTTTAAGGCTCCCAAAATTCATACTAGAATTGTCCGCAAGGACTTGTTGAATAACGGATAAAGTATTAAGTAAAATTCAATTCTAGGTGCAGTCTTCTGAAAGTTAAAGGTTCAGTCCTCAGTGCAGGTGATGATACTAGGAATTGCGAATTACTGAAGACTTCTAGCCGGTCATGGTTGACGGAATGAGAACATGCTCCCTCATGGATTAAATAAAGGGTTCCGTTAGAAATTCCGTGCAGATTCTCGAGCTCGACAAAAAGATTCCCGAGTTCAACAAGATACACCTAAGAAGGTCGAAGATTACATCGGCCGAAACGTGAGAATAACACTCAAGATGAGAACAGTGGTCCGAATAATCCAAATTATACACATATATATATTAGTACTTCATGTATCCACATAAAATATTATAAGGAGATATAATTTTTTATGTGTCAGTTTTCAGTATTTACTTCAACAGTGCTCGATACGTAAGTAGAGCTAGGTATGAAACACGGGAGCCTCTGTGTAGCTTGATTGCCATATATATTTTCATTGCTTACTATATATATATATATATATATATATATATATATAAATGAAGAAGAATGGAAAGGAATTAGAGAAAGCAAAAGCCAAATCAAAATTCAATTCAAAAGTTCAAAGCAAGGTATATTCCGCAAAAAGGCAATTTATTCAAGTTAAATTTTCCTTAAGCCAGGCTTTTCAAAGATCAAAATCTTATCATCAGAGGAAGTCGCTGGGATAGATAAGTTGGCAATATATATATAAATTTGTTAATTTCTGAGATTTATTACGATAGTTTCAGTATCATATTAGCTTTGTTTTTGTTTTTTTAAGATTTTGTTTTGACTGTCTCTGTCTCCGATGGCAGCTGCTTTTAGTTTCGCTTCGAGTTGGTGAATCTTTTATAGACCAAAGAAACACTGTTAAAAGTACTGAATACTAAATTCAACATTCAGTGATCGTCAAGATTTTTTTTCATCCATTTGTATTCCTTTTCCATTTTTGTTTATCGGGTGCGGGTGGGCATATTTACAGGATTGAGCTTTTATGCCATCTCTCTGCTGTGTCTCATTCACACCTCAGACAGATAGGGGACAGAAACAAACTGTTGAATACCATTCTAACATTTTTTTTAGTGTTACTGAAGCTAGAGTATTGCAATTGAGAATTACTTCTGTGTGCTTATATGTTTGTCACATAAGCTAAAAAACATAGTATGCATTCGATTGAGCTCGAAATCTCTGGCTCACCCCATCTCTGTAAAACCTTCTCAGCAAGAACTCGTCTTCCTACCGACACTGCAAAGAACTCTCCTTTCATCCTCTGTGTACCTAAAATCAAACGAAACTTCCATGAAAAGAGTTTTTTTTTCCAAGAATTTTCCATCTGTGGAACACGTTACCACGGGACTGCTTCCCTACAGACTCCAACATGGTCGTTTTAAATATCTGTCGAGTCATTCTCTGACTAAATCAAACATCGTTTTCAATCCTTTCATAGTACTGTTCCATTATCCAACTGACAATCTCATTAAATTTTATCCTCAAGTGGCTTTTGGCCTTGCTAAGTTGTGAATCATTAGTATAAAAAAATTAGTATAAAAAAACTACTAGAGTCCAACCAAGTTTGATATGAAGCACTCTTGCCATGATTGCTGTTTCATGAGCTCAAAATTTTTATCAACCGACTTTTATTGCAATAAAATGATCTTCAACCCGGGCAATAGAAGCATCAAATCAAATTCTTAAAGCATTTCTCCTGCACACATGTATGTTTGTCACTTATAGACTCTAAAACCACCAGTCGAAATTGCAACAAAGTTGGAATGAAACACCCTTGAAGTGCTGACAGTTATATAGAGTCTTCAAAATTATAATACATCTCCTCTTACTTATTCAAACTACTACTAATAATAATGATGATGACTATAAGAACAATTATGAAGAAAGTAGTAGTATTACTACTTTTAAAGTTAAATAATTACAACACTTACAGCAAACCCCCACTCCAAATGTCACTGATCGAATTATTAATGACACGATTTTTAAATGCATGGTTTTTAGGGTCTTCTACAAGATCTCCCGACTCCCCTTTATATAATAGATAACACAAAATACATGCTAAAATATACCTCAGTTGTGAAATTGCGTTAATTAAAATAAATTGTTTTATTCTAATTAACTGCAATTTAGAATTAACTAAACAAGTCCCCTATCTGTCTTTTTCTCTTCTCTATCTATTTCTCTCTCCCCCTCTCACTCATTGCTTAATGTCTGCAAGTATTTAGAAAAAGTGTTACATCCATTTTTCAGTGTGGCAATCTAATTTATATGCGTCTGTCTGCACACACTACAAATACGTATGTAAATTAGATGGCAGAATAAATCTCTCTACTTTTATATTATCATCATTATTATTATATAAAGTATTACTATTTTTATATATAAGTAGAGAGATTTATTCTGCCATCTAATTTACATACGTATTTGTAGTGTGTACAGACAGACGCATATAAATTAGATTGCCACACTGAAAAATGAATGTAACACTTTTTCTAAATACTTGCAGACATTAAGCAATGAGTGAGAGGAGGAGAGAGAAATAGATAGATTTTATATTATCATTATTATTATTATTATTATTATATAAAGTATTACTATTCTTATATATAAGTAAAGAGACTTATTTTTAGTTATGCAAGAAGAATGTCTTAAAATATGTTACAATATTTCAATTTTCGAATGAAATAAAATTAGAATAAATAGTGGTATTGGTTATGACCCATCGGGTTACAGGTACGTCTAGTTATTCCTGAAGTTTTGTCAATATTTGAAAAGTTTAAGTAGTAAAGATACATTCTGACAGATTTGTATAATTTGGAGTTGGGCCCTTCAGTCTGATGGACTGTGTTCATTTTTTTCTTCAAGGGGGAAGAACTGTGATAAATAACTAATTACTTTAGGACATAATTGATACCAGGAAATGCATTCTACGACTTTCCAGAATGAATGGTACGCAGGGACAGAGAGAGAAAATTGAATTTCTTGGTAAAAACAAAAATGATTTTAATTTCTTTTGCTGTACTTATATATTGTTTCATTTGCAATTATCTTCTGTTTCTGATTTGAGTGGTGGTGGTGGTGTGTGTGTGTGTGGGGGGGGGGGGGGTAATTATGTTATTTTTAGAAGTCGGGAAAAATGTGTGGGACCCTTTAGTATATAACGCCATGAAATAACTTGTTCAACTTGAATTAAAGAGAATTTCTGATGAATAATTAATTGGGGGTGAGTCAAGGCCAGTGTCGTTTCTGTGCCAATTCATTTGACAGGAGGAATATAATCATATTATCTGATTATTGCTAGCACAATGTTTTGGCAATGTTGTCATTGCAGGCGGGAAAAACCTCTCCCTCTACTTCGAGATTCATTTTGTTTCAAAAATGTTTGAAAATTAGTTTGCATTAAAGGTTGTCTTTTATTAGCTTTCATCCTGGATAACAAAATAATATTTATTTTCTAATAAACTAGAAGAACACCCGGCCCAGGACGGGTAAAATTAATTCCACAAACAGAACAGTTTGCACCACTTTTACTTTTGTTCACCCCAAACAAGGCATATTGCTCCTGAGATGTATCGATTTTTTAGAATAAAGTAGAAATAGCTTTTAACTTGCTTTAATACTACTACTACAAATAATGATAATAATAATATTAATAATAAGGAAAATACTTGAGTGCAGAAACCAAGTTATATAACTAGAGAATGCCAACCAACCACCGGGTTAGTATAAATGGAAATAGAACATACAAATACAGAAAGAACATTACACAAGTCCAAGGGAACTGACATTGCCAGAAATCACATAATCTAAAATCACCCTATCCCCTAGAAAACGCACGCTGGTGCCACATCAAATGGTTATGAAGGATAGAAAAACCAAGGAGCGGAGACATAACATTGAAATAACAGAGAAGACCAACGATCTTTGCCAGCAAGAAATCAATGGTAAACGGCTACTGATTTGCAGCGGTTATCGAAAGAAGCAAAAAATGCTGGAAATCTTGCTGTCACTCAGACTCCACGGAACACCGCTTGTTATCCTCAGTATGCCATCATTGATGATGATGAGTTGTGTGAAAGCTCCTATTGAGTAAATAATGATATGTATTTTTCAAATTGTTCACAATGGGTCAGCCGATGTAACGTCAGACCTTCAAGTTCATCTTTTCGAACTCTGGAACTTGGACAAAATGTCGAACTGAACTTTTTATTTAATCCACGGGGTAGATTGTTCTCATTCTGTCAGCCATGACCAAATAGAAGTGTTAATTCTGATGTTATTCTCAGTTATTATCGACTCTAGTCAGAATTCAACCTTCAACCACCAGAACATTGTCACTTAGAAGCGTTGTGACTATAACAACGAAAATGAGAATCGTAGTCCAAATAACCCAAATTATAAATCGACATCTGAAAATTCTGAAGCATAATATAATCTGCATTTGGTCAATTGCATCTGCTTTATATTTTGGGATTGCAACACCTTTGCTTCCCTATACATTAAAAATATATAGAGAAAGCAAGTATTGCACTATTAAATATATAAAATAAAGTGATTCGGATTTTCTAAGTAAGACCTAAATAACAATGTATCTCACAAATCGATATTTAACATAACATCATACATGACTTACACATTACTATTAAAAATCTAACTGACATTAATAACAGTTAGTTCCCAAGAAAGGAAGCCAATTACCAACCGAAGAAACGATGGCAGGATAAAGCTATTCAAAATCAATACGTTTCCCACACTAAGCAAGCAGATGTAGACAAACCCCTTATGCATTAATATTGCATAGTGTACTGTTAAAGGTTGCACATTAACAATGCTTGCTAAGTAGACATTATCATACAAACATATTCAAAAGAGAGTAGTATACGAGACTCTCGACGTCATCTTTTTTTGGGACGAGCAAACAAGCTCCACCGTTTTAGTACTATACTAGACTCCAAGGGATCTAAACTGTCATCTAGTAGACGACACGTGACCCGTCTAGATGAAACGTCATGAATAATTTCATCTCTCCTATCCCTCTCTCTCTCTCTCTCTGTTTTGATAGATGGCGTCATTCGTCTTCAGTTATGTCATCCACTCTGCACGGTTATCCCCACTAATTAATGGGTGACTTCACTCCAGTGTGCACGGAGACAAGCAAATAAGATAACAAACAAGCAAGATCCATGAGTAGTATCATATAGATCGATTAACCAAAAACAAAAATGGAGACTGGTAAAGTATACAGATTGAAAAAGATGATCCACAACTTCAGTGTTGACGATTAAATCCCGTTTTTTAAATAAATGAATACTGGTTTATTAAATTATTTTAGGTATGTAGAAAAAGGATTCAAGAAACGATTCATAATTATATTTTTAATTAAGAAAGATAGGGATTAAAATGTAGTATCTGTTCCGATACTACACTTCATCTCTTCTGTCCTCGGTCAGTAAAGGAGAAATCCTTCTAGACAGAGGCAATTTTAATTTTTGTCCCAATCAAGAGTGCCCCTTTTTAGAGAGTTGGATCCCCTCCCCCCCACCCACATTAAAAACGGACTTTGTGTCTAACTCTGTCTGTCGTCATGCTGAGGCAAGTGAATAGGTACAATAAAACCAGTACATTATAGACCCGTTCGTGTCTTGGGGCTTGAAGGTAAGTAGTAGAACCACACTTTTATTACTTAAGTAGCAAGGATCATGGAAATTGCAGGATTGATTAAAGAAAACGTATTGCACTCTTTATTATTTATCTACTTCATATATACTGGGAAAAAATGAAATAAACATAAAAATGCAAGATTCTGAACTATTTTTTGTTCTTGTTCTACACCCTATATATATATATATATATATATGATGAAAGATAGAAAGGAAAAACAATTAAACACAGGAAGAAATAAAAATCAAAGAAGAGATTTGACCGGTTTCGTTCCGATCAACGTTCAGAAAAAAATGAGATTTGAAATTTATTGAAAAACGGCAAATTCGTTGATCCAAACGAAACAGGTCAGTCTCTAGTTTGATTTTTTCCTGTGTTTAATTTTGTTTTTTCTTGCTATCTTTCATACATACTGTCTCCACGACATTTAATTTCATGCTATATCGTATATTTTATCTGCGCGCACACACACACACACACACATATATTCACAGACAAGCGCTTGTGTTCATTTATATAAGACTCATCAGTGTGGCTATGTATACAGCTGACTCTTCTTCTTACATATAAAGTTATCTAGCCGGATTGTATATGTTAGATTTAAATAGCAATGAATCTGACACATTTGCTTCTGACTATTCAATCAAGTATTTCTGGTTTGTTGTTAAAAATAGAAATTCCAGTTGAATTCATTGCTTACATACTATATCCGATCTGGCATTTACCTCAGTAAGATACACCGATAACTTCCATTTGTTACAAAATTGCAAATGGCTACCTAAATGTTAGTCGCAAGGTGTGTCCTTTTCGTTCGTGCATCCATAGTAATACAAATTTTGGTAATTTTTTCTAAAATATTTTCTGAAAAATCTTTGAAGCAAATCTCAAACGGGATTTATTTTTTTAACATAAGAAAGGTGGTTGTTCTAGAATATTATTTCGTTAAAAATGATGATCTATGGTTGTAGTGTTGGAAAGATCCCAGAAAGAGGGAAATTACTCAGTTTGTAGAAAATGAGTCGGGTGCAACTCAATATTTTGTGATACTTGTAATCTTTGGGTACACGAGAAGTACAGTGGAATTACTGGTAGGTTGAGAGATGATAACCAGTTTCTGTAGAAAAAGCTTAAGATAATGGAGACGGATGAGAACTCAGATGTGGAGAAAGTATATTTGGATGGCAAAGCTTTTAAGGTTGTTCAATAGTTTTGTTGCCTTCGTGATACCATTGCAGTACAGGAAAGAGCAGGTGCTAGTGTCATAGCAAGAGTTAGGAGTGGATAGAGTAAGTTCATGGAACTTCTGCCATTACTAACCAGCAGAGCGTTACTACTGTCGACCAAGGGAATAATTTATCAGGTATGTGTATGCAGTGCGATGATGTATGAAGTAAAACCTGTCCAATGAGGGTTGAGTACATGGAGAGAAATGATATGAGAATGTTACAATGGATGTGTAATGTAAGTCTTAAAGACAGGCTTATATCTTAGGACCTTGGAGGAATATTAAATCTGGACAGTGGAGGGAGATGTGTGCAGAACAGGAGACTTTATTAGTTTGGTCACATTGAAGAATGGATGAGAGTTATTCAGTTAATAGATGTAGAACCATTGAGGTAACAGAGTTAGTTGGCAGAAGAAGGCCAAGGAAAACATGGGAGGAAGTGATAAGGATAGACTTCAGAGAAAGAGAAATGAATATTGACGTGGCCAGAGATAGGTTAGTTGTGAAGTCAATTTTGAAAAGCCGTCAAACACATGCCAATATGTAAAACGGACGTTAATCTGAATATAATGATGATGTTAAAATAAAAATTCTACCTTTGATGTCAACATTAGGCTACTATGTATACGGTTCATACAGAAAACCTCTTGGCAACGTTAGAAGGTATTTAGCGCCAGCTATGGACAGGTATTCAGCTGGTTAGTTTACGTATATTTGTATAAAAAGAAATTTTAGATGAAGAAAATATTGTGATGGGTTAATTACTGTTTAATTATCAGCGGCCAATACGTCTGATGAATTATTTTCAAATCTAGTAAATAATAAATGTCAGAGATTGAATTACGCAACTTCTTTTTTGGTCCAACAGAAGTCTTGCACACGAATTAAACTACTTTTATTATTTTTGTGATAAAAATATTGTTTACCCTCTTAATTCCTTGGAAGCAAAAGCACCTGATAATGGGCTTTTAGGTTTGAGGAAAGAGTAAACATTTTGTTTCCAGGTTAGTGAGCACTTGGAACAGACAGTGGAACTTGAAATCTATTTAAGGCATGTCTGCAGGTAGTCTCTATGGTAAACAAATAATAAACAAATGAACAAACACACAGGACAAATGTTGAAAGAGCAAAAACAAGGTTTACACACATATATATATATACATATATATATATATATATATATATACATACACTAGAAGAATACCCGTCTCAGGACGGTAAAATGAATACCCCCATCTCGAACAAAACAGTTTTGCACTACTTTTATCTTCCCTTATGAAGATTAAAATAAAAATCTAATGCTACTAAACCTTATGTCTAGAATCCTCATTTCAATTTTGATAAAAATCCATTACATTAGAAAATGTCTAGAATTCAAGGCTTAAGCTTAAGGAATCTTAATTTTACTCAATTGGTGTTTAATGACTATGGGATATATTATCTTATGTAAGTTAAAATCCCTTTAAAATACTCCAAAGAAATTAAAATTTGAGGTATATTTTTATCAATTGATATCAAAATTCGGAAGTGTCTGAACTTTACAAAGGCCTTGCACTCCATTTTTACTCTCTTTGCATGAAAATAAATGTAACTATTTATGACCCACATAACAGCTGGTGTTGCCCGGGATGCAATAAAGTCACTTTAGTTTTTAATTTTTATTTATTTGCACATTTTTAAACAGAAAAAGAAAATGAAGTTAATTCTAAGACTGACAACTTGTATTATATTATTTTATGTTTAACCCTAATCAGTCACTGCTTATCAAGGCTCGAAGGCCACTCGAGGATAAGGTTAATGAGATTGTTAGTTGACAATGAACAACACCTTTGAGAGGATTGGAAATGATAGGTTAAATGGTCAGAATTTGATTATTTAAGTTGGCGGCTCGACAAGAATTTGTTCACATTGGAATTACAACCGACCATGCTGGAGTCATCTGGGAAGCAGCCCTGCAGTATTATATTGCTAAATAAGGTTTTGCTGTGAATGTTTTACAGAGGATGGGGGGGGGGGGGGGTTACCAGAGATTGGAGCTCGGTCGAGCACCTATCGTGACAATAACAGTAGAGTAGAGAAAGACTAACAACGTCTTTTCCATGAGAAAGGAACTGAAGGGAAGAGAAGAAATCATCCCTTCTAGATTTTGAAGTCGATTCTGTGCTCTGTCAAGACAAGAATGAATGCTGTAAGCTGCACCTCCGCAGATGTGGCAACAGTACTCCTTCTTAGAACATATTTGGCTCTTGTACAGGTAGAGGATTGCATCAGGAGTGAGGTACTTACTAGAGCGATAAGTTATTCCCCTTGTTGATTTTTATTTTTAGGTGATTATTTTAAAATGTTTCATATTACCAGTCGTCTAGGGTAAAGTAAGTAATTTTTCTAAATGAATTGTACTGAAGTACGTTATTATATAGCCAATAACATGGTACAACAATAACAAATGAACATTGGCTAGCCAGAAACAATGTTTAATTTGTAAGCTTAAATGCTATTTAGGTCAACATTTTAAAATCAGATCTACTTTTATTTATATAATAGATTATACTAAAGCTGAGTTAATCAACGTTTGTTTACCTAAGGTTTCTTCGTATATATTTAATCACACAAAATACATGCAAAAATATTCCTGGATTTGGGGGTAGTTATGTTTTTAGAAACTTCCATTTTAATTGTCCTATTAGCTGCAATTTGCAATTGACTCACTAAGTGACCCATCGCTTACTAAGCTTCTATTTATCACTCTCACCCTCTCTCACTGCCTGTTGTTTGACCTACCCTCACTCTTATGGTGTGTGGCATCTACACCTCTCCTTCTCTTTGTTTATTAACAGTAGAAGGTAATGAAGAGAGGAAAGAATAAAAAGATTGGTATAGTCCATTATAAACAAAAGAGAATATCATCACAACTTGTAATACTATTTGACCTGTAGCTGATAGAAATAACGAGCCAAAAGAGACTAATTTCTCATCAGCTTGTTTATTAGTGTTATGGTGATCTACCCTATTGCGTCACTACATAGACTCTTCCCAACACCATGAATAGTGATAATGATGGTAACAGAGAGAGTCGCTATAACAATCTGTACTTTCTGTAAATACATACTCTTGATAACTACCTCCTTATTGTCTTATTTTTTCGACCTCTTCAGGCCACTACAATTAGACATCCCATTCATTCTGTAAACCACGATTTTGTTGTATATATAAATTAAATTAAAATATAATAGATGGAATAAGTCAACCTGTACATAATATAGGATTTGAAAATAAGATCAACTGAAATAAGTTGGCAAAAATACAGCACACAGACATGTACTGTTAAATATTAGATGGGTAGGTCAACTAGTGTATATTTTAGTTTCGACTGAGTTAACGAGTGCTTCTAGAATAACAGACAGCGAGCAGCAGAGGTTGACTTGTTGACCCGATGTGAAGTAAGGCTGTGGGAATATATTATCTAACCGATGTTACGTCACATGGCTTTGAGTAAGACGGTGATAGCAACAAGGGCAGTCCAGCATGTTTAACGTGTGTAAATGAAATGCGATGACAACAAATGATTAAACTGTGATTATCTCTCTCGCTCTCTCTCTCTCCCCTAAATGATCAGTAATTTGGCATGAAGATCAAATTGAATAAATCTCCTATATCCTCCATCAGTTTTGTCTCGACTTTTGAAAGTTATATATATATATATAAATTTGATTTCTGGATGGTAATCTCTCAGTTTGGATAGATCACACAGAAACACATACAAGGAGAAAAACTAGCAGCAACGAATGACAGAGCAACAATACTCTCCACACCCATATAGATATAGTCATGACACAAGGTTGACAGTGCAACAATACTCTCTACAGCGTTCACAGGCAGACTCACTATATCACAGTTCTTTAGTGTAGCTAGTCAAGCAAGTGCTTCAAGCTGAGATTGAAACTTGACAGTTTTTTATCGAGAGTCGAACCCATCAGTGCAGGCACAAGATAGTGAAATCTTAATGTTTACATGAAAAAAATCAGCTTCTGAAGAGTGCTCTATTTGTTTTTATGAAGAGCACAATTTACTCATGCCTTTTCGATACCATCACAAGAATAAGTGTGTATGTATAAATTTATCTAAATATGTATTTATACATTGTCAAATATAAGAATATGCATGTGTGTGCATATATATGTGTCTGTGTGTGTATGTTCACATGCATATGTCTGCAGATATTTCACATTCCAAGTCCGCATTTAGCTCAGTATTTGTTTTTTACAATTCTCCCCTGCCCCTCGTCCCCAATCACACAACCAATTGCTTGTCTTTTTAGCCCCACACCCAGTGACCAAACATTACCCCACCTCTTAATCACTTGTAGCTTATAATAATCTCTTCACCTTGCATGTGTGTTTTAGACCCAACTCCGACTGCATGCCAACCACAAGACTTGAAGAAATATTGACAAAAAACAAGACAGAATCACAGACGCGAGAGAGGATTTTCCTGTCCCAAAATAGTTCTAAGGGGGAAAAACTAAAACCCAGCCAGTAGATCACCCTATTCTCCCTCCAACTACAAAAACAGAAAAGAAGCAAACCAAAATAAAATTTAAATTAAGAGAATTATCTTCGACATGGAGCCTTAATGGAAAAGCATTAAAACAATGATCACAATGGTTCAATTGCACATTAAGTTTCTTTGAGTGGCCAAAGTATGATTCTTTTATTTTTCGAAAAGAAAAAAAACAACATGGAATAGTGTCAATATTTCTATTTATATACAGTTAGATATGTGCATAGGTTTATAGCTATTTTTATGTACAGGATTCGCTCGTCAGCTAATTAACCGATCATTATCAATTTTAAAATTGCTAGGTGTAAGGGTACGTTATGTAGGCTATATTTAACTTAATTTACTTTTATAAAAAGGGGGTGAGAGTCCTTCATGACAATTCAGATACCTCTGATTTCATTTTAGTAATAGGTATTGGACATCAATTAATAAATATTATTCAAATTTTAGTTAATATTTTAAAAAGGTCTTTAGGGTACATAACATGGGCATAAACTCCCATGTGAAAATTTAAATATTCCGGATTGCATTAAATTTGATCCATAGTCATTGGACACCAATTAAGCAAGATTCCCTGAAATTTCAATTTCTTCTTAACACCCCTTAAGCTCAAGACTTAAATTTAAGACATTTTCTAGAATCAAAATCATGTAATGGATTTTGATAAAAATTTGAATAAGGATTTTTGACATCAGGTTTCGTAGCATTATATGTTGATTTTATTCTTCGTAAAGGGACATAAAAGTGGTGCAAAACTGTTCTGTTCAGGAGATTTAATATTATCCGTCCTGGGAGGGATATTCTTCTAGCTTTAATCAGTTGTGGACCTGCCTGTACTAGTGGTATAGATGTCTTCATTAGGGGCTCATGAACATCCCCAAATCTATGATATGAGTATTCCACAATTCTTTATGATCAAACTAGTGTGGTAATTTATTTTAATCACAAAATGTCAAAGAATTATCCAGCTTTAGTGAAATTTTCACAATTTATTTAATCTAATATATAAAATTATGTTGACCGGATTTTAAAAGTTCAACCTAAATAGCATTTAAGCTGAAGCATCAAATTTTGATTCTTACAAGCTAATTTTCATTTGTTATTGCTATACGATGTTATTATGAACTAACATAACAAAAATATCTAATCTGGTTCGACAGTTTACTAATATGGAGACATCTTTAAATAAATAACTAAAAAGAAAAATTAGCTAAAGGAAATAACTCATTCTTCTAGTAAGTGTAGCGCTACTTGTTTGCTTCTTTTTTTTAGATTAGATACAGAACATAACAAAAACGGTGTGGTTATAGAACATAGAAATATTTACAAAACAAATTTGAACGTGATGGATCCTGGGCAATGCCGGGTAGGTACACCTAGTAAATTATCTATTTTGTGATGTTTACAACTTTTGATATTTAACATCACAATAATTTTCAAGTTTGGATCATATTAAAGCATGTACATTATAACCTTTTTATAAATATGTTGGCAGGTGTCCAAGATGAGTGAGAGGTGGTAACTACTTTTTGCTATCTAGAAGATATGCTCTCAGCTTCTGGGTCTGTGGAATTGCCACCAAAACACGAGTAAAAACTGCGTGCAAGAAGTTTTGTAGACTGCAGCAACTAACTACTCATCTCATGTACAAGACTCGTGGTCATGCTTATAGCTCTTATATTTGCAGTACAATGCTCCATATAAGTGAGAGCCGGTCTTTGGCCAATACAGACCTGCAACGAAGTGCAACACAGCAACAAGGCACATTTGCAATGTGAAGCCAGAAGATGTGGCAATTGTATGGTCGCAAGATCTGCTGGAACAGCTTAGCCTCATGGACATTGATGTCATTAATAGAGAAAAAACGCTTTGTTGGTATGGACACGTAGGACTCTGAAGTGGTGCCATCAAGATAGCTCAAGATTTGGAGTACTTGGTAGGCGAGGGTGAGACCGACCTAAGTTGCCTTGGAAAGAACTGCTACAGAGAGATCGCATAATGTGAAAGCTCTCTGCAGTTTATCCTCATGATAGAGTTTATTGGTGGTGTGGAGTGAAATCTGCCATGCATACAGCTAGCCATCTACCTGGACGAAGGCCTACGAGTCTGGATAATGCCCCTCAACCTGTACATTAATAAAAACGAACTGAAAAAGAAAAAGACTGTTAAAAGCGAATCTACATAATTATTCAAGAAACATTTTAAGAGGAAAACAAAACAATGAATTATACAAAGGGATCAGTTTAAAACTCTTAACACTTATGACAAAACGTATCTGAACAAAATCATTAGACAACGGTAGGTCTAACCATTTCTGTTATCAGCCTTTCCCCCCCCCCCCGAAACCCAATAGTCTTCAAAAGTCTACACCTCAATCTTAAACTAAAATATGACAAATCCACCATTAATTAAAAGAAAACGATTTTAAAAGGCTTATTTTGTCATTTTATTGGACAAAAGTTTTGCTTGGGTCATCTATTTAATGACAAATACACTTTTGGGGAGTTGTTTAACGCGAAAGCACAATACCTGTTTTCTGTAAGCTTTCAGTATTGAGTACCAAAAGAGGTGCACATTTGGAACATAACATTGCACGGTGATAAAACACAGACTGTTGGATATTCATGACTGAAACATTGTGGACAAGTCAGGCATAGACTGAAGTTCATTTGTACCAAAAGTGGTTGGATTGCAGAAAGGATTGTGAATTTTATTTCCGATTCCATGCATGGCATTTTTGAGGGATCAACTTATAAAAAACATCCAACCAAACTAAAGGGAGGTGTAACTCCCAGTTTGAGAAGACATATGTAATAAAATAAAAGGTTTCAATGGAATATGAAAATACAAAGTCTGTTACAGTATAAAAAGAGATAAAATGCAGTTCTTTTTAGCACTTAATCAAAAAGCATAATTCATCAAAATTGCATAAACAAAAAAAAGACCAGTTAGGGTCCATTTGTGAAGTGTCAAAGCATATGAAAGTCTTGGTGATGGCATGAGTTCTTGACACCAACACAAAACCCTTGTTAGGAACAAGGCATAATGAGGGAAAGAAGAAAGAAACCAGAAAACCGGGGGGGGGGTCTGTTATGTTGCTGAATAGTTGGAAATTCCCAATAAAAAGTAAGTAAATAAAATCTTCCAAATCTGAGCGTTGAATTCTCCCTCAACCTCTGGCCAACCCACATCTGAACGTGGGGACAAGTTCCATTCGTTGCCCTTGAATAACACCATAAGTATTATTTTTGACATTAAGTCACACATAACCACATATTTATGTTTACACAGACTTCGCTTACGACTTTCAGGAAAAATATTTTCCACTTCTTGGTCACAAATTTTGTTTCTTTTTCTTTTGTTGTTGGCCTTTCTATTATTTTCTTTTTATTTCGTTTTTATTTCCTTCTTTCTTTGAAGAATTGCTCTGTGGGTGCGGGATTGAGAAACGGCAAAGAAGTAGGTTTCTGATGACCATAACTCACTCTAAAATGAGCAGCGTTGGTTCACAAGGTTTTATGGCCATCATGAAGGACAGGTTTAAATACAGACTGCATAAAAATAGAAGAATGAAGCGTGGGTAGAGCAGTGGGGTTTCAATTCATAAGAGAGGGTTTAAAAAGGACTTTAGGAGGTCACTTGCTAATCTCTTCATAAACACATTACAAAAAGTTATTCTATTTTTATGGTAAACATTTCTTTTTATTTATTCGACCATAAATGATAGCTTATGGGCAAGAATTTTGAATTAGTCTCTATAAGAAATGTCTCCCCTCTCAGTTCTTTTAGATATAGTATATTTAGCAAAGAAGAGTGCAATGTTCAATAGAAATTGATGTCAGTTTGAAAATATCAACATTGTTGGCTTGCATAATTGTCATCATATATGATATATATATATATATATATATATATATATATATATATATATATATATATTAAGTGTCAGTAACCTCCAGTTCATTGGAAGCATATGATCAGCATGCAAAAGAATGTCAATTTTTGGTCCTGGTTACGATTTATCTTAATCCACAAAAAGTTTATTTTATATAGCGGGATCCATGTCTTGGTGTTGCTATGAAAAATTGAAAAACAAACAAGAAACTCCTGCTCCTACCCCTGAAACTCATATAAATATTATTATGTTAAATATAAATGTAAATTGCATAAATACTTGTTGTTTAAATCATAAATTTTTAGATAATAACATTCTATCAAACAGTTCTGTTAACATAATTTTGTAATAAAATAGGCAAGAATAATCATGATTATTAACAGTATTATTATTATTAAATTGGTTTAAATCCTATTAAAGTAAATGTATTCGCATAATAGTAAATAAGAAAAAGTAAAAGTATTCAATATAATGATATATGTATATTATTGAACAAAACCATAAACATTTTGGTACAGTTTGACTGACCTTATTAAAGTAATTGTCGAAACTGATTCTCTATTTGTATGTGTTTCTCCCTTTCTCTTGTACGCACATACAGAATATTTTAAATGGTCTATGTATTATTGTAAAACAAATTGGACGCCATTGTTATTGTTCTTTAAAAATATTATCCAATCAACGATCGCATGTGAGACCAGTGCAAAGCAAAAGTTTAGCCTATGAATTTTTGCAGCAATGATGATAAGTAGTTACAGTATATACCAAAAAAGGGGGTGAAAATATTGCTACCTTTCTCTGGAATTGTGGGAAGCAAAGAGAAAAATTCGAGCAAGACTGAATAGGAAAATCGAAGAAAGCGAGCAAAACTAAAAATATTTTTAACAACATAGATCAATATGTGCCGGAAATCACTAAATGAACAGAGTTATGCATGTGGTTTTTGTTAATGAAGCTATTCATCACCAATGTAAGGGAACGACTAAGTTTTCTTTATATATTAGATTACATTTAGTTCACAGTTCAAATAACATTTTACAAAGCTTATAATAAGTGCCTTTCTATCTCTTCAGTAAAAAAGAAATGTTACTGTATAAGACTCTACAGCTTGTAGGTAGGCTAATATCTTTGGAATTTCGGATAATGAAAACTGTACTAATATTATTTTTTCAAATTCGTTTTACTAATCCGTCCGTCCTTATTTCAATATTCGTTTCGTCATTCCTTGATCGATGGTATGTATAGGTGTCATGACATGTACACCAAATCCACATTATCATACACTTTCTTATTTCTAGTGTGCCAGAAAAAGTAATATTTATTATGTGGAGAGGTCGTCCGCCTCTCTTTCCCTCTTTATATCCATAGCAGTCGTAGTCATCACTATATAGTTGTTCTCTTTCTTTTTCTATTTTTTTGTGTAGCAGCAACTGTAATAGTTACTTTTCATAGTAATAAGGACAGCACATATTTGTTTTGAGATTTACTATTTAAAATGTGTTTTTTAATTGCTCCAAGTATAATGCACATTATATTTTTCTTTACATATATACAGTAATATTACATTATTAATATCCTCGCAGCCTCTATGAGGAAGGATATCCGAAAAGCACATCTATTTTATTTTACAGACGAAAGCCAAGAGAATGAGCACTCCGCTCTTTTTGACACATCTCACTCCCAACTTCCTGTTTTGTTAGTTCACTTTCTTGAACACGTCAACTTAATGTCTAATCCCAATCCCCAAGTAGAAATTTACTTTCTAAGTATCTAATTTCGAAGTTGAAATTTCCTTTCTACATAACTAACACACACCACGTATCATCTTACTACAATTGTGCTTGATATTACGTAATAAATACTATATTTTACTTACTATTTAGGAAACATTTTCTTCTTGAGGAGTGAAAATGGTTATAATCTCTTTCTTATTTAGAAATTCTGGTATAAAATTTGAAGAAGTTGACAACTTTGATTTTAATTTTAAACTAGATGTAATTCACTTAAGAAACTGGAGATCCATTTAGTTAACTAAGAATTGCTTCTGGATTATCTTCAGATGAGGCCTTAGATGAAATTCTAGCAACAACAAATTTTTTTTAATTTTCTACTATATCACATAATTATGGTAACCAATTAACTGCCCACTGTCCATGTGTAATTTTATGTGGAATTAATAAGCCGTTTGTAGCGTTTTATGGGCAATTTCTTTAAAACCCATCAGATGGCCCATCATTGTCTTGTTGACAGAAAACATCTGTTCGCCTCGTTGACATGTTGTGAGTAGTTGGCTCACTAGGTAGTTTCGTCTCTCTCTTTCTTTCTCTACTTTCCCTTTGTTGTTAAGCATTGACCTAGTCAAAGTGAAAATTTAGTAGCAGAAGTTTTTTTGTCTTTCTCTTTCCTTAGGTTCTGTATTAAGCTAAAAAAAAAAAAATTTTTTAAAATGCGAACATTTTATTCTTTTACAGTAGTGTAAAGTCACACATTATGTTAAGCTTCTCATTGCCTGCCCCCCCCCCCTCTTTCAGCTCTTGTGGTGAGAGGTAGGAACGAAAGTGGAGCTTTGAAAAAGGAGTTCGAACCTAATCAGACCACTTGCCAAAGAGAGAGACTTATCTCTCTTTTTTGTCACGTCTCACTTCAGACTTTTTGTACATGACGTCATATATTGGCACAGACCTAATTCTAATCTTTAACTGCTAATAGAATTTCCTACTTCTCCTCTGCTTAATTTAACTTTATGTAGAAAATACCGTTTTGAACATTATTTTTTCACAATGATGTACACACATAGGGTTCTAGCTAACCTGAGGGTTATCTTGCCAGTAATTACAGATAAACAGCCCATGGACACGTTTATATTTTTTTCCTTTTTTATTCTATGGAAATCGCTCCAGACAAAGCATGAAGCCACCTGATGTAAGGAGCAGAAAAAAATACTACTTCAAGGTAAAAAAAACTAGCCAACGATAACTGTTAGATGGATATATTTCAACACAGAAAACAGCAATTCTTCCCCTTTGTCAGAAACATCATTCATGGAATGTGAGGACTAAAGGACAAAATAAGGGAAGTGAGAGTTACGAGGCTGCTGAAAGTAAACCCAAGGTCCACTTTCTACTCTCGTTCAATAAATATTACGATGTGACATGCAATGGATTGGCTGAATACAAAAATTAGATTATCTTCATCTTTTTTCTTTTAAAGTTATTTTATATGTAAAAGAGAATAGGTAAATTTACCCCCTCAATATTTGCCTTGCAAGAATCTCTATTTATATAAAGTTAGGTATGTGTGTATGTTTATATATTTCTATGTATAGGGTTCACTCCTAAACTAATTAACCGATCATTATGAATTGTGGAACACATATGCTAGTCACACATTATGTAAGCTTCCCTCCACGCCCCTGTGGTGAAAGGTAGGAACGAAGGCAGAACTTTAAAAAAGGTGTTCGAACTTAATCAGTTCACTTGCCAAAGAGAGAGACATTTCTTTCTTCTTTGTCACATAATGTGAGCTATATTTAGTTTAATTTAGTTCTATGCAAAGGAGGCAAAGAGAGAGTGGAAGCGTTTTTAGGGAGCATTATATGCGCACAACCTGTCATTTGCCAATTCAAATATTTCAGATTTGCATTAAATTGTATCCAAAGTCATTCAACACCAATTAAGCAAGACCACCTGAATGTTAATTTCTTCTTATGACCCTTTAATCTTGAGCCTTGAACTTTAAACATTTAATTTGAACCAAAATCATATAATGGATTTTGATCATAATTAGAATAAGGATTCTAGACATAAGGTTTAGTGTCATTACATCTTGATTTATATCTTTTAATTCTTCTATTTTATTTATTAAAAAAATCATACTTTTTTAGTTATGGAAGGCCCTGGTGACCTATAACTTGTAAGTTTCTCCGCTTCTCCTGAGCACAAGACCCGGTTAATATCGAATTAGTAGTTACAATGGCATATATGTATACTCTAAGTCTTTTTCACCCGTTCCTTTTCGGTTACTCTACTGCTGGCTTCTTCTTTTCACTCCCGGTTCGTTTTTTGCTCTGATACATTTAAGGACGTATTTCTTAGTGTCACTTTAAATAAGAGTGATATGATGAGGGTGTGGAGAGAGACTACTTCTCTCATACTAATTAGATTTATAAAGGTCAACTTAATCTATAGAGGTCTTTTAAGACTATTTTAGCATCAAGATTAATATTTTAAATCTTATAATCTCCAACATCTCTTTTTGCTAAATTTAGTGTGATTCGATTCAATAGTTGTAGAGTTTATGAGTGTTTATAATTATCATACTAATAATTATTATTTGTCGTAATATGTTAAGGTCAGCCATTCATGATACACTCAGCATCCCAAAGACTCTTCATGTTAAATTGAATGCAATTCTGCCCAATACATTTGGAAACTCTAAGTGTACATTATTATTACTAGCAATAATATGCTCCCTCTGGTGACATATTTTTGCTAGTATATATGACGAACAAACATATTACACTGGCCCCCAAAGGAGGAGGTAATGCCTGGAAGGATGGAATCATAACGAACATAAAATACACTACCCCCGTCTCAAAAGTAGGAGGTAATGCCTAGGAAGATTGTTTCGTAACAACAGACCATATGCTACACCTCTCCTCCAAATGAGGAGGTAATGTCTGGAAAAATGGTTTCATGGCAACGGAACAGATACTACACTGCCCTTCGCTCCAAAAAGAAGATAATACCTGGGAGTATGGTCTCATGACAATAAAAAGGAGGCGATAATGCCTGGGAGGATCGTATCATGACAACAAAACAGACACTACACTACCCACCCTCTGAATTGAGTATTGAAGAATAGAACATTAGCCTGAAATAGTATAGGAAAGTGAATTGCACATTAAAAGATAATAATAGTATAGTTTCGGCTTCAGACAAACAGATACAGAATCGAAATACAGTAAAGAAATAGTTGCAATAGTAGTTTACTGTTGATTCCCTCTGACACCTCACATTGCAATGGTTTCTTTATGCCCTATGTGGTGCAATTCTGTTGAGTAGTTTTGGAGCCTATAAGTTACCAACAGACAAAAAAAAACATGACTCAATTATAATAGAGATGTGTAAAAGTAGGAGATAATTGACATAATTTAACAAATATCTCCACTATTTTTATAAGTCATTCTCACACTGTTACAGCCAACAGATTATAACGTTATCATTTAGCAATCACATTCTTAGAATTATTATTTTTATTATTGCTAGTATCATTTTTATAATCATTATTATTATTATTATTATTATTATTATTATTATTATTATTATTCTTAAGTCACAACTATCAACTTAGTGTTTATTATTTCTTAATGCCATCAACTTTGTTATTTCATGGATTATTGAATCTGCTGAAATAATGGAAAGACGTAATCCACTTGCCGTAGGCTGTTTAAACATCTCCAAGATACTTAGCCAGACTGTTTCCGAAGTGATTTCCATACTACTAATCTTAATAGTGTTTTGTTAACCTTGCCAGAAGTAGGAATGTTGAAATGTCCATTGGTCAGTGTCTAGGCTCAGCCAGGCTGACCATTGTGATACTTGGATGAATCTTTGTCCATTTACATTTGTTACAAATTAACCAAGGTCAAAAATGCATTTAGAAAGTTTTTGTGCAATCTGTTATTTGCCTGGTTTCATATCACAAAATAAACTTTTTCACGATTTGTAGTGATCTGAGAGCACAAATCGTTATGAATATATATATATATATATATATAATTTATTAATTTTTACATACATTAAAGAAATATATATATATTTATATTGGTGATATTATACAAAAACAAAGTGAATAGCTGTATTATATGGTATCGAACATGACCTGCAATTCTGATTGAGAGAAAAAATTCGATGTTGAGCTCTAACACACATTATTGAGTTCTCTGTGTTTATTTCTTTTTAACTAGAAAACTATATTTAATGAATGAAAGTTAAGTCCATCGGATTCTCGAACACAGATTTTCGATTGAAGAACACTACAAAGTTAATGTCGTTTACGGTTACTAGAATCACAAATATGCATGGGAAGCAAAATTTTCGGATCTTACATGTAAATAAAGACACATTACATCACAAATTAAACAAGTTACTTTGCTGATTAACGTAAGTCAGTGAAGTAATGATTTGCTGATTAACGTAAGTCAGTGAAGTAATGATTTGCTGATTAACGTAAGTCAGTGAAGTAATGCTTTGCTGATTAACGTAAGTCAGTGAAGTAATGATTTGCTGATTAACGTAAGTCAGTGAAGTAATGCTTTGCTGATTAACGTAAGTCAGTGAAGTAATGATTTGCTGATTAACGTAAGTCAGTGAAGTAATGCTTTGCTGATTAACGTAAGTCAGTGAAGTAATGCTTTGCTGATTAACGTAAGTCAGTGAAGTAATGATTTGCTAATTAACGTAAGTCTATTAAATATTTATTAATATTTGGGCGGGGGGGTACATCTGACTTTATTTTGATCGGTTTCAACGAAGAAACCAACATTTTAAGTGTTTTCCTGTTCAATGGTATATTCAACGAAGAAACCAACATTTTAAGTGTTTTCCTGTTCAATGTTCAATTGTAGTTCCTAAGTTATATAGCATGATCTCCCCTTACATTAACATTCGTACAGGTAACTTTTAAAAAATTCTGTTGAATAACAGAGATTAAAACATTACCGTAACAACAAATGCTTATAGTTTTAATAAATTTTTCTTCAAATTATATATTAATTAAACGTTTAACTTTCAAGCTTTTAATTAAAACAAAAAAATAATTATTTATTAACCAATTAGATTTAACTTACTACATTATATTTTCAAAAATAAAATTTCTACCTTAAAAAAAAACGAAACGATATAATTAGAAAGAAAAGCAACACAAATAAAAGTAAAACAATCTTCGGCAACGTCGGATCGGAATAGCTAGTATATATATATATTTTAAATTTCTTTCTCTAGGTCCATCTAAATGTTACATTATTACTAAATGCTTAGAACATTCCGGACGACCCAAGACGACAATATTGTTCACATTGATTTAAACATATTAAAGCTTGATAATTAGTTAATAAAAATATTAATATGGGGCTGATAGATTCACTTTTCCCGGAAATGGTCATGCCAAATTCGAATTCTTTCAAATCTATTGATTAATTATGTACCAGTAACGTTGGGAAATGTATAAGAATACAATTCCCCACTCTTTTTGAGTAATATGGTGATTTTTATTCAATTAACCATATGAAGGGTGACTCCCTAAAATTGCACCTGTGGAATCATTAATAAAATACACAATCATTTCTGGAATCCAACCATATTTGCTATTAATGAATGTCAGCCAATGCCTGACTTGTCAAGCAAGTTTCAGTCATGAATGCCCAATACTCTTTGCTTTATCGCTGTTAAATGATCAGCACACCAGGATACGATGGGCAAAATTGTCATAACTGTCTTGGCACTGGCTTGATTTTTGATGTTCTGGACTTCTTCAGTTCAGGAATAGTCTTGAATTATTTTGATACACATTTTTTGATAACCCCAGAGATAAAAATTTGCGGAGTCAAGATCCGATGATTATGAAGTCTAATCAAAATTACACTTCCTACTGATGAGACGATCACTAAAGTGACCATGCATATTACTAAACAGTGATAAAACAAAGACCGTTGGCCATTCATGACTGAAACCTGGATGACAAGCCAGGCATAGACTGAAGTTTATCTGTAACAAATATCGTTTTATTGCAGAAAGAATTGTGAATTTTATAAACGATTTCATAAGTGACTCTGTACAATGCGTATTGTGTCCCAACATTAAATGGTCCAAAAGGGTTGATATGCCGTAAATTAGAACCATCAAATCAGTAATTGAACATTGAGAATTGATAACCAATTTAAGTGGACACGAATTTCTCCTTATTTGCATAGCACATGTTTGTTTGTTTTTTACTTTCGTTCACCCCAAACTAGACATATTGCCACTGAAATGTCAGGGGGTACTGTGATAGGGGCTAGATTTATAAGGGGGGCAAACTGGGTAGGGAGTAGGGCAGAAAGATATTTCTGAGAAAAGAAGCTATTATGGAAAATCTTCAAGCATCTACGGACCGTTACAGTGAAGGGGTGTGATTTTCCTGCTAGTCGGGAGTGTCGGAGTGTATTTACATTGAACGGGATACAAGTGAATTAAATTTGTCGAAGCTTATTCCGTAGGAAGTTCTTGTAAAACAAGCACAAGGATGCAACATTGCCGCGATGCGACAGAGACTTGAGTTTGGCAGACAGAACGGGACCTATTAGATTAGAAATTCTTTTTTTGCCCACTCTCCAAGAGGGAGAGGCTAGTGGATGATGCAGCAGATGAGATGTGGCAACAATACTCAAATTCAGTCATGATGTGTATAAGCTGTAAATGTCAGTCGGTGATATCTTGTGACTAAATGAGCAAGCACGCTAAATATTGACAGTTTTTCACATAAGCAAACGTGGCTGTGTGCATCTACAAACTTATATCCTTGCTGGGTTTGTAATCTTTTTATTCTTTTGGTGAGTTTTATCTCACTTAGTCAAGATCCTTTGGTATCAACGTCCATCGCGGAATGTGTCATAAGAGCTAATCTCATCAAGGATCCCAAATCCTTGATAGACAGTCTAATCCTCTTTTGTCAGCGGAGATAAATATTAGTCCCTCTTGCTGGGAACATTTTCTCACTGATCCACTGCCATGTAAAGACCTATTATTGTTGTGTGCGTTCAGTCAGCTGAGAGATGGATACTTCAAGTGACATTCTTGTTTGTATTCTTTTGGGGGTTTGGGCTAATCAATAAATCATTTATACTCTCTCTCTCTCTCTCTTCCTTATTCTTATCATTTTGTCTAATTTACCACAAAGAGTTTACATCTTATATTTTGGTGAATGCATATATATACATATATATATATATATATATATATATATATATATATATATATATATATATCATTAATATTGTTAGAACCACGTGTTTCCAATACAAATTAATTGTGCATTATTAAAGAAATGTTTATTTTCGTTCGACTTTTCGATGTGTGCAAAGCCCTATTTTTATTTAAAAACAAAAATGTGAAAGACCACTCTTCACATCATGTTGGTCTGCAGTTTTAACTTGTTACTAGCTTTCACCATTTTGAACTGAGAGAGGGGTCTAGCTGTCACACAAAGCTAGATCTCTTCATTTACAATCTCAATACAGATACTCCTTTAGACAATGACATTTTTCTGAATGAAGGAGTGGCACTCGCCTGACAAGACGTTGCATAGCAAAAAGTAATAAGTCTCTTTACTTCTGTATTATCCTTCTAGCAGCTAACTATAGAAGTAAAGAGACTTATTATTTTTCCATCTAATTTACGTGTTTGTGGTGTGTATAGACACTATGTAAATTAGACGCCACCACTAAAAAATGAGTCACTCTTTCTCTAAATACTTACAGATACATTAAGAAATATTGGAGAATTAAATAACACGTGATGGGTGAGTTGTTCAGTTAATTAAACATTATGGTAAATTCTCAGTGTTTAAGAAGAATTTCTTTACAACATAAATCAATCCCAGAACTAATGCATTTTTTAGCATGTATTTTGTGTTAAAGTATATAGGAAAAAGCATTAGTGTAACAAATGTTAATTGACTCGGCTTTAATATAATAACAAATATATATATATATATCTATATATATATATATATATATATATATGCATACATGAATGTTGTGAGTTTCCAGTAATTTTATTGTTGTAGTGAAAATCGTGCTCAATATTTCTTAAATATGGCGGTAACAATATAAATTATAATCTCATACACACACGCAAGTAGAAAACTCATTGGAGAAATGTTTACATTGTTTTATTATATACAGAAGGATGTTGTAGTTTGTTTGAAGCAGTGTGCATAGTGTGTAAGAAGTTGAATTTTGAAGGCGGCGACAATACAATTTTGTAGAAAACACTGTGGGATAGCAGACAAGGTAAACAGATTAAATGACAATATTGGAGAATTCAATAATTTTCTATGAAACATTTATTTACCAACATAATGTGTTGAACCAGGATGGTATGAATGGTGTTATATTCTTTAAATTTTTTAGGCAAACCTTCTTTTCAGAAAGAAATATCACCTAACTGGAGTGTGTTTTAGCCTACATATACCTATAAAATAAAGCCGATTTTACTCCCTGCTTTTGCGATTATTAGCTTTTTTTACTGCAAGCTACATAAAAAATCTGTTTACAACAGATATTAGTCCACGTTGTTAAAAACAAAAATGTTATTTTCAAATGGTTTAATTGATTTTAATATTTTATCCTGATCAATATTTAATTTTGTTTAGGAAGAAGGAATAGTTCTTACCTTCACAGTCAAATGTCCTAATACTGTCACCCAAATAGCTGACAACGTTTTCGATATTAACTGTTGAAAAAGAGAAAATAAGGCTTGATATTTTCTTTTCACTTTTCTTTCGTTACATTTGGCTGACGAACATCCAACTCTCAAGAGCGTCTAAACCTGACCATATAGTGATTAGTAGTTTGGCCATGACATCTAATTGACTCAGTGTGCCTCTCTGAAAACAAAGATGTTTTCAATGTTTGAAATATTCCTTCAAGTGTTCTTCCACATACATATATCCATTTGTTGATGTTAATGTTTGCTTGGATAGTATTATAAAATAAACGATTTATTTAATCCATGGGGCAGGGAATAAACAAAGAAAACCACAAAGTGAAAGATGAGACTCGAACAGGATTCGAACCTATACCTCAGAAGAGGAACCACCAAACGCAGGTATCGTCTTAGAGAAATTGTGCAAATACCTCATCTTCCAAGCTTTGTGATGAATATTTCTTTTAATGTTTTTTACTAGCAACGTAACCACAATCTCCTCAAAGTTGCATCAAGTACACGAATAGAGTGAACTTGTTATTTATTTAATATTGGAAATTATTTACAACAATATATTTTGTATTATGCTGCCTTTTCTATTTGTTAATGCTAATGTTTGCATGGGTAATATAATTAAATAAACGATTTAGTCCACGGGACTGGGAATAAATACAGAAAACAACAAAGAGAAAAATGAGATTCGTATAAGATTTTCTGTGTTTATTTTCAGCCATGTAGACTAAATTAATCGTTTATTTAATATTACCCACGGAACCATTAGCATTAACAAAAAAAGGAGCCTAATATATAATGGACTGTTGAAAATAATTTCCAATGTTAAATATATATCTATTAAATACACTGTCCATTTTGAAACTAAACGGTTCCATTTCATTGCACACTATTAAAACATTTAACATTTTCATCAGAAAACTATTCGCCATCCGGCGGCTAATTTTTCTTTTTTTTTTTATGGAAATTGTTCCAGACAAGGCATGAAGCCACTTGATGTAAGGAGCTAAAAAAAACCGCAATATGATTATTGCAAATACAGGAGATGCCTATGGGCCTTAGTCTTGAAAAGACCAAGGCCCATAGACCATAGGTAGAAGGAAAACAGTCAGCAGGAAGAGAGTTCCACAGTCTGCAGTTCTTCATAAGATGCTACTGGAATAGGAAGCTATATTACAATGAGGTATCAAAACAGCAAATTGATGGAGACCACTAGACCAACGAGACAAACGAGCTGGAACAAAGGAAGCAGGGAATAGATCAGACGATTCTGAAGAACACTTGCCATAATAGTATTTATAGAAAAGACTGAAACTAGCAACATCACGTCTGTGAGAAAGAGAGTGAATTTATCTAGCTTTAAGTATTCTTTTTAAATGTATAACTTATATTACATATCTTCAATAAAAAATTTCATTTAAATTACCTCCCTTGAAAACAATATTTTTAGAAACGTTTTCAAATTTATCCTTTTTGTAATTAAATTACTTTAATTACTGTTACTATTGACAGAGCTATTGTATAGATATTAGAAATAGGACAATAAAATTACAAATGAATACCACCAAACATTAATTTATTATAAACTATTCAAAAAAATAGTTATGCAAATTAGGCATACAAATAGCTGTGTTTGGGTCTTTGCTCTCTACTATATACACAGTATCTCAAAAGACAGTGTTGCATTATTGATTTAAATAACAGTGAACCGTTTCAATGGTAATATAGGTGTGATAAATGAAAAAGAAACGTTCACATATATTCATTTAGATTATTTATATATGTATCTTTATTTTACAATAAACCCTTTCAATATTCATGCCAAAATTGTCTTTTTTAGATACCTTTATATATGTATCATTTATATGATACATATAAATAAAGGTATAGAAAAAAAAGAGGATTTTGGCATGACTATAGAAAAGGGTTTATTGTAAACCACACAATTGGCATTCTTCTTTCATCTGGTCAGCATCAAAATTAAGCTCTTAATATTGTGACAAATGACGACGTTCAACTGATCCGAGATTTAGCTGAGTCAGTCATAGCAGAAATATTTTGTGACTAACTCACCTTTTGTTTGTAACTGAATCAGGATTTAAAGAATGGAAGCGATCAACAGAGCCGCATCAAATCTAAACAGGTTTTATTATGCTTTCTGATATGTTGACTTTTTAATAATCAGTTTGACAACCTTGATGTTTTGAAAACCAATGGTTTCGTTTGTATGTTTTATAGTATATCAACCCTTTTGTAATGAATGTTGAAGAATAATACCTATTGTAAAGGATTCAGCATCTGTCAAAGTATGTATTATTCGGACTACTCTTCTCGTATTGGATGTTATTCTCATAATGTTTTGGCCGATGTGACCTTTGACTTTCTTCAGGTGCATCTTGTCCAACTCGGGAATCTGTACGGAATTTTGAACGGAACCCTTTTATTTAATCCACGGGGCTAGCTTGCTCTCGTTTTGTCAGAAGTCTTAAGTAATTGCAATTGTATTCTTAGTATCGCCCACACTGAGGATTGGACCTTAAACCTCAAGAAGAGTGTCACTGAGAACTGAATTTTACTGAGTACTTTATCCTTTACGCCACGAGTCCTTGTCAAAGTAATTCATATATTTTTTCTTTACTAATGTGTCACGACTTATCAAGGCTTTAAAGCCAGTCAAGGATGAGGGTTAATGAAATTGTCAGTTAGTGGTGAACAAGACCATGAGAGGATTGGAAACGATGGGTGAAATGGTCAGAATTTGATTAAACAGGCCGATGGCTTGACAATAATTTGTTGACATTGGAATTAAAAATGACCAAGTTATACTCAGCTGGAAAGAATCCCTGCGGTATTTTATTCCATTGATGGGAAGTTCTTGGAAAGGAACTTTGTTCATAGAAGTTGTGTTTACTTTTAGGTATACAGAGAGAGAAAAGAAAATTTTTAACAGTGGTTGTAGCTAGACGAGTTTTTGCTTTGAATATTTTGCAGGGAAGAACCAGAAATTGGAGCTCAGTCGAGCATCTACTATGCAAATAACGATAGAGTAGAGGAAGAGTAGCAACGTCTATTGGTTTTATCTGGGCTTTGTACTGTTTAAATCAACATACTGTTTCAAGTACACATGCCTGATAGACTCTTCCCTTGGTCAACAGTGGTAATACTCTGCTGGTTAGTAATGGCAGAAGTTCCCTGAACTAACTCTATTCACTCCTAATTCATGCAATTACACTATCACTTGCTTCTCCCTGTGCTATAATGGTATCACCTTCTGAACAATCTGAATAACTTTTCCATCTAAATATATTTTCTCCATATCTGAGTTCTCATCCATCTCCATTATCTTACCTTCTTGCACATACACACACACACTGATTATTATCTCTCAACCTACCAGCAATTCCACTGCTCTTCTTGTGTAATCAATGCTTGCAAGTACCACAAAATAGAGTTGTCCCCGACTCCATTTCCATAAACTGAGCAGAGGATGTCTCCTCTTTCTGGAGGATTTCCAACACTACAACCACTGATCATCACTTTAGTCTTGGTAACATTCACTCTTAGACCTTTATTTTTCATGGCATTCCTCCATGTTTTTAACTTAAGTAAACTTTTTGAGATGAGATTTTATTTATCTCCCTCCCATGGCTGGAAAATTAGACACAAGGTCAGGAAAATGGGATTTGAAAAGCCAACGCCCTAGAGGAAGACCACTCTGGCCGAACAAAAATTACCTGGCATCCCCGGGAGTGGCGCCTCAGATAATTAGCAATCAACTACCCCCTTCTCAAAGGGTGAGAAGGTAAAGCCTGGGAAGGTGGACATCCTAAAACTGCACAGGGCCATACCTCACACCGACAGAGAACAAACCATCCTCAATATTGTTATTTACATTATTTGGACAGTTATCCCTATTTTTGTTGTTGTGGCTGCTATACTCTCCAGCCTTCTTCAGGTGCTTTTTTACCTTGCAGCAATGTTCAAGTGATTCATTCTGCTTTTTACAGCTCCTTTCTCAAAGAAGAGACGTTGCTATTCTATCATTCTTTCCATGGAAATTAATTATGGCTTCTGATATGTTAACTTTTTGATACTCACTTTGATAAACCATAGTGTTTGAAAAATCGGTGTGTTTTGTTTGTATATGTTGTGGAATATCTACCCTTTTGAAATTATTTAATACTGAAGAATAACACCTATAATGTTAGTATGTAAATGACCATAGTAAGTCTGCAAGGATTTGAACTCAGCATTACCAATTTCATAGTCTGTGACGATATCAATTAGGCCAATCAGACATCCTTTTAAATATCGACCTGGGCCCAGTCGACTTAGAATCTATTATTATATTAAAGCTGAGTGAATCAACGTTTGTTTCCCTAAGGCTTCTTTACTATACATTTAATCACACAAGACATGATAAAATAGTCCTAAACTATGGTTTAGTTATGTTTGAAAAATCTATTTTAATTCTAATGAGCTGTAATTTACCCATCAAGTCATTCATCGTTTACCAAGTCTCTGTCTATTACTCTCGCCCTCTCTCACTGTACATTGTTTGAACCCCACTCCACTCTTATCTTCTATAGTCTCTCTCACTCTCTTTTTTTTTTACAAACGAGATACCACTTATAAAGGCATACAGGTCACTCGAGGATAATGGTTATTGAGTTTGACAGATAGACGGTGAAACATCGAGGGGATTAGTAATGATGGTTGTAACTGGTCCGAAATTTAAAAGGAAGGCTCAACAAAATTTTGTTTACATTGGACTTGAAGACGGCAATGTTGTAGTCAGCCGGGAAGCAGGTCTGGGGTGTTGTGTTTGACAGACAGGCAGTTCTAGGAAAGAAACTTTGCCCATGGAAGTTCTGTTTTGTTTTAGGTAAACAGAAGGAGAAAGAAAAATTATTGTTAGTGGTTTTAGCTAGACGAGTTTTTGTTGTGAATGTTTTACTGAAGGGGGACCATAGATTGAAGCTCAACTGATCACCTGCTATGAAAATAACGATAGAGTAGAGAAAGACTAGTAACGTCTTGTCTGTGAGAAAGAGGCTGTAGAGCATAGCAAAGGACATCCCCCACTTGATTTCGAAGTCGATTTTGTACTCTATTAAGGCAAGAAAAGTTGCTCTGAGCGATACCTCCCCCTCCAGATGTGGCAACATTACTCCATTTTAGGACGTATTTGACTTTTATACAGGAAGAAGATTGCATCAGAAGTGAGATACGATTTGTGAGCGGTAAAATGATTCAACCATTTTTCCAGCGACCTTGGATTCGATGTAAATTTTCCATTTCAGGTCTGAAGTTAAGGTCAGTCCCAGAAGCTTATCAAAACAGGGGACTTCTATAAGGTGAGAGCCATTCATTTCAATTGGAGTAAATGGTTGGGAAGTAGGATGTACAGAATAATTTTTTCATGTAATTTAAAAAGGTAGAAAGGCATAGGAAAAATTGATTTTGAGGTGGTGGGGTAGAGCGAACACCTTACCCAATCCTCAAGGGTGTCAGTTCAAAGACTAACATCCAGAGAAGGAGACTATATCCCATCCCAACTATGAACTAAATAGTATTAATACCTGTAGTGATATTCCTTATCTTTTAAAATGGACTAGTCTAATCTCCTGTTTTTATAGTTAGTTTTATTACCTTTGACTGTTAATAAACAGGAGAGAGAGATAGAGAGAGAGAGAGAGAGAGAGAGAGAGAGAGAGAGAGAGAGAGAGAGAGATTGATTGATTGATTGATGAAAAACCAAGGCTTGCCCTTTTTCTGGCTGGTTCGATGTGTTCTACAGTTTTAGATGGTTTTCAAATCGCTGATGCTGTTTTGCCAGATCTCGCTTCTGGTCGCAATTTTTGTCTTACATATCAGTTATTAGTAGTATACACTAAAAGACAATTATCTTTTTGTTTCCTTATACATAATATTTATTATTTTAAGGCAGTGTTTATTTTAAGTCATACAATGAACTATACTTTTTTTTAAACTCTAGACTTTCTTTAGAACAAAATTTTCGAAAGTGCCCAACAAAAAACACAAATCAACAACAATGTACAAAACAAGTTACAAATATCACCCAAAAAATAAAACTCACAAGAAACGATCCATTGTCAAACACCTCAATAAAAACTAATAATTATTAAAATGAATTCTACATCAAAATGCATATCATCATAATCTAACAGAGAGGTCCCAAATGCACAAAAATTGGCCATATAATATTTCGAAAAGCTTTGCCATATAAAACAGAAAATAACTTTAGCTTACTTGACAGAACTCTGAGACAGCTAGTTATCTCAGCATAGCATTTTTATATGTTTCGAAGCATTATAAAAGTCGTATTTGCTTTAAATTGCCCATGTGTTGAGGACTTTAAATGTGAACTCTTTCATTAGTAATTAGGTCTGTAATTTTCACCTCTTTTTATTTATCATGTTTTATTATGTCCAGTTTATCTTTATCTTTAACAAACCTACTTTGTGGTGAATAAATTATATATATATATATATATATATATATATATATATATATATATATATATATATATATATATATATATACATTTATTCATCAGGTGTAAACTACCCTATTAAAAAAAATGAAAAACAAGATATTTTATGTAAATATAATATAGTGAAACAATATATAAAAAATAAATGAATGCGAAATGCAATACCGTTTTTTCCTGTCTAGAGGGTTACCCTCTTCTTTACGAGCACTGATAATCATCTCTTAGAGAAGAATAAATGAATTATACGTTTCGAACATTACATATATCTTGCTGGCAGGTAGAAACAATTGTACTCATCAAATAAAAACTGATTTTTTGGTGAATGTGTGAGAATTTGTTCCCTACATTTGATGTGGTTTCTATAATATTAAAATATGTTTACTACAGTTTCAGTCCAACACTATCGAGCTATTGTAAAACTTTGTTTTATAAACATTTATATTTTAAATTTATATACATATATATATATATATATATATATATATATATGAGAGAGAAAAAGAGTAAGAAGTGGACCTTAGGTTTACTTTAGGCAGCCTCGTAACTCTGACTTCCTTTATTTTGTCCTCGCATTCCATGAGCGATGTTTCTGACAAAGGGGGAAGAATTGATGTTTTCTGGATTGGAATCTATCGATCTAACTCTTATTGTTGTTTTTAACTTTGAAGTAATTTTTTTAGCTCCTTACATCAAGTGGCTTCATGCCTTATCTGGAGCGACTTCCATAAATATATATATACAGGGTGTCTCAAAAAAATGTACTCACTAGTAGAATGACGAGAAAACTTTGCTTCATCGCTCCACACAATTTTGTGTGCAAACTCGACATCTTCTGCACATTTTGCCATTCTAAGAGTGAGTACATTTTTTTGAGACACCCTGTATATATATATATATATATATATATATATGTGTGTGCAGATTCAACCGTTTATTTGAATTTTATATTATAAACTAATTTATATCATGGATAACGATTTTAAAGATTAGAAATTATAAAAGTTCTTTTTACCAAAATGATTGAATTCAGGATTAAATCAACCTTTCATATGCTGTACAACAGAACTATAAAAACCATGAGTGTGACTAGGACTTTTTTTTCTAATTTGTGAAAATGGGAGATAACTCAAATATCGTCTTGTCTTCCTGCATTTGAATGCTAAAATATTTACCCGTAAGTCTACGGTTTTACCATTGAGTTGCTGACATCGGAGTCAATTAACGATCACTAATTTATTTGGCATTTACCCCTGTTTTTGATCTGGGACAGAACATACAAGCAAAATCAAAATGGCCTCATATATATATATATATATATATATATATATATATATATATATAATGTGTATCTATATTGTTTGAGATGATCTCTTTCTTTCCGTCTTACTTGACTTCTGATCTTTTTTGGCTTGAAGGCAGATTCCCAGCAATCGTTTCCATTTCCACAGAGGGAACGGCGCTAAAATAGTTTTGCGGCTGCTATTTTTGCATTTGGAACTTTTCCCACTGTCATGTTCCATTGTAATTAATCTGTCTGACGCATTCAGTTTTGAAGAATTTGAGGATTTTTTTTCCTCCTTCCTTCCGAATACCGAATTCATTTTCTTTCGCACTCAAGACATTTTTTTTTAATTTTTATTTTTATTATTTTGTTAAATTCCTACGATTTTATTTCTTTTTGTTGGTTAAATCCTTCTTGTTATCTTTGCTCAGAATTCATGAAATGTCACACATTCAACACTTAAAATCCATTACAGCAAGCCTAAGTATTGATGCTGGATGTTACACACTTTTAGAACGCAATGTGACAATCATAAAAAAAAAAAAAAATTAAAAAAAAGAAAAAAAAAGAATTCAACATGGTTTCCTTTTCGTGCCCTTATAATTTGATGTGACTGATGGCTTATTGCGCTGTTCTTATGAAAGTGTAGGCGGCAAATAGATTATTGACGCAGGCTATACACTCGACAAACAGTCAAATTCAGATTCCCTATTTACTTGCGTCCCCACGTGGGTAGAGTTAGGCACATGGTAAACTGTTACCCCCCAAAAAATAGTGCACTCTAGATGATACAAAAATAAAAATTGCTCCAGTCAAGGAGGATCCCCCCTCCTCCGATTGAGGACAGAACTGACACAACACTTTGAATTATCTATTTACTATAAGGTACAAAGAATACAATGTAACAAGTTAGACACAAGTCCATCAAAAGTGGGGGGGTAAATGGGGGTGGTTGATCATCTTCGGTCGGTCTTACACTGTCGATTCTACTCTTAGCTATAATGATTGCAGTCACCACAATACCACATTTACTCGAGGGGTGTGGGGACATCCTACTACACTTTGATCCTAGCCCGAAGCCACGAAAAGTTCAGCTTCATAGACTAGATTTTTTTTTGCTAAGGATGTACGTTGATCTATTCACATCAACGATGGTTAAATAGTAGGGCAGACTGGAATCTCTCTGCAATGTAATCTCTGTATTAATAAAATTGTGTGACCACTTCTCGTGTGTTTGTATGCCTGTGTGTTTCTCGCCTCTACATGACTTACACATTATTTAATTTACTTTTAATCGACTATTTATGCAAATCATAAATGCAATTGCATAAAAAGCAAACAAATTATTTCATAATCCTATTTAAAACAAAAATTTAATTACGAAATTTACCACAATGCATTTCGATTTCTTCGTAAACAAGTCACTTATTTTAATCTTGTGTTAATAGTTGAAATAAAAGAATGACTAATTTCGTGACCTTTCGAAATTTGGAAGCATTTGAACTGTTGAATAGAAAATCATGTATTAAAAGATTGAAAGTTTTGGAAGCTATTTACATCCAATAATTTTATAAATTGAGAATAAAACAACATTACTTTAAATACAATCAATTATAGTTTTATGAAAATTTGGTGTGATTAAAAATTAATGAGCAAACGATACTGTAATAATTAAATTTAACTGTCAAATTTCTATTTAAAAAAATGGCAAAACAAAAAGGAAAGGAAAACGACTCCTGGGCAATGCCGAGTATGTACAGCTAATTTAATATAATATTTGGAACCCATTAGGATCTTCATACCAAATTTGGTTTAATAGTTTTGGACTCTTCTTCTTCTTCTTCTCTTGATGATCTAATTTTATTATAGTAGTAGTAGTAGTAGTAGTTTAACATCCGTTTTACATGCTGACATGTGTTGGACTGCTTTTACAAATTGACTTCTAAACTAACCTATTTCTGGACAGATTTTTAATTATCACCTTCCTCCCATGTTTTCTTTATCCTTCCCCTACTACCTGGTCCTGTTACCTCAACTGTTTCACATCTACTAACCCAAGAACTTTCATCCATTCTTTCAATGTGACCAAACCAACAAAGTCTCCCCTTCGACACACATCTCCCTGTACTGTCCAGATTTAATATTCCTCTAAGGTCATCAAATCTATCTTTACAAATCCATTGTATAATTCTACATATCATTTCTCTCCATGCAATGCATATCGTCAACTTTTCACTTCCATACATTATCACACTACACACACATGCCTGATAGACTCTTCCCTTGCTCGACAGCTGGTGATACCAGATCAGGCTGCCCTGTGGCACCCTGAGACGAAATTCACCTACATTGACGTTTTTTTTTTTTTTTTTTTTTTTTGTAAAACTTAATTATGTTCTACAAAACCAAAAACAAAAACAACAGCCCCTCTCCCTTTCTCCCTCCCCTTTTTATTTTATTTTTAGAACTTGAAGCATAAATCTTTTACTATAATGACCAGATTCGGCATTAAATAACCCAAAAAGGGTTGATATGCCGTAAAACAAAACTACCAAACCAAAAACGATGATTAAACATTTGAAGATATAAAGAACTTGAAGCATAAAAACTTTTACTATAATGACCAGATTCGGCATTAAATAACCCAAAAAGGGTTGATATGCCGTAAAACAAAACTACCAAACCAAAAACGATGATTAAACATTTGAAGATATAAAGAACTTGAAGCATAAAAACTTTTACTATAATGACCAGATTCGGCATTAAATAACCCCAAAAGGGTTGATATGCCGTAAAACAAAACTACCAAACCAAAAACGATGATTAAACATTTGAAGATATAAAGAACTTGAAGCATAAAAACTTTTACTATAATGACCAGATTCGGCATTAAATAACCCAAAAAGGGTTGATATGCCGTAAAACAAAACTACCAAACCAAACCTTGCTCGACAGTGGTAACGCTCTGCTGGTTAGTAATTGCAAAAGTTGCCTGAACTTCATCCACTTCTATCTCTTGCAATCACACTAGCAGCAGCTCTCCCCCTTGTACTTCAATGGTATCACCAAGGTAACAAAACTTCTGAACATTCTCAATAACCTTGCCATTCAAATATACTTTCTCCACATCTGAGTTCTCATCCACCGCCATTGTCTTATACTTCTTACACACAAATTGGTTCTCATCTCTCAACCTACTTGTAATTCCACTGAACTTCTTGTGTAATCAATGCTTACAAGTACCACAAAATATTACGTTGCACCAGACTCCGTTTCTGAGAACTGGGCAGGGGAAATTTTGTTCTTTTGGGGAACTTTTCAACATTACAACCACTGATCATCACTTTAGTCTTGGAAACATTCACTCTCAGACCTTTACTTTCTATAGCATTCCTTCAAGTAGACATTCCATTGTTTCAAAAGCAAGCACTAAATCATCTGCATACAGCATGTTTATTATTATTATTACAACTTACTTATTAGGAGTTCTCACACAAGTCATTACCAGTTATCTCTTACTAGAAAAAGCAGGTGATTTTCTATGGAGCTCAGATTTCCAATACTTTTTACTTCTTTCCACCATGTTGCAATTTACTTTGTGTTTACGCGCTAGCCATTTACCAATGAATTCTCACTGATTATGTCAATAACTTTCTCTGAAATGTAAGTGACAATAAGTCTCTTCAGATTCCAGTACTCTTTGCACCCTTACAGTCGAGGGCTGGATAGGAGCTATTCATCCTGGGTCTTTCATTCCTCTCAGACCCTCTGTCTGTGGAATCAGCCTATGTTAATGCTACAACGTTTTGTATTTTTTAGTGATAGTGGTGGTAGGGGGCATATTTCATATTATTATCTTTATTATTATGAATAGAAGTGTTAGTTTATTCATTTTGACCCCTTATGACACACTCAGCATTACAAGGCATTTTCATGCTGGCAGCTAGTCTAGGAGAACAGCAAGTCTGTCCAAATCTTTTGCCCATACACTTTATGCAATTAAACAAAATAAAATTTCATTTTTAAAATTTTTTCATTTGGCTAGAAACAAAGTGTAGTATCTGTTCTGATATTAGACATAGTCTATTCTGTCTTCGGTCAGTGAAGGAGAAATCCTTCTAGATTAAGGCAATTTTAATTTTTGTTTCACTCCAAAGTGCCCCTTTTTGTGGAGCTGGAATTTCCTTACATTAAAAACTGACCTTGTGTCTTACTTTGCCCTCGTGGAAGATGCAAGTAAGTAGGAACAATAGTATCTTTTTTGATTTTTGATTTTTTAAAACTTTTATGAACCCCAAACAAGGCATATTGCTACTGTGATAGGAGTCAGATTGGGTGGGGGGGGGGGTCAGCCTATATAGGGAGCTGGGCAGCAAGGTGTTTGTTCACGTTACATTTAATTTCTACATGTTTGTACGGTCAGGGGAGCAGGGAGGGAATTACGAAGGCAAGTGGTTCCAGGAAAGAAGCTATCAGAGTAAAAAATCTTCTGGCATCTAGGAAACTTTACAGTGAAGGGGTTTGATTTTGCTGCTAGTTAGGTGGGTCGGGAGCATTTAGGTTTGGGGGGTTACAAGTTTATTCGAGCACATTTCGTGGAAGTACTTGTAAAACAGGCACAGGGCTGCAACTCTGCTGTGGTATGACAGGGGCTAGAACTTAGCAGACAGTGCTGGACCTATTAGGTTATAAATTCTTGTGTTGTAGCCTGTCCAAGAGGAAGGGTCTAGTGTTTGATGCACTAGCCCTTATGTGGCGACAATACTCAATGCATGGGCGAATGGTGGCTTTATAGAGATATAGGATACTGACAGATGTAAGAAGTTTTCTAGCCTGGTAGAGGGAGCCTACCTTCTTTGCAGCAGACTTGGCAACATATTCTGTACTTATTCCAGCTGATGTTGTCTGAGAATGTCAATCAAAGGAGTATTATTTTACCATCAAGTTGTAAAAATAAATAAACTGATTAAAACAGAAACATGGCCTGGACTTTACACTTCCGGCTGGCAACTACTCTAGAAGAAAGATTGCTCTAGTCATGACCCATTTGCAACTAGTAACAAATCTGAAAGTTAGCCCTTCAACAACTTCAGCACATGTGATGAAAATAGACATAATTTCGTTTCTCTTTGTACATCTCCTATTTCTGTTGACCAACCAAGTGACATCAAGACTACCAGCAGAAGCAGCAGCAGAAGCAGCAGCAGAAGCAGCAGCAGCAGCTGTGTTACCAGTATAAAACGGCAGGCATTTTTGACACTTATCACTTTGGGATTTGGCCGTACACTATCTACGTCAGTAGACATAGCGATCTACGACGACTAGCAGCAGTTCCATTTCTATCTGCAGCGCCAATGCCAACTCTGCGAAAGAAGTAGCAGTACAACTGACACTCTTAGTGATTCCAGATGACAGGCAACACACTAACACTGCGAGGAGAAATCATCATGATGATGATCATCGTTCACTGCAGCATCTCCATTCCTGCCTGCAACATCAACACTCATTCTATGACAGTAGTAGTAGTAGCAATATAGCTGACTCTCTTAGTGATTCCAGACATGCTAACACTGCTTAGAGAAATCATCATCATCATCTACTGCAGCAGCTCCCCTCCTTTCCGCAGCACCAACACAAACTCGGTGATGACAGTAGCAGTAGATCTGTCCCCCTTATTGATTCCAGACGACAGGCGTCATACCAACACTGCTAGGAAAAATCTCATTATCATCCACAACAGCAGCTATATTCTTAACAATTCACTGAATCATGAAACACAAGGAAATGTATTTATTTCTCTTAATTATTTTTACATAAAAGTTTTTCTCCTTTCATTGTTGTCACGTTTAATCACGCCTTATTTTTGATTCTTTTACTTGTTAGAGAAAGTCATAGTACATTATCTCATTCATACAACAGCTCCCGCTACACGCCAAATCTAAAAACTCAACAAACGGTATATCTGATAAAAATAAAAGGGTATATTACATTTTTTAGACTTGGCTGACAGCTAATCTAGGAAAATGAAAACTAAGAATCTGAAGTTCCAGCAAATTATCGCCTGCTTAAATAATTTGATGTGACTGATGGGTTATTGCTCTGTTCCCATGGAGGCATTGGTGACAAATAGATTATTGTACACAAGGCAAACTGATTTTAAATTCCATAAGGTCAGTTAAATTCACTTTTATACTGAGGCTTTTGTAAAAGAGTTTGTTTGTTTCTTCTAAATAATAGTTAAAGTAAAAGGGTGGACTGGACCCTCTAGACTTGATAGCCAGCATTTTTAGGAGAACAGTAAAAAAGTATTTGTGTAAGGAATCAAACCATCAACTTTTTGTGTGATTTATTTTTTTTTACATTTAAAGTCACATCGACGAAATCTACTTATTGTTATATAAATATATAATTATTTAATAATAAATATATTTTAATTATTATCTACATACGTATACGTTTCATCCTTATGAAATCATCAGTGTAGAGATAACTGTTCAAACCGGTCGCACGATTCGAACTCTGAAACAAGAGTCACCCGTAACTCAAATCCCGAACGCTTTACTCAATGAGGCTAATTCGACATGATGAGAAATAAATCCTATTTATGCTAAGAAGGGGGACAATCATAGTAAGCCGTCATAACTGTCAACAGAAAGGAACTTGCATATAGATATATATATGTGTGTGTGTGTGTGTGTGTGTATATATAATACTATTTCTTAGGAAAAAGGTTATAATAGCTATTTATACTGGCATTTCTTTGGCTTGTTTAGATTCCTTACTAATATATATATATATATATATATATATATATATATATATATATATATATATAATAATAATAATAATAATGATAATCCAGGCAAAATAAACATCCACAGGATAGGAATCCAAAGAATTTCAACCAGGCTTATAAATAGTGCTCAATATCAAATAGAGCTTTTATATATATGATTATTTTTATTTATACAGACACGTACAAAATTTGCAACACTGGCATGTCGATGTTATCGATCAACAGCTGTTATAAACTGAGATCTCATCAGGAAAAAGTTAGAATCTGATCTTTACCTCAGATACTATTTTATTACTATATTATTTTTAATTTTCTCCCTCTTCCCCCCACCTTCCCACCCACTTCCTTCTCTCCTTTCTTTTCTCTATCCTCAATGAATTTATAATTTATATTTTTATATCCTATCTTATATTTCATTTTACTCCATTTTATTTTATTTTATTTCATTTTATATTTGATTCAAATCTAACCACGTGACTTTCCAAATTTTAAATTTTCTTTTCTTTTCAATTTCATTTTTCCCAAATATGATCTGAGGTAAAGATCGGATTCTAACTCTGCCTGATGAGGTCTAAGTTTATAACAGCTGTTGATCGATAACATCGACATGCCAGTGTCACAGATTTTGTACATGTCTGTATAAATAAAAATTATTATATATATATATATATATATATATATATAAGTTATGCATGTGCATATGTTTATATATTTATATGTACATGATAGGATTCACTCCGAGACTAATTAATTGATAATTATGAATTTGGGAACACAACTGCTAGGCGTAAGGTGTCATAATGTGGGTTATATGTAGTTACATTTAGTTTTATGTAAAAGAGGCAAAGAGGGCATGGAAGCCCATCGTGTAAATTCAGATACCTGTAATTTTTGTAAAATTTTAACCATAGGTATTAGACATCAATTAATAAATATTCCCAAAATTTCAGTTTTGGAGTATTTTTAAGAGTTTTTAAGAAGCATAACATAGGCACAACCTCCAATTTGAAAATCCTAATACTTCAGATTTGCATTGAATTTGATCTATAGTCATTAGACACTAATTATCAAAATCATGTAATGGATTTTCATCAAAATTGGAATAAGGATTCTAGACATGAGGTTTCGTTGCATATGTTGATTTTAATCTTCGTAAGGGGACATAAAAGTGGTGCAAAACTGTTCTGTTCAAAGAAATAAGTTGGGTCAGTATTTGTTATATATATTATTAAATATTTAGAAATTCCAAGTTATGGCTGCTGGTTGTTGTTGCTGATCAAATCTGACTTGTGCGCAGAACCCACAAAATTCATGGCTCAGGATTTTCTGGTCTGCATGAAGTCCCCCTTATTCTTGGCAATAGCTATTCATTATATCTGCAAAATTATGGGGTTTATCCCAGGCACCAGAGCAGCAAGGTCCAACAGTTGCATACAAAGTCGGGGAAGGTTTGGTCAAGAAACACAAATAAATGGCGGTTCCACCTGCGCAGAAGCAAGATTGTACTCCTCACTCCATGGCTTTGCTGTTCTGCACCTGACACATCCTTGTTCGCCACATGCAGGGGCAGAGCTGACCAGAGGATGACTGATCCTTATGTGGACTCCTCCTAGATTTTCACCAGAGCCTTGTTGGCCGCATAGATCTGGCTCTACCACATTACCATAATGAGGAATGCATGGAGTTTGGTGTGTCTGTGTGTGAGGGGGGGGGGGGTCTGATTATTTATATAATACAAACTGTTTGAGGGTGTCATTCAATTTTTAAGTAAATATATACATTTTTTTTTTGATAATCATTCATTTTTTTCATCCACTTTTCTTGTCCATAGATTTGCCATCTCTCTTCAGATGCCAAAGATTTTCCTTCTCTCCTCTCTTCTCCTCTGAAACATATCTGCCCTTTTTCTTTTCCTCTGGGCCATTTTAGTGCTGTCAAATATAAATTTATGATTGATATAACCTCTACCTCGTTTATTTAATTTAGTAATTACCAACATATTTTTTTAAGCTTGTATTTTTTTTATACCAATGAGAGATCACTTACTACAGCCAAAAGCCACTCGAGGATAAGGGTTAATGAGATTGTCAGTTGATGATGAAGAATACTATGAGAGGCTTGGAAACGAATGGGATGAACAAAATTTGATTACTCAACAAGTATTAGTTGACATTAGACTTGAAAACGACTATGTTGTAGGCTGCAAAGAAGCAGTCACGTGGCAATGTGTTCCACAGATGGAAAGTTCTTGGAAAGAAACCGTTCATGGAAATTATGTTTGGTTTTAGCTACATTAAGAAAGAAAGTAAAGTTATTTGTATTGGTGGTAATAAGACGGGAAGTGAAGAGATCCCCCTCCACTAGACTGCAAATCAATTTTGTACACTGTCAAGGCAAGAAAGATGGCTTTGAGCGGCACCACCTCAGATGTAATAGTAACACTCCATCTTTGAGTGTATCTGACTCTTATATAGGTCGAGTATTGCATCAGGGGTTAGGTACTTTCTGGAATGATAGAATGATCCAACCATTTTTCCAGCAAGCTTTGTAACAGATTGGATATAAGTTTGTTCCATTTTAGATCTAGGTAATGATTTTTTTCTTTTTATTAACGAGTCACCGCTTATCAAGGCTCAAAAGCCACTCGAGGATAAGGGTTGATGAGTTTGTCAGGTAGACGGCGAGACAAACACCTTGAGGATTGGAGACAATTGTTGAAACTGGGCAGAATTTGATTATTTACGAGGATGGCGCAACAAGAATTTGTTAACTTTAGACTTGAAAATGACCATGTTGTAGTCAGCTGGGAAGCATCCCTGTGGTATTGTGTTGCACAAACGGGTAGTTCTTGGAAATAAACTCTGCTCATGAAAGTTCCGTTTAGCTGCAAATACAAAGAAGTAAAAAGGAAAATTATTGACAGTGGTTGTAGCTTGACCGGTTTTAACAATATTGCCATTTGTTGTTGTTGTGACAAGCATAGCACATTTAAATCACTATTGAAAATTAAAAATGGTCTAATTACGTTTTAGACAAAGCTCATTTAGTGGCACGTCTTGAACTATTACGTAGAACATGAATTCTGAGAAGCAAAAATCAATGTTTATATATAGACTGAAAGAAATGTGATCTGTTGGCTCACCAATTAAGCTCAGGTTGGATTGTTTGAATCAATAAAAGTGAGTTTGCAAAGCCAGTTAAATTTTAAAAAGAAATAAAAAGACAAAATCCAAAATTAGAGAAAGAGTGCTCTGAGTGGTACCTCTCCAGATGTGGTAGCAGTGCTCCATCTGAGGACGTATCTGACTCTTATACAGGAGTATAAAATCGACTTCACCGTCTCGTGATGGATGATTCTTTCTCTTCCCTACAGCCTCTTTCACACAGAAGATATGTTGCCAGCTTCTCTCTACTGCATCGTTATGTTCATGTTAGGTGATCGACTGAGCTACAATCTCTGCCCCCCCCCCCCGTAAAACATTCACAACAAGAACTCGTCTGACTACAACCACAGCAAAGAACTTTCATCTCTCTCTCTCTCTCTCTCTCTCTCTCTCTCTCTCTCTCTCTCTCTCTACCAAGAGCCAAACGAAGCTTCCATGTGTGCATCAATTTCTGTGCAATAATAATAGTAGTTTTCACGCAGTTCAGGATTTGTCAATTATACTCATCTCAACCTGAATAATTGACCTTGCTAAGCTTGAAATCTAACTAATTTTAAACCTTTCCATTTACCAACAAACCCCTTCCCAAATTCTTATCTTTCTTCTTCCCAAGAGACAGTTCTCGTTTTAAAAGGACAATTTATTTTCTTTGAATTCTTCCGTCTTTAGTAACAGAATTGATTTTATGATTTAGTCAGATTTTTCAAAAAAATAAAATAAATTTAAGTAAATTTTAACATTTATTTTCATTGAATTTGTTTTTACGATTTCTTTTAAAATTGATTTTTTTTTCAATTATTTTTTCTTTGAAGAAAACATTTTTGATGACAAACTGTAAAAAGATATCAATTTTTTGGTAATTTTATTTTTATGTAATTTGTTTTTTAAAACATTCTTGTTTTTTAGTCTTTTAAAAAATGTTTGGTTGTTTTTAGGCATTTTTGATGACAGACGATAATTGAATAAAAACGTTGTTTGTTGGATTTTAGTTTTTTCACTGCTGATTTCTGTTTTCTCTAGAAAAAAATATTCATGTAACAAAGATTTTAAAATTAGAATTTGTTTGTGTTAAGTAGAAGACGAAATATCTTAGAACATTGGAAATATTTTTTAACTACAGATGTTGATTTTGTTTAACCTAAATACTGATTCATTTACTCAATTTTTAAACTAATAATCTATTACTAATTAAGATTTAGTATCTGTTTGAAGGCAAAATTATACTATTACTATTTTTTATATACCCAATTCAGTTTACTATACTTTTTCTATTCGTAATGGAGATTTGGTATCTGTCTGTCTGAAGCTGAAACTATACTAATATAATATTTTAATGCTCAATTCAGTTTACTATACTATTTCAGATGAATGTACTATCGTTAAATGCTCAATTAAGGGGGGGGGGCTGGCTAGTGTAGTGTTTGTTCTGTGATGATAACATCCACCCAGGGATTACCTTCTTTTTTTGGTTGGGGGTAGTGTAGCATCTATTCTGTGGTAATGATACGATCCACCCAGGGCTTACTTTCTCCTTTTTGGGGGGTGGGGGAGAGTAGTGTAGTATCTGTTCTGTTGTCATGAGACCATCTTAACAGGCATTACCGCCTCCCTTTTGGGGGGGGGAGCGGTAGTGTAATATCTGTTCTGTCGTCATTAAACCATCCTTCCAGACATTACCTCCTCTTTTTGCTTGGTGTGTGTGTGTGTGGGGGGGATAGTATCTGTTCTGTTGTCATGAGACCAGCATCATAGACATTACCTACTCCTTTGTTGAGAGGGAGTAGTGTAGTATATGTTTGTTCGTCATTATACTATCCTCCCAGGCATTACCTCCTCCTTGGAGAGGCAGTGTAGTATATGTTCGTTCTTCATATATACTAACAAAATTATGCTCTCTCTGGTCGCATAATTTGCTAGTGATAATCACATCTAATTTAATAAGAAGAAAAGCAAAGAACGTGTATTATGTAAGTGTAAATAAATAATCATAGCATGTCACGTTCATAAATAATCATAGCATGTCACGTTCATAAATAATCATAGCATGTCACGTTCATAAATAATCATAGCATGTCACGTTCATAAATAATCATAGCATGTCACGTTCATAAATAATCATAGCATGTCACGTTCATAAATAATCATAGCATGTCACGTTCATAAATAATCATAGCATGTCACGTTCATAAATAATCATAGCATGTCACGTTCATAAATAATCATAGCATGTCACGTTCATAAATAATCATAGCATGTCACGTTCATAAATAATCATAGCATGTCACGTTCATAAATAATCATAGCATGTCACGTTCATAAATAATCATAGCATGTCACGTTCATAAATAATCATAGCATGTCACGTTCATAAATAATCATAGCATGTCACGTTCATAAATAATCATAGCATGTCACGTTCATAAATAATCATAGCATGTCACGTTCATAAATAATCATAGCATGTCACGTTCATAAATAATCATAGCATGTCACGTTCATAAATAATCATAGCATGTCACGTTCATAAATAATCATAGCATGTCACGTTCATAAATAATCATAGCATGTCACGTTCATAAATAATCATAGCATGTCACGTTCATAAATAATCATAGCATGTCACGTTCATAAATAATCATAGCATGTCACGTTCATAAATAATCATAGCATGTCACGTTCATAAATAATCATAGCATGTCACGTTCATAAATAATCATAGCATGTCACGTTCATAAATAATCATAGCATGTCACGTTCATAAATAATCATAGCATGTCACGTTCATAAATAATCATAGCATGTCACGTTCATAAATAATCATAGCATGTCACGTTCATAAATAATCATAGCATGTCACGTTCATAAATAATCATAGCATGTCACGTTCATAAATAATCATAGCATGTCACGTTCATAAATAATCATAGCATGTCACGTTCATAAATAATCATAGCATGTCACGTTCATAAATAATCATAGCATGTCACGTTCATAAATAATCATAGCCTGTCACGTTCATAAATAATCATAGCATGTCACGTTCATAAATAATCATAGCATGTCACGTTCATAAATAATCATAGCATGTCACGTTCATAAATAATCATAGCATGTCACGTTCATAAATAATCATAGCATGTCACGTTCATAAATAATCATAGCATGTCACGTTCATAAATAATCATAGCATGTCACGTTCATAAATAATCATAGCATGTCACGTTCATAAATAATCATAGCATGTCACGTTCATAAATAATCATAGCATGTCACGTTCATAAATAATCATAGCATGTCACGTTCATAAATAATCATAGCATGTCACGTTCATAAATAATCATAGCATGTCACGTTCATAAATAATCATAGCATGTCACGTTCATAAATAATCATAGCATGTCACGTTCATAAATAATCATAGCATGTCACGTTCATAAATAATCATAGCATGTCACGTTCATAAATAATCATAGCATGTCACGTTCATAAATAATCATAGCATGTCACGTTCATAAATAATCATAGCATGTCACGTTCATAAATAATCATAGCATGTCACGTTCATAAATAATCATAGCATGTCACGTTCATAAATAATCATAGCATGTCACGTTCATAAATAATCATAGCATGTCACGTTCATAAATAATCATAGCATGTCACGTTCATAAATAATCATAGCATGTCACGTTCATAAATAATCATAGCATGTCACGTTCATAAATAATCATAGCATGTCACGTTCATAAATAATCATAGCATGTCACGTTCATAAATAATCATAGCATGTCACGTTCATAAATAATCATAGCATGTCACGTTCATAAATAATCATAGCATGTCACGTTCATAAATAATCATAGCATGTCACGTTCATAAATAATCATAGCATGTCACGTTCATAAATAATCATAGCATGTCACGTTCATAAATAATCATAGCATGTCACGTTCATAAATAATCATAGCATGTCACGTTCATAAATAATCATAGCATGTCACGTTCATAAATAATCATAGCATGTCACGTTCATAAATAATCATAGCATGTCACGTTCATAAATAATCATAGCATGTCACGTTCATAAATAATCATAGCATGTCACGTTCATAAATAATCATAGCATGTCACGTTCATAAATAATCATAGCATGTCACGTTCATAAATAATCATAGCATGTCACGTTCATAAATAATCATAGCATGTCACGTTCATAAATAATCATAGCATGTCACGTTCATAAATAATCATAGCATGTCACGTTCATAAATAATCATAGCATGTCACGTTCATAAATAATCATAGCATGTCACGTTCATAAATAATCATAGCATGTCACGTTCATAAATAATCATAGCATGTCACGTTCATAAATAATCATAGCCTGTCACGTTCATAAATAATCATAGCATGTCACGTTCATAAATAATCATAGCATGTCACGTTCATAAATAATCATAGCATGTCACGTTCATAAATAATCATAGCATGTCACGTTCATAAATAATCATAGCATGTCACGTTCATAAATAATCATAGCATGTCACGTTCATAAATAATCATAGCATGTCACGTTCATAAATAATCATAGCATGTCACGTTCATAAATAATCATAGCATGTCACGTTCATAAATAATCATAGCATGTCACGTTCATAAATAATCATAGCATGTCACGTTCATAAATAATCATAGCATGTCACGTTCATAAATACACTAACATTTCCAAGATTGTCCGACATTTTATACAAGACTATAAAAAATGTGACCTGTTGGGTCATCCCTTAAGCTCGGTTTGGATTATTTTAATCAGAGAAGAGTTTGCAAAGCCAGTTAAATATAAAAATAATAAAAAGACAAAATCCAAATTTGTATTATTTGGAAGATTCGGACACCTTTTCTCATCTTGGATGTTATTCTCCCAACGTTTTGAACGATATAACTTCTGACATTCATTTAGGTGCATCTTGTTGAAGTCGAGAATCTTCATGTCGAATTCGAGAATCTGTATAGAATTTCAAACGGAACTCTTTATTTAATTGCTCTGGTTCAGTCAGAATTCCAGACAGATTTCCAAGTTCAACAAGATGCAACTGAAGAAGGTTGGAGGTTACATCAACCGAAACATTGTGAGAATAACATCCAAGATGAATACAGCAGTCCGAATAATCTAAATAATCAATCTTCATCACAAAAATTCCAAAACACAGAATTTAAAATTAGCCTCTTTCTGCTCACTGTATCTCCCCCTCACTCTGTCTTCCTCTATTCAGCTAAGAGTTAAATACTATCACTACTGATGGTGATATTCTCTTTTGTTTATAACGTAATATTCGAATCTTTTATTCTTCCCTTTCTTTATTACCTTTCACTGTTAATAAACACAGAGAGATTGTATGATAGATACTTTATAAGATAAGAGCGAGGGCGGGGGGGAAGAAAACAACATACAACGAGAGAGAGTGTGGATGATAGATAGACATTTATAAAGAGATAGGTCATTTAGTTAGTTAATTGCAAATTACAGCAATCAAAATGAAAGTCCTTTCACACATAACTCAACCTTAAAACTGAGGAATATTTTAGCATGCGTTTTGTGTGATTAAAATATATAAGAAAAAAACCCTGAGGAGAATAAACGTTGCTTGATTCTGTCGTTAGCATTAGTTTGCCTGTTTTTTGTTTTTTTTCGAGAATTAGGTATTCGCAGGAGGGACCATGTTAAAGTGGCCAACATCCATAAATGAGAGTCATTTTATGGAACCGATTGGGTTCGAACTTGCACACTCAGGGCATCAGTCTGTGTCGTTATCCACTTCACATCGTCACCTCCCATTATTTAGAAGATTTATTCATTGAATTATTATTTATAAGTAATTATACATCTTTCATAGTAATTTAATCTCGGGATTATCCTGTGAAGCTGTGACTAGGATTTTAAAAAGATTCTTCTTTTAGTATATGTAAGTTTCCGTATGCGTATGTGTGGAAACTTTTCAGTGAAGAAGTTTGCAGACGTTCTCTCTCTCCACTGATGATTCCACAAGGATGAAACGTATATGTATGTAGATAATAATTAAATATTTATCATTAGATAATTATTTGTAGCCCTCTTTCTACTGGGCGCTTTAATGAGAAGTAATAGAGACCGTCAAATCTAAGCTAAAAATGCAAGTTCCTTCCAGTTAAACATTGTTATGATGGCTGACGATGGCTGCTCGCTTGTTCGGCATAATAGGATATATTTCTCATCACTTCGTGTAATGATTGGACTTAGAGCGTTCGGAATTGGAATAAAAGGTGACTCTTGTTCCAGGGTTCGAATCATGCGACTGGTTTGAATAGTTATCTCTACACTGATGACTCTGCAAGGATGAGACGTATACGTATGTAGATAATAATTAAATATTTATTATTATTAATAATAATTGTATATATATATATATATATATATATATATATATATATATATATATTCAAACATTGTTAAAAATAACAGAATTCGCCTGTTTAATTATATCTTTTTTTCAATTTTTAAAAATTTTTCTGATGGTCTTTTTTGTATTAAAATCCAAAAAATTAATAAATGTTCCATAGGTTTCACAGGTTTCACGAACGTTTTCGATTCTTCGTCAGGTGTCTAAAATCAGTTATGTAATTAAATACAACCAAACTAGATTAAAAGAAAAAGCCATGAAAAATATTATACACATATACATATCCCCAATTGACAATAACAATAACATTAGACTCATTATATACTATAAGAAATTTAAAACCCAAAATCTTGTAGTAAAAAACAATTCCTCCTCAACTCAAAAACCACTAGAAAGAACAACGTTGTTTATAAATTTAAATGCACTTTGGGAGAATGTAACTCCCATAATAATAATAACGCTAATAGCTACATTGGTTTTACAAGTACTATCCCACCGCCTTACCACGCATCTTGTAAACTCTAGCTCAATTTACCAACATCTACAAAAACATAACTGCCCTCCCTCTGATTTAAGACAAATTCTAGTTAATAACACTAAAATTATACATTCCGAAACCAATTTAAAAATAATAAAAATACTCGAAGCTATCTACATAAAAACACAACAACTTGAAATTAATATCACATATGAAATAAGTGGTAACATTTTAAAATGCTTAACGTAATGCGAGTTTGTTCTGTGATGCCATCCAGCGTTGCTGAATTTAAAATCGTCAACGTCTTCCTGAAACAACGTGGAAAACGTTCTATGCGCGTTTCTCCACCATCTTTTTAAAAATTCTCTTTCTCCAGCTTTTTTGTTCATTTGCTTTTGACACCTGAGGATGATTTGACGAAGAATCGAAAACGTTCGTGAAACCTATGGAACATTTATTATTTTTTTTGGATGTTAATACAAAAAAGACCATCAGAAAAATTGAAAAAATAAAAAGGGTATAATTAAACAGGCGAATTCTGTTAAAACAATGTTTGCATAAATGAGAAAATGCTGACTAAATACACACAATTCATATATATATATATATATATATATATTATTATAAATATTTTTAATATCTATGGACGTTTCGTGTTTTCTACACTCGTCAGTATGGAATTATGTAACTGTACTGCCGGCAGACGATTCGAACTCCGGATCTAAGTATTCTTTGCCCTAGTTTGAGCCATCCGGCTATATATATATATATATATATATATATATATATATATATATATATATATATATATATATACACTGTGTGTGTTGTTGTAGGTGGTCAGCCTGTAATGCAACAGTAGTTGATGCATTCTGTTTTGACTCAAGAGTTCGGGGAGGGGTGTAGGGTGTAAGAAAATGTGGTTTCCATGAAAAGCTGGTGTGGATGGGGGTGTGTGAGTAACAAGGGGGGATGACAGAAATGTATGAGTCACATTCTATCTTGATGGCATTGGGCACTGGATGGTCGTGGTTGGGGGTCTACATATGGGGTTGAGGGTGTTTAGTGGGCTTCTGAATGCTACAGTGACTGACTGTTGACTGGACCAGCTTCTGAGTGTATGGATAGATCTTTTGGGGAAGCTGCGCATAACGGGGGGGGGGGATATTATACGAATTGGAAAAAAAGGGAGAAAGGATCGAGAGGGGGTGTCAATAGATGACCTGTCCTTTCAGTTTCATTTGGGGCACTGCTTTCTCTATTGCGTTCATTTCTACTTTCACTTTCGTCTCTTAGGTTGTGTTTTTTATTTTTGTTTTTATTTTCTTCTGAAGTAATTTTTGGGTTCTTTCTTTTCATTAGAATATCCAACTAGAAGCAGGAGGGCCCTTTTCTTTTAATTATTGAACTAGAAAAAAATAACAATAGAAATGAAAAAGGCAGAAATAAAGAAAAAAAAATGGGAAGCTGATTTTTTTTTAACAATCAAGGCCAAAAAGTCATTCGAGGATATGGGTTAATGAGATGGATGGATTACAGATGAATTATGACGAATATTATGAGAGGATTGAAAATGACTAATGGAATGCACAAAGTTTAATTACTTATGGGGACGGTTTTGACAAGTATTTTAAGACGATCATCTTATAGTCTACAGGGAAGCAGTACCGTGATAATGTATTCCACAGTTGAGAAGTTCCCGGAAAGAAACTCTGTTCATAAAAATTCCGTTTCATGTTCGGCACACAGGAGAAGAAATGGAAGTTCTTTTCAGTTGTGGTAGGAAGATGAGTTCTTTTTGTGACTGTCTTATAAGAAGGAATCAGAGATAAGAGCTCAGTCGAGTAGCTTCCATGATAATAGAAAGGTTAACCAGTTCAATAAAAAGAAATGTAACAGGAAGGGCTTGGTCCAAGTGCTCCAATCAACAGGAGATGAAAGATTTAGATATTTGAAAAAAAGTAAATGAAAAAAAATGGAAGGGGACGAAAATTATTCCAAGCAGATCAGTATGCAAGTTTGGTTGAAGAAGAGAAATTCAAAATTAGGAAAGGGGGAGATGAAAGAAAAAAACGCATTATTATCCATTAAAAGAAAGAAATGGGAAGAGGGAAAGATAATGAAAGTTGGAATTTCAAGAAATAATTCAAGAAAATTATCTCACTATTTTTTGTTATCAATATTAAAGAAAATAAAACTCCATCTTGGCCGATGTTTAGATAAAATAGCTGCAAACTGTTACCCATTGGACAATCAAATTGACACTTACCGGCATAAAGGGCTCCAAATAACATCATCAAGAGTAGCCCCTTCCGAATATTTTCTCAATGCAATTACACCTGTCCTATCCTAAAGAATATAACTGATATAAGGTCTTGGTTTGGATTAGTTAACCAAATAAGTGACACTTTGATTCTACGCCCATCAATGCCAATGGTCAAGAATCTTAGTAATGTTAAACACATCTTTTTTTTTACTCTCATTGAAATCTCCTTCCTAACACACGGGTTAAAATATAAGGAAAGAATAAAAGGATGGGAATAGTTTATTATAAACACAAAAGAATGTCACCAAGCGAGAGGGAGAGAGAGATTAATTAATTTTGTCCTTTTATATTTTTATAATTAACTAGCTTTGCAAACTCACATTTTTTTTTTCAGAAATCTAACCCGAGCTCAAAGGGTGACCGAACGGGTCACTTTTTAAAAATATAATATTAAATATATATCTAAATAGGTGACACTAAGAAGACCGTCCATAAATGCGTTGAGAAGATAAGTAGTGAAAAATCCAGTAACAGAAGGATCGAAGATAAAAACTTCGAAAAGGAATGAGTGATAAAGACTAGGATATGTTGTTTAGATTATATGTCATTGTCATCACTGGTTTTGTATTGCCACCGTGTTAACGTTCAAGGGAGTTAGCGAAACGTACACGGTTATAGATTCCTAGAGGTTTCAGTAACTAAAAAAAAAGCCTAATTTTCATATGCTGTGAGAAGTAACAGTAGCAGTGAATGTTGTTTTTACGTATCGACTCTTGATTGGACAAAATCCCCTATCAGCAGTTTCTTTCAGCCAACCAAAAAAGCGAGTGGGTAAAAGCACAGAATAGTTGACACACGATAACACGTACCCCCCCCCCAAAAAAAAAACAACAACAAACTTAATTTATATTAAATACATTAGAATTAAATTTTCAACATAACTAGCAAAGTTTTAACCTTTATAAGTTTTTATTTCTTTTATTTGTATACTTTTTCATCTATGAAATATGTTTTCTCGACAATCGACTTTTAATGGCGGTCTCAATATGCCTACGCTTGTTGGCCGCCGTTGAAAGCCGATTGTCGAGAAGACACATTTCATAGACGAAAAAGTGTCATAAATGATAACACTTTGCTGATTAGGTAGAGAATTTCATTCTAATAAGTTTGATATAAATTATGTGTTATTGTTTTTTTTTTGGGGGGGGGGGTACGAGTTATCGAGTGTTAAGTATTCTTGACTTTCGCGAGCGAGTATAATCACTGCCGAAAACTCATGCGTACTATAAAACCCTTAACTTACAGCTTTCTTTCTCTTTTTCCGGTATTTTTCTTCCATGAACAACACACGTACGAACGTCACAATCCAGCCAGGCATTTTGGGCCGAAAAAATCTCGGCAAGTAGCATTCACATAACAAGAGGCACACACGAACTTCTGTACACCCAGCGAAGTGCGCGCGCACACACACACACACACAGCTCATCGAACGCATATACACAATTCGTACATAAACTCTCTCACTAACAAAACAGACGCGCTAATATCTATAGACACACACATCATCTTGTGCCTAACTCCTGGAGAGGAGTAAATAAATATCCTATTTACACACAGTTAAACGCACATGGCACCCTTCAAAATGAGCAGTGTACTCAATTTCTCCTTACAGATAAAACACCTTCTTTTACCTAGAACGTCCATGGATTCTTTGAACTCTGATTCTTAACATAACTTTATTTGGGATTGCCACACAAGCTCTCTATACGAAATGAATATATTTTCGTCTATTTAAAATCCAATATACAACATAAAGGATTGATAATTTAAGACGTGTATACTTCACCAAAACAAAACAAGAAAAACGCAAATCTACAATATAAATGCTTGAGAGAGAGAGAGAGACACACACACAGACAGACAGACAGACAGACAAACAAACAGGCGAAAGTAGGATGTCTCATTATGTCGTCCTGTCGACTGCTGTCCTCGTTTTTATTTCGCTTTGCAAGCAGAGCCCATTTGGGATATTAAGAATATAGCTAGAGAAGAATGCGGATGTTTTAGACTACGAGGCAGCCAAATCCACTATATTGAACGGGCGGGCCGATCGGTCGATCATTGGCCAGGCCCGAGGAGTAGCGGAGCAAGCGACAGACTTGACTGACTTTCTTCCAATGATGACAATATCTTCAGCAAACAAAGTGTGCTCGACTGCTTAACCAGTTCATAGTGGCAATGTGTTAATCTTTAAGAAGTCACTTGCCTTTATCCCTCGTCCCCCATTTGCGGAGTCTATTGATTTCTATTTTGATGTTGGTGACAGCCTGTGTTCTTCCTGTCTTCCTTTGCCAAATTCCGCGACTCCCCGACTGCTGAATTCTTTCTGGAAAGGAGAGACACAACCAAATCCGAAGATTCCAGTTCAATGATATTCCCCTCAAAAAATTTAAATTCTTCTTTTTTTTCTTCTTTTTTTCATCTCTCTTTCCGTAACTTAAAGTAGTGATAGAAATGGTTTGAATGCGGGATCAGTGGCGGCTGCAAGTGACTTTCAAACCTTATTTTGGGGCGTTGCTGTTTAAGAAAATTCAGACAATTGTAAATTTGGTAAATGTTATAATAGGCGACATTAAAGATTTTAAAGGAAATATAGTTGGGAGATTAGTCCTAAACAATTTATTTTAGTCTTGTTCTTGGCCTTTTGGTCGAGATCAAAGTATAGTATCTTTTAGATGGATATTTCACCCCATAGACTGGTATTGTCTTGGCCTTCGGGGCTTGATTTACGCCGGTCTATGGGTCTGTCTTGTGCAGTTCTAGGAGGTCCACCCTCCCAGGCTTTGCCTCCCATCTGGGGAGGAGTAAGTTTATTGCTTACTGCCCGAGGCGCCCCTACCGGGGAATGCCGACGGGGCTTCCCAGGCAATTTTTAATGGCCAGAGTACTCACCTTCTCGAGTGCTGGCTTTTCAAGCCCCACTTTCCCGACCCGACCTTTGGTCACATCTTACCTTGTGGGAGTAAGATAAAACTGGCCTTGTGCCTAACCTCCTGGAGAGGAGGTAAATAAATACGCACGTGTGACGTGATTGTGTTAAACACAATTTAATATTTCATAGAAAATATAAGCATGTAAAGTTACCGTTAATATTGGCCTTAAATATTTAGTCACCATCGTAACCCTACTTCCGGAACAAAAAAAAATCTGTCCGAAGGATGACTAAATACTAAAGACCAATATTAACGGTAACTTTACATCCTCATATTTTCTCATTTTTATTAAATATTAAATTGTTTTTAACGCATCTATGTCAGACATGAAGAGGTACACTAAAATAGTTTCGAACTAACTTCTCAACAAGATTTCCTTTAAAATCTTTTATGTCGCCAATAGTAACGTTTATCGAAAACTTGAATAAAAAAAAATATCTCTCTCCCTTATGAGAGCTTCGCCACATAATTGAAAACAGAACTTCCGCCCGGAGGAGGCGGTTGTTCCGTTATGCCAAGACATGTGTGGCTTAGCAGCTTATACTGAAGTACTTGTTAAAGACACTTTCAGGGCTGTATTTTCTTTTTTTTTCAAGGAGGTTTCACCATCTTTCCACATACGGCGCCTGGCTAGTACCAAATGGTTACCCATTTGGTACTAGCCAGACTCAACGTCGCTTAACTTCGGTGATATAACGTGATTATTCCGTATTAAACTTTAATACTTTAACTCTTAATACTCTTTTTCGTTTACCAATCTGTAAAAAAAACGTACAGTATTTTTCATCGGAAGATATAACTTCAAATGAAAAATACTATACGTTTTTCTTTCCGATATTTAAAAATAACTTTTTCCTTCGCTTTAATTAAATATTTTAAATATACAATTATAATCACGTTGCAACACCGTTTCCCTCGTAATATCACGGAGGTTAAGCGACGTTGAGCCTGGCCAGTACTAAATGGTGACCATTTGGGAAGACCAGATGCTGGATATAACAAACATATCTCCAAAATTAATCTACAAATCAATTATATACAAAACATGTAGTTTCAGTATAAAATGACCCAACGAATATGCCGTAAAAACCAACAATAACATATAAATATTTTGCCACTTAAACGAATCTTATTCATGAAAGCAAAAAACTCTAAAAATTTTGTAGTTAAATATCAACATTTAAAAAAAAAATGTTAACACTCTCCTATTTTAATTAAATCCACTATTACGTATGCAGTCACTGTATACACACAGATGACGTTATGTATACAGCTGTTGTTAATTTGCCAAATTCTTAGAATTAATATTTCAGGTATTGAATCTTTCAGCAATTGACAAGAACCTTAAACAAACTAGCCTTTCTACCAGAACAACGAAAATCTTTCCTTTCTGCCTCGCTGTGCCTCGCATCAGACAGAATTTCCATGGACAGAGCTTCTTTGCAAGGAATTGCCACTTGTTGAACACATTGCCGTTTGACTGCTTCCCTACTGATTACAACTCAATCGTCTTCAAATGCAGTGTCAAGAAATTCTTCCCAAAAGTAATCAAACACAATTCATACCATTGATCAATGTCAGTACTCCCACAGTGTTCCTCTTCTTTTGGTTGGCAATCATTCCCGTCTCATAAACCCTTATCCTCGAGTGGCTCTTGGTGACTCCAGTAGTAAAAAAAAACAACAACAAAAAATAGCACGTGTTTCATAGGCTGTATTAGTAACTTATTCATGAATAGTCAAAGACCGAGGTATAATCTTGTTGTAGACCCGTGCTAGGGGTCACAAAGATAACAACCACAAATTGTGACAGGTTAAAATATACAATGTATTTATTCATAGCAATACAGTAACGCCACTAAATGTGGTAGGAGATGACCGGATTCCTACCATGCGGTAAAATATGAATAGGAATGTCCTCTATATTTAACACCTACCCACTATAGGAGTATGTGACACAAGGTCGGAAAGTGGAATTTGAAAAGCCAGCGCCCGAGAAGGTGAGCGCTTTAGCCATTAAAAATTGCCTGGACAGCCCCGTCGGCATTCCCCGGTAGGGGCGCCTCAGGCAGTAAGCTATCAACTTACTCCTCCCCAAAGAGGAGAGGCAAAGCCTGGGAGGGTGGACCTCCTAGAACTGCACAGGACAGACCCATAGACCGTCGGAATCATGCCCCGAAGGCCAAGACAAAACCGGTCTATAGGGTGTAGTATCCATCGGAACAGATACCACACGTGGTACGAGGACTCTCACATAATAGGAATGTCCTCGATATTTAACACCTACCCACTATAGGAGTATGTGACACAAGGTCAGAAAGTGGGATTTGAAAAGCCAGCGCCCGAGAACGTGAGCGCTTTAGCCATTAAAAATTGCCTGGACAGCCCCGTCGGCATTCCCCGGTAGGGGCGCCTCAGGCAGTAAGCTATCAACTTACTCCTCCCCAAAGAGGAGAGGCAAAGCCTGGGAGGGTGGACCTCCTAGAACTGCACAGGACAGACCCATAGACCGGCGGAATCATGCCCCGAAGGCCAAGACAACACCGGTCTATAGGGTGTAGTATCCATCGGAACAGATACCACACGTGGACACTCACATGATAGGAGTGTCCTCTGTTTGAGTCTTTGCAACCATAGTATTTATTATAGATGGTTGCTTCCATTAGTTCTTCAATAGGGGTGATTTGTACCCCACAACAAATCTCTTGTCGACTTGCCATCAAAATGGTGTCGTTCATCTTTACTGTTGAGATAAGAGGTTATTTCATTCACGGCTCTGTACTTAGAAAAGGTCCTAAATATGAATATTATAAGTACTAGGAATATAAAGAAATAAATGTCGGGTACCAGTTACATTGTTAACTGAAGATAATATATGCCTTAGTAAGATTAGTAGAAAAAAATCCGACAGAGTGCTCGATTATTAAAATACTATTTTTCAAAAAAATGTAATTTAAATTAAAAGCGTAATATTTATTTATGTCTAAATAGTGTTACAGAAGATCAAGTCAAAGCAACATTACATCGTCGGTTTCAAATCAGCGAGTGTTCACATTTCGACGACTATTATCAGCCATGGTTGAGAAGTTCTCAACTATTGCTGATGATAGTCGGCGAGATTTGAAACCGACGATATCATGTTGCTTTGACTTGATCTTCTGTAACACCATATATATATATACATATATATATATATAGGGTGGGCAAAAATAAGGGTCCTATTTTTAAAAATTCATAACTTTTTTATTTATTGATTTTTTTTTTTTTTTTTTTTTAGAATAAGTAAAGGACCCCTTCCGAAGCAAGCATGAGCCGTATTAGCCCTAAGGAACGTACCCTCATTTAGAAAACATTATTTTTGCTTAAAAAACTCAAAACAGTGTAAAAAACAATACTTTAGTTTTTGTAAGTTTTAAGAAGTGTTTTTCGGCTAAAATTTGTTTTGTTTATTTCAAAAAATCTCGGAAGGGTCAGTCTACACGCACATACAGTTTGGTGAGTTTAACTTTTATTTTGTGGAAGTTATTCAAATTCAAGTTATTCAAATTTAAAGATAGGACCCTTATTTTGGCCCACCCTGTATATATATATATATATATATATATATATATTAGAGAGAGAGAGAGAGTGAGAGTATGGTAGTTTGCTTGAAGGAAATATACCTATTCAAGAAGGCTGTAAGCAATGCGGAAAAACAGAATGGTGAAAGAGAAGATGAACAAAAACTATAATATAAAAAAAACTATAATATAATAATAAAAATGATATAACTATAATATAAAATAATACTTAAAATTTAAAAAGTGTAACCCTACAAGCAATATAATAAATAGCATACATAAATAATAAGACTAAATATAGATTTATAAGTTATAAAATATTTATTTATAAATATACTTATGCTGAGCCTATATTTTCTGGGACCTAATATCCTTGTAAGAGCAACCATCTCGGGACGTTTCTTTTCTGTAAATGGAAGAAGTTTTGGTTTTTGAGAAGAGGAGTTTTTCTCCAAAAATATCAATATTTTCCGCCATCCCAGATTTTATTAACAGTAACTGAAAGATTTACTGAAACAGTTTGTGAATGATTTACTGGAAAATAAATAGATCATTCGAAAATTGCAAACTCTTAAATCTAAAATCAAACTATGTGTTTGTTTTCAATTCAAGTTAGAGTAATAATTGTTTTTGACTATCTGAGTCTAAAATTATATTCGGTTATTGTCTGAAATAGTAGCCAATGTATCCTCATGGTTATCTTTGCATATACAGTCATTTCATATTTTTAAAGTATTTTAAAATTAATAAAATCGGTGTTTTTCGACATTTCTATTGACAAATGCAATTAAAGTGAAAAAAGATTGGAAAATTGACAATATTCACGTAAAGTTCTTTTAAAGATAAGTTTAAACTAAAAAAATTAAAATATTATATCTCTGTGAATTTCACCATTTTGTCTGTTGGCCAAAATGTCCGCCAACCGCCTCTCAGAACTTTATTTGTTTTTCTCTTTTAAAGCTCGACGTAGATATTCTAGTGTTTTAATTTTTATACCCTCCCCCTAAATGAATTAAAGCATTTTTATCATTCGTTTCAGTTTAAACGGTGTGGTGTAAGTGGCATAAATTATTAGGTTCTTTTTTTTTAATGGTGACTCCTACAATTTGTCTCACTTCTCTCTTTCTCAATTCGTCTCACCTCTTTCTCTCTCTCTCTCAATTTGTATCACCTCTTTTTTTGTCTCTCCATTTGTCTCACCTTTCTTTCTCTCTCACACACACACACATCTCTGTTATCTATATTTCTTTTCTCGTCTATTCTTTCTCTCTTCAACCTTTTAACTCATTTCTCCCTCAAAATGACCCCCAAAACAATGACTACTGTAATCATACCATTTTGTTCCCACGTTCTTCCCCCTTAATTACCTTTAAGTCCTTTATCTTTATTCCACTTTAAACCCCAACGATCCCCAACTTCCACTCTAATCCCAACTTTATCGAATCTCATCCCCCTCCCCATCCTCCCATCTTTGACATAAAATTAAACAAAACTTAAAAGACAGTTTAAAAACTGTCTTTATCAAAATACCAGTGTCTATTGAATTATTCCAGTTGGAATGGAGTAGACAAGTGACAATCTTTAAGCTGTTTGAATTTTATCAGGATTATTTGAAATGGCTGAATTAGGTGGCTAACGACCTCTTCTATTCCTTCTTTACTGTTATTAAATGACACACGGCAAAGGTGCTCATCTATAGAGGTTCATCTTGTGGTGAGGTCTCAATTTAGGAGCTTTCGGAGATGTGGTGTCACACCTTTGTTACCAATACTTTGTCAGGGTCCCATCTTTGGGTTACACAGGATCGCTACTCAGTATGACATGAAATTGCATTTAGTTAGGATGTTCTTAAATCCCGACAGTGCAATTTTGTCAGCAAGTCAGCTAGTCGAATTTCTGTAGTCGCAGTGGTAAGGTTAACATCTTCTCTTCTCTCTGTCGTTGTCTCCTTCTTCTCAATAACAGGTTTCATAAACTTGATTAAAAAAGAAACGACGACAAATGCAATTTTTTATTTTTTTTTTTTTTACTTTAATTTACACCAAACAAGGCCCAATGCCACTGGGCCATAATGGGTTACTGTGAATTAGGGGCACCCTAAGTGGGGAGTAGTGCATTTAAATTTCTGCATGTTGGTACGGTCAGGGAATCCGAAAGTGAGGAGGGAATTCTAAAGGTTAGCAGTTGGAGGAAATAAGCTATTAGAGCAGAATACCCTCTGATATCTGCAGATCTCTACAGTTAAGGGTTGAGATCTTGCTGATTTACGGGTTGATCGGGGATATTTACGTCGAGGGAGCACCAGTGCAGCAAGTTCATCTGATCACATTCCATTAAAATAGTTGTAAAACAAGCACAGCAATGAGACAGGGGCTGCAGCTTGTTAGATAGTATTGGACCTATTAGATTAGCGGCTCCTTTTCGAACCCTGTCCAAGAGGTAGAGATTAATGGTTGGTGCATCAGTCCAGCAGAAAGAGCTCCCCTACTCATTCACTACATAAGACTGAAGACTTCCTCTCTCAGTGATTTCACTGGCAAGACATGTAGCCATACTCGAATTCTATTTGGAAAATTCCATCTAATTTTTAATCTTACATGGAAATTTACCATACTAACTGTATCTTTACACACCCACATCGAAATATTAGTACATTCGTCCCTTAGCAACGAATCAAAATTTATGCTACATAAATTTTTAAACCCCTCTAATACAATTAAAAAATAATCCGAGATCTCAGCAAATATACCATGAAATTACCAAAAGTAACTATCCGTCTATCCCCCGCAGGAACTCACTTTTATAAAAAAAAAAACCCTCAAAATCTACACCAAACTTTCAAAACAATGTACAGGAATTCTCCTAATCCCTCAACCCGTCACTTTTTCTGATATCTCTATGCCTAGGGAACATGTAGATTTTTCCTTGGATTTCTTCTCAAACTTTTTGCTCCCAGCACGATGAGATACTGAGACAAATCTCTATTCTAGATTAAGGTGAGCCCTATGGAAAACCATGTAAACTGCATTGCCCCAAATCTCTCTCTCTCAGACTAAGGTGCTCTGGAATACTACCAGTGCCGCATGTCATCTCATTTCTGTCTCCTGCTTCATCGCTCATGGCAGTTAACGTTACAATTTAAACAAAAATTACAGATATCTTTTTTATGCCAACATGTCATACTCCTCCCCCCTCCCCCCCCCCAAAAAAAACACCCTCCATGGTCTTTTAAATCGCCTTCTTCTAACCAAAATGTTCTTATGGCTTTCTATAGCCCATCCCTTCTTTCGGGATGTACATAACATGTAAGTAATGCTCTGTACTCATGTAAAGTATCCAGGCAGGTGTACCGACAAAGTCATCTGGCAGGAATAAACGTACTTGACACAGACACGCACCCGGCTCAAAAAATATAACATGATTGATTGTTGAAAATAAGATAATCGTTGATTGAGTCAAAACCACCTGACCAGGAGAAACAAACACGGTGGATTTTCAGAAATAAAATAATTGTTGAGTGAAATCACCTGCAAAAGTTAACGGCAGAGGGAAATACCCCATCGCTAAATAAACGTCCTAAGGGGCATTGCTACATTAACAGCAAAGGTGAAATCCCACAATGGGCGTTTGCAGATGGATGTGTGTCACAAATTGTTATACAATATCAAGCCAAAATTGAAATCGTCATTTGACTGGCGATTGGGTCCGAGAAAACCACCCTGTCAAATTCCTGTGCATATGCCACTCACTAACCCACACCGACAATACAGATATATCATTTTATTTGTATACATCAGTTTGGTTGTCATTCTTTTCAGATGGTTGACATTTCCCTCTCAGTCGTCGACAACATATCGCAAGATGCATACACCGACCATAAAATCAAACAAGAAAACAATTGACTTAATTTGCGCAGCATTAAACTCCAATATTATTAATACCGTTTTTGCAGCTATCTCAACTAGTAAATATTCTCATTCCTCCCATGAATTGTACGCAATCCTCGTTTCACTATTAAATTCAGTTACAAATTGTTGATCAACATATGTCAATCATTCCTAACACTATGACACCTATCGACCTGCAAATGAACAGGCATTTAGCATTTCAATAAAACCAAAATATAGGAATGTCTTTATAATTACAATTCCTTTTATCTGTTCAATTTTATTTCTGTTTTATATACATATCTTTAACTCTGTTTCTTAACATGTGGGTGTATATATGTGCATGTGCGGTACTACTTACGAAGCAGTGTCCATTCTGCTGTGAATATTCTTGTCCCATTTATCTCTCTGGACCAGTTGTGGCTGTGATCATGAAGCGGCTAGACCTTCATTGTGATGTTTATTGTAAATCCAGGTTTGTAGATGGTTTCATGTTGAAAGCCCAGGCCAGTTTTGTAGCATAGCTGGGTGTTCTTCAATCCTCACAGAGCGTTCTCAATAACAGCTTAGATAAATGTTATTAAATGAGCGTCAATATGTGCGGGGTAAACTCCTGGACCAATGAACTTATCATTATGAATTATGGGATACATATTCTAGGTAACACAGTGAGTAACGTGAGCACATTATTTTTTTTTTTTGTAAACTTTACCATTTAGGGTGTGTGTATTCAACATAGTATCCTACTCCCCCCCCCCCCTCAAATAAAAAATAGAATTTTTTAAACTAATGCTATACACATTGCTTTTTTATATTTTAACTAAGTTAGTATCGCACTCATTTGTACAGGTGGGACGGGCATTTTGCTAGTTCAATATTTAAATATATAAATATTTATTTAATCTAACTACGTTCTAGACAGACAATCTATTAAATCAGCAGTTTTTTAATGCACTGTATATTAAAGTCCTTTGTGAGGCCTAATTCATATGCTTCAGTTGTATTACCTTAAGTTCTAGGCCTGTGTGGCTATAGGGAAATCCGATCCTGTTGGTAAGAAAATAATGCCGGATTTTGCCTGTGTGGTGACCTCATTCTTACCTTTAAATGTATATGCGACAACGGCAATGTGCCGCGTGACCTCTTCTTCACACAAGTTCTGCAAAAACGGTTTTGTGGAAACTCAGAAGCTGTAGCTGAGAGAATTTTAACTGAATTTGTTGGAGTTTTTTTTTTTGGTTCAGATCGCTGTACCATTTGAACAAGACGTCCAAACAGTTCAAGGCGGCACCGGATGCATCATGACTGCCAATCTTTGGATGATTATCCATCACGTTAGTAGCAGAGGATGCGAGGGAACCTGATTCTGATTTATAACACCATCAAGGGGAATTGAAATCTACTTTTCGAGGAGTTTTATTCCCAGCACCAAATCATATCTCTACGAGACTCTGCAAAAGAGGTAATATTAACATTTTCATCTTAATAAAAGAAAAGCAGCATTCTTTCTCCACCCATGTTTTGGCTCTGTAGAACAACCTACCAGTGACGAGGCCTACCATATCCATGTTTAAAGTTGTCTTCGACAAACATTCTGACTGTACATAGAAATACACATCTTTTACTGTTTTTTTACATGGCTTGTTGCACTTTGTTATTTTTACCAATACATTTGATTTGAATGTTCCCACTTTATCCAACTGCCGAGTTTATCATTGCTGAATATTGTAAAAGAATCACTTTGTAGTGTGTTATTCTTAAAGTAATATTTAGACATCCCCACATAAACGGTACGACAATATAAGGGAGGTAACTCCCTTATAGCATTCAGGTGAATGCTTCACCGTAGATAAATGAACCCTGTCTCTATCGCCAAAACAGTAACAAACAAAATTAATGTGTCTATATTCATACATACTAGACAAACCATCTAGACCTGGATAATCTAGTATACTACTAAAACTCTGTAAATCTTATCTTATCCTCGTGCACACTGCATGATGCCATAAAAATGATGATGTCACAGAATAATAATGCCACTAAAGTATGACGTCATCCATTAAAACAGATATGGAGGATAAGCGAACACAATAGATAACTTACAAAATTATACCGTCATCCATCAAAGAGAGACGAGGGGGGAGATGACTTAAAATTTCCAAATATTTATTAAAACATTCAAAATATTTATTAATACGTATTATGAATCCTGACCCAAACGGGTGTCATGGGTGGTCTTGCTTATAATAATAATAATAATAATAATAATAATAATAATAATAATATTAAAATAAACTTTTCAAAATCAAAACAGAACTTAATCAAATATACAATTCTTTCTTTTATTGGGTGTGTAGGGGAATGAGTATTCTATATCATCCAGATCCCAATATTAGCATTAGTATACTCGTGATATATTAACATTGAATGTATCTCTGGACAGGTCTTTATTTATCCTTCTTTCTCTCAAGTTCATACTTATCACTCCCTTCCATGTTTTCCTTAGCCTTCCTCTGCACCCGTTACTGCTCTACATCTACTAATCCAAGAACTCTCATCCATTCTTTGAATGTGACCATACCAATTAAGTCTCCTCTTCTGCACACATCTCCCTCTACTGTCTAGATTTAATCTTCCTCTGAGGTCATCAGATCTAAGCCTGTCCATATCATGATAAATATATTGTAAATTTTAACATATTTTTGTCGGAAGGGTTGCATTTTGGTTTTATTTTGTTGAGCTCACCAAAATTGGAACTAAATATAATTTTTGGACAGTCAAGAATGGTAACCAAGATAAGAAGATAAATATTCCTCTGTGAAATAAAGTTTCAACATTCTACAGAACAGGTGTCTTGTACTTCAGGGGTTTTTATATATGCATCCTCGTATCACAATCTGAGGCTTGGTATGTCAGACTTAAGTTTGGTTTGTCACATCTAAGTCTGAAGTAACATTTTAATCGCTGAACACACAGATTAGATGGCCACTTCTTAAGAATATCCGCTATTTTTATTCCTTTAGGAATTAACTTAAAAATATTTAATAAAAAAAAGATGAATTTGACTATGTTTATTTATTTTCTAAAATTTTATTTTGCAAGATAACAAAACAGATATTTGTCCATTCTGAGATTTTCAGAGAATAATTCGTTCCTTTGTTGACTGAAAAAAATATCCAATGTGCATTAGAAATATCGTCTTTATTTATTTATTTCCAAGCCTTAAGTTTGGTGAAACGAGTCATATTTCTATTCTATTGAATTTAGTGGAAAGAAACATCTTGCAAATGTATACATTAGTTGCGTCTTCCATCATTAAAAACGTTCGATTTATTTTATAAATGCTTATAAGAGAAGCAAAAAAATGGTCGAATACAGGATGACTCCCGCACTGCCCCCCACCCACAAATGCCACCCATGGAATCGTTAATAAAATTCAATCTTTTTTTAAAATCTAACCCTATTTAGTACAAACCAACATTATTATATGCCGTACTTCTTCACCAAGTTTCAGTCATGAATGACCAACAGTTTTTCTTTTATCGACATTCAATTATATGCAGGGCCACTTTAGTGATCGTCTCATCAGTAGGTGGTGTGATTCTGAATAAGCTTAAAGCTCACCAGATCTTAATTCTCGTATTTTTATCTGTCGGGACATCTAAAAGATAATGTCTATCAAAGGAATCTCCAGATTATTCTCAAACTAAAGAGGACAGCCATCACAGCCGCAAATCAGGGCAGTGCCAAGAGAAGAGTGTGCGAGTCATTGACAATTTTAAATGTTGCATCTAGCTGTGCTTATCATTGAACAGCAATAAAATCAAAACTGTTGGATATTCATGACTAAAACTTGGTTGACAAGTCAGGCATAGTGAAGTTTATATGCAATAAAAAAGTAAAGCAAAGACGAAAAATAATATGCGATAAAAAAGTAAAAATAAAATGCAAAAAAATTAAATAAAATTAAATAAAAATAAAATGGAATAAATAAATTAAAAATACAATAAAAAAAAACTAAAACAAAATTTTAAATGAAATGCAATGAAAAACTAAAACTAAACTAAAATAAAAAGCTAAAACTAGAATAAAATAAAAAACTTAAAAAACTATAATTAAATCTAACAAGTAAATTCTAAAAGATTCAAAAGTTGGTCAACCATTTACTCAATTGTCCTGTTATTACTAATAGAGACAATATGACTGCTTTAAAATATTGAGTTATGCTTTGTCATGTCTCCTTTAAAAAGTTTGTGAAGCGATTTATATTTCCTACTGACAGCCATCATTATGTAAACAAAAAGAAATACTTTTATTTTCTGAATCTTTTACAAACATTGTAAGGATGTGATCGAATAATTTATGTTGCCGTTAGGTTCTAACATTAATCCTTTGATGAATGTTAGCTGAAAGGAAATCTTCTTAGGAGACAATTTGCTTGAATGAAACCAATTTTATTAGCTACTAACTGAACCTACCTCACGTTGCTCGGGGTCCTAATTTCCTTGAAGTGTGTATATTGCATTGCTGCTTCGAACTGTGAGTACCCGGTTTTTTGTCTACGCCGTTGGTTGGTGTATCTTGAGCGCTTCGTCGCTGTTGTTAAACTCACCGTTGAACGATAACGCGTGGACGCTGGTCTGGTTTTAGAAGTTTTATTTAAACATAAAACAAGAGACAGAGATTGAATGGTTTGTACGGGAGAAAGAGAGAGAGAGAAAAGGAACTAGAGAGAGATATCGTCAGGCCATTTTGGGCTACTGCGCTCCTCTGCCTCCTTCCTCACCTACTGGCAGCGGACCGGCATTTTTCACATCTGCCTCAGTTGGTGAGTCAGGAACAAGAGACAGAAAAAGCCCCGAACGTACGTGACGTAATTTCGGCCTTCCGCCTTCACTCTCCTCATCTTTCATGGCATCCTCCTACCTTTTGGAGCGCTCTCTCTCTCTCTCTGGCACTCCCACTATCCAACATGTAAATTACAGAAAAAAAAAGTAAAACAAAACAATCTGCACAATTCTGTAATTTTAAATGTTTAAGTTCATTTTAGGAAAAAAGTCAGAGTAAAAATACATTCCCGGATTAGGTTCAAAGTCATAACGCCTGCCTCAAAATATGGTGTGCTAACCAATTGAATCACCGAATCAATTCTCACTCTCTTTCATAGTCGAGTGTTGGTTACAACCAGAACAGACGACATTATTTCTGCCTTCTTTCCCTCTCTCCTTTTACTTTCTCTTTCTTTCCTCCTGCCAGACAAAGGCAATGTAAGAAAGGAGAAAAGACAAGATCTTCTGAGGAGACAGTTTAATAAATTGAACACATTAACAATAAATATAATTTAATTAATTAAAATTAACTTTCTTATAATAATAGCTATCTTAAAATGTTTCCCCCATTAACATGCATTTCTAATTTCATTGTTTTATTTTCATACATTTGAACAGAAAATTTGCTAAATTGAAACCAATTTTATTTTTACGGATATCAATCTATATTATTCTTATTAGTTATTAACTAAGAATTTCTTTAATCTCAATTTTCTCTTGCGTTTTATCAAAACTTCCCAGAGTTTTTAAGACTGGTATTAATCTGTCTGTTAACTCCGTGTTTAGTATACAAATCGGAGGTTCCACCACGAGAGGATATATTGTTGCGGATAATTTAAAATAGAAAGAAAAGAAGATTAATCCAATTTAAATGCATTTAAAGAGGCACACAATTTTACAAAACCTGATATTATCAAGTCTGATCTTCATCAACGTATCGATCCGCATTCGATGGGTCATTTCTTCCTGGAAGGAACATACAAGACTGACACTTACTTAATCACAAGCAGATGCTTCTCATTATCTTGGGTTATTTTCCGTATTTAAACATTTTTTTATTACAACCATTCGAAGAACAGCTAAATCTTTACCTCTTAAGAGATATATTTCACCGTAACCTTTAATTATCATGGTTTTTATTCAGAGCCCAAGGTTTTAAGCTCGGTTTTAGTTGAAATACTTTGTATATTGGTTTTGTTATTTTTTAGAAAAAAGAAATCAATGGTTAATAATTAATGATCTTAAAATGAGTGGAGTATTTATTTCTAATTAATTGTTGCTTTGGCAGAGAAGGTAACAATGTCATATCTAGAAAAAGGATTTGCATGCTGTGTCCATGCCCTGTCCTGATATTCACACTAAGTGGATTGAGCTGGCACACTATTTAACCTTACCCGTGGTGGTGCTTTTCATACCAAGTTGAAGGGTAAATGATGAGATCGCCGTCCTTAAAAGTTTCCTCGAAAATTCGAATAAAAATAATGTATAGGCGATAATATATATATTTTTTGTTTTTAAAGATCATGACATGATTAACGTTTTCGAGTTAAAATCAATTTAGTATTGCATAGTAATAAGGAAAGAAACACGTTTTAACACTTTTTTCGTCTTGAACGATACAAAACACCAATCATGGCTCCATGAGCAGTATGACGCCATCTTGTAAAAACATCGATTATGCTAGCATATTTACTCATTTTAAACGTGTTTTCTTTTAAATTTCATACGTAATACTAAATAGATTTTAACTCGAAATGGTTCATCATATGATAATCTTTAAAAAACAAAAACAACAAAAAATATTTTTATCGCCTATACACAATTTTTTATTGCATTCTGTTTAGGACAGCAGTCTCATCATTTACAAGTCGAGGAAACGTCCTAGACAATCATTCCAACAGAGTCTGGAGTCTGGGCGATTTGAGCTAGGTGGCATTTTCTCTGTCAGGCTGAGGTATGGTTTTGTGCTGTTCTAGGAGTTCCACCCTCAAAGTCTTTACCTTCTCGCGTTTATTGTTATTCGCTTAAGGTGCCCATACCAGGGAATGCCGATGGGGTGCTCAGGCATTTGTTGTAGGCCAAGTTGCTCTTCCTCTTGAGTGTTGGCTTTTAAATCCCCACGTTCCAATCTTGTGTCACATCTTTCTGTGGTGGGAGGGAGGTAAATTCTAGCTAGCACACTATTTAGGTTCAACATGTAAAATTCGACTGACATTTTTTATTTTTTAAGCAAGATTTAGCAAATATTAAATTTGCAAGTGGTCCCCATTCACAGGTATATCTCGGTCAAGGGGGATGATTTTGAAGATGTTAGTTTTGTACTTTTTTGCATGGAGATGTGGCCGTCATCCCACATACAGCACCTTGTATTCTCAAATGGTCACTGATCTGGTACTGACCAGGCTTAAGGTCGCTTAACTTTGGTGATCTAACAAGAACTGGTGTGTCAACGTGATTATATATGATGTCTCTCAATAATTGAAGAATGAAGAAAAGGATTTGCATGCTGTGTTCATGTTCTGTTGTGGTAATTCAAACTGGGTGGGTTAAGTCAGTTTCCATAAGCCGTTTTCAGTCATATCTAAATCCCTGTCAGGGGAGATGATTTTAATGTTAATTTTTGCGGGTTTTGCTTGCCGGTGTAGTCCTCCTCCCTCATGCAATGCCTCGTATTGCGAAATAATCACCCATCTTCCACTAACTAGGCTCAACATTGCTTAACTTCGGTTATCTAATTCATTTCAAGAGGCAAACAGTTTTACAAAACCTGATATTATCAAGTCTGATCTTTATTAACATATCGATCCACATTCGATGGGTCATTTGTCTCGTGACATTTTTATTCCCAAATGGTTACCCATATGTTACTGACTAGGTTCAATGTTGCTTAACTGTGGTTATCTAACCGGAACCGTTGTGTCAACGTGATTATGCTGTGTACTGTTTGTTAATAAAAAAAAAGTGTAATTGAGACCAAGATGATTTTAGTCGACCTAAAAATATGTTAATGTTTACTCTTCGTCGTCCATCATAACTAATCAAAATCTGCCTTTGATAATAAAACGTCATCGGATTGTGACGAAAGATCAGTTCTTATTTATTTTTAACTCGGTTCGTTTGTTAGTTAAGATCATAGGTGTGCCTTGCATAATTACAGAGCTGGGTTTTTTTGGACTTGAGATACCGTATTTTATGTACTTTACATCCCATGACTTGAAATTGGATTTATGATACCAATCTCTGACATTATTACGACCCGAATTCTTGACAGGATCTGTCACTGATAATTAAACTCAGTTGTGTTTTCTTTTAACCTATCTTGTTTATATTGTGGAGTTGTCATTCTTGTTTTACATTGTTCCAGTTACACTTTGCCAATGCTATACTTATCTCCATGTCTATGTAAGCGCAAATTTGTAAATTATTGTTTCAGCATTATTTTAGATAAGGATTGATAATTTGTATTATATGGTTATTCTGACGCATGGAACAACTGATTGTCTTCTGGAGGTTGCAGGTTCAATCCTTAGTACGGCCGATACTAAGAATACAATTATGAATTATTTAAGACTTCTACCCGGTAATAGCTGACGGAATGAGAGCAAGTTACCCTGATCGATTAAATAACAGGTTCCATTCAAAATTCCGCACAGATTCCTGGTTTTGACAAGACGCACTTGAATAAAGCCAAAGGTTACATTAACAGAAATGTGGTAAAAATAACATCTAAGATTAGTCCAGTAGTTAGAATAATCCAAATAATACAAGTTGTAAATTATTCATAGACGAAAATAATACGGAGAAAAAATATGGGGAATTTAATAAGACAAGAACATATCTATATTACTTACATTGTTGTATATTTCTTTGATCATCTTGGTGGCGTTATTTGAATTCCCACGTCTATTTATTGTCACCATCTTGGATTTTGGCCTTGTGTTTGACCTTAAAATGCATCCCGTAGTAAGGCCCTAATTTGGGAGCTTAAGGAAGCATGGAGTAACCCCTTAGTTAACATTATTTCCAGGCCCACTTCCAACATCTCTTCACGTTCACTGGTTGTGATAGTATATGTCAGAGTCCCATCTATGGATTAAATAGAATTTACCAATTACAGACTCAGACTCTGTTCAGTCTCTACAGACAATGAATAACCCCTGTAATGGTGCCTGTGTGAAGAGTCTATCCTGATGCAAGGGTTGCACAATTACCAACCACACCTCTCCTGAACCGGCATTGCTTGATTCTAGTGGCAAGGAGAAGTCCAAGACAATTAGAAAAAATGCCGGCATAAGCAGAGATCCCTCCAACATACAGCACCTGGTATTCCCAAATGGTTACCCATTTAGAACTAACCAGGCTCACTATCGCTTTTTATTTAGAAAATATATACCTACAAAACAAAATAATCTACAAACCATCCATATAGAATCTGTTAAATATTTGAAAATATTAAGAACTTAACTTTTTCCAAAATTAATAGATCCGGTATTAATTAAACCAAAAACGGTTGATACACTGTAAAACAACCAAACAAAATTATTTTGGAGTTCATCTTGGGAGTTGGAATCTGCATAGGTATTTCTCTTTTTTTAAAAAACTTTTTATGAAATATTATTTATAAATTCGATTCTTCAAACAATCACCGGCCAGTTAGTTGCATCATAAATTTCTACTGTCCATTCTATTCTTTAGAGAACATAACTCCATTTGCCGAGTTGTCAGCTAGCTTAACTGACTTGCTATTTCCCGAACTTTGTTTCCCTAACCTATCAGATGATCTGCTTGGTCAATCAAAGCCTAGAATTTCTCAGCTCCTCTCCCCTTCTTACCCTTAAACAACATGATTGAAACAGTTATCTAATTGTAGTTTTTATATACCAAGTCATATTTTCTGGCAGAATAAGTATAAGGGGTTAACAAATAACGGAAACGGATGAGAAAATTTATGTTATTTCTGAGATTAGCTATTATTATTATTATTTACATTATTTATGTGTCATACCTCATTCTGAGAAAGAAGGGTTTAGTGCTGTTCAAGTCAACCCCTATCCTGTCAAAATGATACCAAGGCAATCCCCAGCTGATATGAAAACAGCCACGGAACATAGCATAGTTAATAAAGGTGTTGGTTACACCACTTCATCTCTGAAGCCCACATAATACAACTGTTGCAACATTGTGTATAAAACAACCACAATAAGGATAACAGTTCAAACATGAACATCAGTCAGTCGTGAGACTGCATAGTGCATACCTCCACCTGACAATGTAAGGATGCACTAAAGTCTTATGTGAGCCTTACTTCCCTACATTGTATGAAGTATTCCCGAAGTAATGCAATGGAAGCGTTGATAACTCAAAAAATAATTATCTGAACAGGCTGAACTTTTGCATGGTGGTTACTGTTATGAAAGAGATCCATACATAAAATTCGGAAAAATCGGAAGTTGAAATTCCGTAAAAATGTCGACCATGACTGAACTTTTTAAGGTCAAAGGTCATATAAGATGTGGGACTTCATTGGCTACAATATGCGCCAAGTAGCAAGTCTCAACGATATACAGAACTGAAGTTATCGACAAAAATGTGGCTTTCATCTTTTCCTTGACCTTTGACCGAGATATCCCAAAATCAAATCAGTTCTAAGTTAGACCATGATCAATATTTTGAGCAAGTTTAGTGACGATTGGTCAAGCGATGTGGACATTAGGCTGTAGACAAAGAAAGAAATTCGACCCAAAACATAACCATCGCCTTCACAAAAGACAAAATAACAAGTACACATTTTCCTTTTTTCCTTTGTATGCCTAATATCAAACGGAATTTCTATGAAGAAAGTTTCTTTCCAAGAACTTCCCATCTGTGGAACACGAACATTGACTTTCTTCCCTGTGTGCTACAACATTGTCATATTCAAATCAAACGTCAATACATACTTGTCATAAACCATCTTCATAAGTAATCAAATTTTATCGATTTTATTTATTATTTTCAACAAATAACTGATCTTGTTCAATACAGATTTATTCAGGTTGACATGTTGGTGTTTGCCGATCCCACATGAGGTGAACATATTATGCAATAACAATTTTTAGTGTGTGTGTGTGTGTGTGTGTGTGTGTGTGTGTTGGAAGCGGGAGGGTGGGTGTGGCTTATTGGCACTGGAGAATAGTTTTTGAAAAGGTTGATTTAATTCATTCAGCAGTTCTTCACAAATGAGGGAACCGCAGGCAATGAATCCAACGAGGGAGTTACTGCCTAGGAGGAATAGCCCTGGGATTAAATCTAATCTTCAAGAATATGTGCCAATTAATATTATTAGCATGCAATATTTATTTTATATTGCTGAATTTAAATCGTCAACGACTTCCGGGAACAATGCGAAAAACGTTCTATGCGCGTTTCTCTAACGTCTTTTAAAAATTCTCTTCTTTCTCCAACTTTTTTGTTCAATTGCTTGTGACACCTAAGGATGATTCGACGAAGAATCGAAAACGTTCGTGAAACCTGTAAAATTTACGGAACATTTATTAATTTTTTGGATTTTAATACAAAAAAAAACATCAGAAAAATTGAAAAAATAAACAAAAAAGGTATAATTAAACAGACTAATTCTGTTATTTTTAACAATGTTTGCATATATATATATATATATATATATAATTATTTACTAGTGTACACTCTCCATCAAAAATGAGGGAAAAGGAATTATGCTCTGTCAGTGTTCGCACACGCTATTTATCTAGATATATTACGAAAGTGTTCACATAAAATTATAGAATAACGTCAGTAATTTAATTTTTTATATATAAATTATTATTATTATTATTATTATTATTATTATTATTATTATTATTATTATTATTATTTCTGATGACCTAAAGAAAAAACACCCACCGTTGACTTTGTATTCTTGAGTGAATGGTGTATTTTCAAAATTCATTCCAGGTGGCAGGGTAAGTCTAAGGTGGTGATCTGATTTGCTATTTGCTTTCTCGCTTCCCCTCACCTCCTAAAAAGGTTTCGTCCAAGGTCGAGAAAAGGGCACATGTTTTACTTGCTAACTTTTGCATGACGGGGTGGAGGTAAAATATAAATATACAAATGAATATATAAGTATAAAGTGGCGAATATACCAATAATAAATATTTAACAGGAACTTAAGACTTTACTGCAGTTTCACGGTAAATCCGATCGTCAGAAGTTCATTTCAATCCTACATATTTGTGAACCTTTGAAATCAAATTTCAATGTTAAATTCCCGACGCGTTTTTTTTTTGTTTGCAAATTAGTTGGCATGACGTTATGTCACAAAATTATCTTTACTTCCGGCTGAATAATATTCTTAAATTTTTGCTTACATTTTTAAAGTACGAATCAAGAGTCGTACGCACTTTTTTAGTAGGTATTGTTTGTACCAGTCAACGATACGTCCTCGAAAATCAGCCCGACAGTGACTTTGTTGCTATCGGGCTGAGGTATGATTCTGTTCAGTCCTAGAAGATACACCCTCCCAGGCTTTATCTTCTCTCTAAGAAGGAGTTAGTGTATTGCTAATCGCCTGAGACGCCCCTATTGGGGAATGCCAACGCAGCTGCTAAGGCATTTTTGTAGGTCAGAGTGCACTTCATCTAGTGCGCTGACTTTTCGAAAGGGTTTAGGGTTGAGGGTTAGGGGTTAAGGTTAGGGTTTAGGGTTAGGGTTTAGGGTTAGGGTTTTTTATTTAAAATTATTTTACTTCATATAATAAAAAAAAGAAATTGTTAATGGTTACCCAAAAACAACCAGTCTTGCATTTTGTTTTTATGTTGTAAAAAAATCACTTCCGGTTGAATTACCTCCCTTTATTTTCAGTAGAAGGACAGAAAATCTGCTGCTTCATATATACTACAGAAGTGCCAAAAGTTTATTCATTTTTAACATTATTTGTTTTTTGATCTTAAGCGTTAATAATTTGAAATGATCTGGAGAAGAGTTGTACTCGCTTGTGTTTAGAATTATATGGCAATTTAGAGTTAATTACGACGTGATGGTATATAAATACCGCTCTAATATATTTACATGATTTATAATTATTTATTTTCTGTTATGGTATGTTTAAAGATTATATGAAAATTCACAGCTAATTACGGCGTGAGAATGTATAAAAATGCAATTGATTTACTTATATTATTTAATTATTTATAATTTAAAATGTGATTTGTTTTATAACATGGATATAGGGTAGTTTGTCCTTCTATCGAATTATTACTGATATTATGTTCTCGTCCCAAACACGAAACGCCATTTATTAAAAGAAAACTAACAAATATCTGTGATCTAAAACAAAAGGAAAAAAACGAAACTGAAAGTAAAAAGACTCTCGGGCAACGCATTCGTATGTTAGTAATAATAATGATCACCCCTTTGATAAATATTCCATTGTAGATAATTACTAGATTGTGTTGACTCATCTAAGTTTTGCAGTTTTTCTCCTCCTCCTGTCCTTCCTCCTCCTTTCCATACAACTGTTGAGCTGTCTTCTTTAATAAATTGCTCTATTATATGCCCCAATTTCAAGTCAAACGACTCTTGTCACTGTTGGTCATAACAATGTTGACCACAACACCAGGCCTGGCTGTCTTGATGATAGATAAGTAATGCCCAGTCAATAATGGCATATACGTTTCTGGACTGTGCCGATGGGCGGAATGAGCGGGGGGTGGGGGTACAACGCTTCTGCGGTGGGTCCACAGAGATTTCTTGCTCTTACTCTCACCCCTGCCGTCCAGGATGAACCTATGACAGTGCCAAAACGAAAATAAAAACAAACAAAGAGATGGAAAAAGAGAAAAAATATCAATTAATGAGTTTGGGATATATATATATATATAGATATATAGATATATATATATATATATATATATATATAGAGAGAGAGAGAGATATGACATTTTATATTTGAATATTTTATTGGCTCGTGTCCTTGTTACATATTGAATAAGAATCATGTTTTAACACAATAGCAATTTACAACTTTATACACACACACACACACACACATATATATATATATATATATATATATATATATATATATATATATATATATATATATATATATATATATATATATTTGTTTCTCTACATACGCATACGTTTCATCCTTACGGAATCGTCAGTGTAGAGATAATTATTCAAACCGATCGCAAGGATTGAAACCCCTGAACAAGTCATGTTTTTTTTATAATTAGATATAGAATAATTAAGAAATATTAGAAATACTAGGAGGTAGCGATTATCATAATAATATTAAATAATAAGATAATGTTTGCCGATATTATGATATGTGTTAATGGTTGCAATAATGCTGATCATATAAAAATAGTAATAATAGTGGTTTTACCGACAGCAGTAATCAGAGTGGTAATCCCAGTAATCTTAATAACAATAGTAATAATGATAGTGAAAAATTAATAAATAATAATAGAACAGTACAAATAGTAGTAGTAGTTATAATGATGGCAATAATGGCAATGAAGATGAAAACAGTAATAATAATAATAATAATAATAATTATTATTATTATTATTATTATTATTATAATAATAATAATAATGGTAATAATAATAATTGAAATAAAATAATAAAGTTATAGATAATGACATTATCGTTATTATCAATGACAGTGGAAGCAAAAGTCAGGTAACGGTAAAACATGGCAATATCAATATTATTGGTCAAGAACAAGCGATCCCATATGTTTATAAACATACTTTGTTGGACGCTCATTTTTGCACACGTCTTTTAATGCGATCCTGCCAGACTGAGGAAATCCATTTGTAAACAAGTTCGTACATACCCCGGAAAAAACCTAAGTCAAGATAACCTGTTGAATACAGAAAGAGGTTTATTCGCCTGGATCGTTTGTTCTAAATCACTGACCAGTAAGCTTGGGGACGGGACAGAGAGGGGGGGGGTAATTACTGGTTAATCATATCTTAACAGGTAATTTCTAAAAACACGTGCTTGCACTTCTAAGCTTATGATCGAACTCCCTACTTCTCTCCTCACTCTCTCTTCATTGTGACGTCACATCCGTTTCCAGCACACAGCCGGTCGAGGTGACATCTGAGTTCACAAGTTGACCTTCTGCACTAAATTTCCTGTCTACGTGCTAACGTTGCCCTACGAATTTAAATCATCAGATATGTACAAGCGAACGTACCCATTACTATTTAACATTACTTCCAGGTCAACTCTGAGTGAAGTGGTGGAACCTGTCAGATTAAATAGAAACTATCATTTACAGACTATTTGTTTATAAACATATATATCCACAAAACTTGTTTATAAACATATATATCCACAAAACTTGTTTATAAACATATACATCCACAAAACTTGTTTATAAACATATATATCCACAAAACTTGTTTATAAACATATACATCCACAAAACTTGTTTATAAACATATACATCTACAAAACTTGTTTATAAACATATATATCCACAAAACTTGTTTATAAACATATACATCCACAAAACTTGTTTATAAACATATATATCCACAAAACTTGTTTATAAACATATACATCCACAAAACTTGTTTATAAACATATATATCCACAAAACTTGTTTATAAACATATACATCCACAAAACTTGTTTATAAACATATATATCCACAAAACTTGTTTATAAACATATACATCCACAAAACTTGTTTATAAACATATACATCCACAAAACTTGTTTATAAACATATACATCTACAAAACTTGTTTATAAACATATATATCCACAAAACTTGTTTATAAACATATACATCCACAAAACTTGTTTATAAACATATATATCCACAAAACTTGTTTATAAACATATACATCCACAAAACTTGTTTATAAACATATATATCCACAAAACTTGTTTATAAACATATACATCCACAAAACTTGTTTATAAACATATACATCCACAAAACTTGTTTATAAACATATACATCCACAAAACTTGTTTATAAACATATATATCCACAAAACTTGTTTATAAACATATACATCCACAAAACTTGTTTATAAACATATACATCCACAAAACTTGTTTATAAACATATACATCCATAAAACTTGTTTATAAACATATACATCCACAAAACTTGTTTATAAACGTATACATCCACAAAACTTGTTTACAAACATATACACCCACAAAACGAATTAATCTACAAACCAATCGTATGAAAAAGATATGTACGACGTTTTTTTGAAGAAAATGACCCAACACCGGTTGACATGCCGGAAAACCAACCAACAACCAACCTACCTCTGAAACTCCTGACTTAAATAGGGATGGGGATGGGGTACACCTGCTCGTGGGCGTGGAAGGAACTACTTCAACAGCGAAAAGAACTTGTTTCGTAAATGGACACTCTTCAGGTCATAGATTGGGAGAGAAGGGGGTAAGCTCTTAACTCTGACACGAAAGGCAGAAGTATGGCATAGTAATTACTGATAGTAGCATTGACAAGTCGAATTCAAGTTATGTTGGATTTTTTGCATTTATTTAGTAAAAACTTTTTTTTTTAATTCAAAATTCTGTAGCGTTATGGTTAACCAATTCTTTTCACCATTGTAAACATTTGTCCGGTGGTGTCTTGTTTACAGAAACAGCAGTCGTCTTGTTGACACGTTGTCGGTAGTCTGCTCAATAGATCGTGGTGTCTCTCAGTAGTAGTGGCAGTGGTGGTCATCGTAGTGGAGATATAGCAGTATAAGTTTCTCTGTCTCTCTCTTTCTCTTACTTCCTCTAATAGGATAACAATCCAGAAAAATGCTAACAACATGCTTGGTTAATGGGAGCATTCTCTTTGTGTCTGTACACTGCAAAGTTACATTGAAAACAGAGCTTCAAAAAAGACATCCGAATCCAATCAGCTCGTCTGCCAAATAGAATAGTTTTCTTTCTTGATCGCTACGTGTCACTTCGGACTTCCTGTCTATGACATCATATCCTGACACGTAGCCGTAATTCTAATCGACAACTTTTAAGGGAATTTTCCTCTTCTCTGCTTGATCTAACCTTACATGGAAAATTCCGCTTTTAACATTATTTTTACACACCCACATCCAATCGTACTACAATACTCCTCTTTAACTAAGGGGGGGGGGGAATAGAATGGAAAAGGTGTCTACATTCAAATATTCAACTTCATTAATTAATTCTTTAATCCTTGTGTAATTAAGCAGCAACATTCGTTTTTTTTAACAGTCATATTTTCTTAGATAAGATAAATATGTAAATAAAACATGTCTAAATGCTATGTTGTTTGTTTTACGGCATAGCAACCAACTATGGGTTATATGCTATGTTGTCAAGGACTTTACTTATTTCTTGCACTTCAATAATGAAATTATGTTTCTGAATTTTTTAGATGAGGATTGATAATTTGAATTATTTGGATGAGAACAGTCGTCGGAATAATCCAAATAATCCAAATTCGTTAATGAAATTTGAATCTATCATCAATAAAATGCTAAGGAACGTCATGCTCGTATGTACGTTATCACCTTTTATACACATTTAAAACAAATGAGATCGTCCAATCAGCAAAAATGGTGATTGGTGATTAATCTGATGTCGCAAAGGTAAACAATTCCGAATTTACCCATTTTAAAATGAATCGTTCCAAAATCATATTATGTCGTCCCGTCGACTAAAACGGCATAATTTTAAATAAATACATTTCAAAAAGTGACATTCGCTTTATTGATTTGAAGAATATTTAGCTGACAATTATTTGTACGGTGAGTAGACAGATAATATTTATTGTTTAAAAAGAATTAAATTGCTACAATTTTAAATAAATAGACAAGGAAGAGACATATTTGTTTTCTCTATTTAAAGAATATTTAGCTGATAATGACACAAGTAGAGATCACAAGGGCTACCAGTGATGAACGCCATCTCATTCATGGACGTAAACCAACGGTCCAACAACTGAAGTGAAGGAGAAGCTTCTTCAGCCATGTCGAACCACTAACAAATTCTCAGGAAGAGACCAGACTACAGCTGTAGACCAGATGGCTAGATAATGCCCCCCCCCCCTACGACTGGAATCTGAGGCCCTCCCTCTCGGTTCAGAAGCATTCTGAAAACACTGATACCTGAGAACGGGAATGGGGCGATCAAAAATTGCTATGAGTAGATTGGGCTACAAACCTGACCCAACCATCTGCGAATGTAGAGATGAGGACCATACGATGCAACACTGTCTTGTCTGCCATCTACTGCTCAACCGGTGCAGCTTGAAAACCTTGCAGAGTACAACAATAATGCAAAGGAATGCGTAAAAAATGGGAAACTGTTGTATGACCACATGCTTACAAGACACGCAAAGAAGAAGAATAACAATTATTTTTATGGAAGAAGAGCCATTTCTTTATAATAGTATTAACTCTGACATACATTTATTATTTCAAAAAGAAATATTATCTTTAATAGTAAATTATATCGATTGATGTAAAAAGCACCGTGGATTTTCCACGGAATCCCGCTAGTAAATCAGTAATGGCATTCGTTTACAATAAATCGTTTACGACTTTCGGTTAACTGCAATTGTCTACAATTAATACTTTGGTACTAATTCAATAGGATTTTGCAAATGTTCTTTCTTCAGAGCGGGTGGTCTTCCAGATCGAGGTTCGCCGGATCTGTCGTATTCGCAATTTGTAAACCTTTTAAACCACAACTGTCATGTATGAACCGTTATTGCAGATGAATACACTGCGCAGATGTTTTTAAATGCCTCTGGTGCAGTACTAAATTTCCAGAATCTCTTACTGTAGTAAGCAATGGCGATTATGCTGCTTTTTTAAGGTTATTGTCCTCCGTGGGTGAAACTCTGAAATACACTATAAACAATATTCTGTTTGATAGAAGAGATTATAAACTAATTCGAGGTGCAGTCTCCTATCATACAACCTTTTTTTATTTTGCTTGGTTGACTCGTAATTCATAGCAGTGAAAAACACAATTAATTTCATGTCCAAACACATGCTAAAAAAGAGTATATATATATATATATATATATATATATTTGTTAATATAAAGGTTTACGTTGTAGCTCAATAGTGTACGACTGGAGCTATTAATTTAACATGTAAAATTTTAATTATTTACGGAAAAACATTCTATATATTCATCAAAAACACTTTTATTTGATTACAATTGTTTCTCAGAAACGATTATATGCAAATAAGTGTTTTTTGATGAATATATGGAATGTTGTTCTCTGAATAAATAAGGTCTTACATGATGTTATATATATATATATATATGTATATATATATATGATACTTAGAAGGCAATACAATGCAGAGGTGTGACGGATAGACACAAGTTGGAGCAAATAAGACATAATGGTGGAACAAGTTAAATAGTTTTACCTTTAATACAATGTATACATACACACACACACACACACACATATATACATATATATATATTTTTTTTTTTTTTCGCAAACACATACATATATCTGTCTATGTACACAATGTTACAATGTTATGTAATACCTGTATCAAGATGGTCTGGTGGAAACTCCGTATGATATAATATTTCGGGAATTCTCGCTTCTTCAGAACCGTGCTCAACTCATGTTCAAGCGTGCATATATAATAATAATCTTTTGTTTACTGTCTAAATTTGTTCAAGTATGTTTTTAATTCTCCTAGAAATACCGTGTTAGCTTTTCTTGGCTTCGAAACTGACAATCAATCACAGTATGACATAACTTTGATCTGTCAATTTATCTATATTTATATATATATATATATATATATATATATATTTATATATATATATATATATATATATATATATATATATATATATATATATAATCTAATAAGGTAATAAAGTCCCAGTTGTTTTTGTTTAAAGCACATTTTTTATTTATTATATATTTCCATACGATCGTTTCCATCGTTTTTAATGATATATTTTTCTTGTTTACCATAACATCAAGGTATGTTTAACATATTTCATCAATGGTGTTTTGATATAATCTAAAACATCATCCCAACAAATAAACAGTAAATATTTATGGAAGGAATAATTGTATTTATCCAAAACGAACGGTTCCTCTTCAGATCTAGTGACACAGTCAACATTTATCTCCAAAAATGTTGATATTTCATCATCGTATTCCCTCACAATAAATCCAGACATGTATAATTCATTTACTTTGTTAATACAAAAGAAAGGAAACCTACGTCATCATATTCATTTTTATCTTTCTTTCTTCTACTTTGTTGTGACTTAGCAGGCCTATAATAATCAAGACAAACACAGTGGTATAGTTAACAAAAGTGTATTAACAAAAGTATGTGTCATGATTCTGGGGCCATAACCCTTTTTATCTACTTTCCACAAAGTAGAATGTGACACAAGGTCGGAAAGTGGGAATTTGCACTCTAGAGGAAGAGTACCGAGGGTTCCTTAAAAAATTGCCTGAGCAGGGCGCCTCAGACAGTAAGAAATAAACTTACTACTCCCCAAAGAGGGGAGGCAAAGCCTGGGAGGGTGGACCTCCCAGAACTGCACAGGACAGACCCATTGACCGGCGTAAATCAAGACCCGAAGGCCAAGACAATACCAGTATGGGGTGCAGTATCCATCGGAACATAATTGCCGCGATGTTTAGATGTAACTATATTTATTGTGTCTGGGTAAGTCCATTTATTCCTGAAATAGGTAGATCAACTTACACCATAATATACTTAAAGTAGCATATTTCGTTCATGACGTCATACAGATACGTTTTGACTGTCATCTTAATAAATGGTTCGCTTTACTACAAGGTCTTAATAAAGAAGATAAGTCTTAGGTGTTACTTGCCTTAAAATCTTAAAAAATTAAATAAGTTTAGAAAATAGAATCGTAGATATTTAAGTATTTAAAATGGAAAGAGAAGAGATGAAAAAAAGACGGAAATGTAAAAGGGGATTCTTGTTTCTTCCGGTAAAAAAAAAGATTTAAAATCTATTATTATACTAAATATGAGTTGATCAACGTTTATTTCCCCAAGACTTCTTTCCTATTTACTTAAATAATACAAAATACATGCTAAAATATTATTTTGTTCTGAGATTAAAAATGTTAGAAAAGAATTGTTTTAACTGTTCTAATTAGTCGTAATTTATAATTAACTGAACAAGTTACCCTTCTTTCTCTTAGCTATCTATGTATTTATTTCGTTCTCCTTCTCACTCTATGTTGATTTAACCGCTCGCTAATATTTCTTAATTGTCTCTATGAGCATTTAGATAAAAAATTACTCCTTTTATTTCGGCGTTGGCATCTAATTTACATGCGTGTCTGTACACACCAAACACGTCTGTAAATTAGATGACAATATCATAAGTCTCGTTACTTTTATATAAGTGTTGTGGCCTTGAAGGGCCGATAATAAATAAGACAACACGATGGTAGATTTACAAGAGTGTGGATTTATGGAAGTACAGAATAGTTTGTTACAGAAAGACTGTGTCAGAGGCATGATTTACTTCCTTCCCACCGCAGGAAGATGTGACACAAGGTCGGAAGTTGGGGAGAATCAAGTCAGTGCCCATAAAGAAAGAGCACTCTGGCCTATTAAAAATGTCCTGGGCAAACCCGTCGGCATTCGCCGGTCAGGGTGCATCAGGCAGTTAGCAATAAACTAATTCCTCCCCAAAGAGGGAAAGCAATGCCTGGGAGGGTGGACCTCCTAGGACTACACAGGACCAATACCACAGATTGACAGATAAAAAGCCACCGAAATGGCTCGGTTTCTGTCGGACTGATTGTTGAGAATGGATCCTCGACTGGTATATTCTAGTCAACGTCTCTGAGCAACAGAAGCTGTGTCTGAAACTATCATTACACTTCGTTGTAAGCTCTATACATAGTGTCTGGAAGAGTCCATATATTTCCAGAAATAGGGTAGATCCCATCACATCATAACAACAACAACAATAATAATAATAACAATAATAATACTTATAATAATAATATATGGAATAATCACGTTGACACACCAGTTCTGGTTAGATGATTCAAGTTAAGCAATGTTTAGCCTGTTCATTACCAGATGAGTGACCATTTGTGAATACCAGGTGCGTTATGTAGGAGGACGGCGACACCTCTCTGGAAAAAAACTGTAAAATCTAACGTCGTCATCTCCCCTTACCAGGATATACAAGCGACTGGGGACTGCTTGTGAATTTGATATTCCCTGGAAACTTCCTCCTACAGAGGAAGCGGGTTTAACCAGTTCAGGTTGAATGTCGGTCCGGGTAGAAATATATGATGATAATAATAATAATAATAACAATAATAAGGATAGTGTAGAAGTAAACGGTAGGGCCCCCTTGAGTTCATCTTATTGATGTAAGGGAAATAACTTATCTCGATTTTATGTTTGTATTTTGGGTGTTTATTTATATTGAGATACATGCAGAATATAGCAGTACAAAATAAGATTACAGGAAAACTTATGGATATACTTACTTATCAGTGAAAAATATTAGTGTACACAAAAATTACGGAAAATTATCGAGTAGAATTTTAATTAAATATAAAAGATTTACTATTCGTAGTTCACGAACTCCGAATGACATTCGTGTCTAGCCAGCATGTTGTAGATTATCTTCCTTCTTCTAATATGAAGATGCAATGACGTCTTGTAATAATATAAAAACAAGTACAGAATAAATAACACACTTCTCTTTACCAATAAAATATGAATAGTTATACAATTTAAGGGGTCTTGATTAGGTATACAAATTACAGGTGAAGAAAGGTTATTAAAAGGTGGGACTAAAGGGGCCAGTCTAACTGAGATCACACTGGTGATATGTTGATTTGAACTTTGTTTGATTGGGAAAAGTAACCCTGGTGTTATGCGATCTATATTAATTGTAGTATAAGAGAGACAGTTACACCCATCCTCCACTCTATAATAAAGACCAATGTGTATTTATTTGTATATTTTTATATAAATTAACTAGAAGAATACCCAATCCTCGAACGGGTAAAAGTAATTTCCCGAACAGAACAATTTTGCCCCACTTTTATGTCCGTTTATGAAGATTAAAATCGGCATATAATAAGACTAAACTTTATTTCTAGAATCTTTATTCCAATTTTGATAAAAAATCCATTACATGATTTTGATTCTAGAACATGTTTAAAATTGAAGTTTTAAGCTTAAGGGGTCTTAAGAAGAAACTGAAATTCAGATAATCTTGCTTAATTGGTGTCTAATGACTATGGATAATATTTAACGCAAATCTGAAATGTTTGAATTTTCAAATGGGAGAGTGTGCCTATATAATGGCCCCCTTAAAATCCTCTAAAATACTTCAAAGAAACTGAAATTTGGGGAATATTGATGAATTGATGTCTAATACCTATTGTAAAAATTTTGCAAAGATCGGAGGTATATGAAATTTTATGAAGGGTTTCCAACCCCCTTTTTACTCCCTTTGTGTAAAAATAAATTGAATTAAATATAGCCCATATTTCAACACCAATGTTATCCTGTACACTTTCTGTCTCCCTGAATTCGTCCAAGAGGCATTTTATTGTGAGTCTGGTTGGAACGTTTCTCCCTTGAAAGACCTTCTGAAATTGTTGTTCAGTTTTGACAATCGATTTAGTCGCAAAGGAGACCATGACATTCTTGATCATCTCTTGCGCGAAATATCTTCTTACTTGTTCAATTTCACTTGAAAAAACAGAAGTCTGGGTTAATTTTCATGATAGCAATAATAAAATGGATGTATCTTTTTGGACCACCATGCAATACAAGTTTCTTGTAGTTTATTAAATCTACATATGTATAACTCAATGTTTGTGTGTGTAATATTTGTGTCTTCTCTATAGAAAGACAGGTTAGAGAATCTACATAAAATCTAAAAGTTTATTCTTATGTAAAATTCACCGGGGAAGACAATCAATCTCTAAGTACACCCCTAAGGGTCGAACCTCCTTTAAAACTTAAAATATATACTATTTGGATAAAATTTATATCATATGTATAAAATTCTTCGGGGAAGACAATGGAAGAGGTCCTGAATTGCGACGTTATCCTCTATGTGCCAAATATTTACGTGTCTCTACCTCTAAGTAACCTATTGGTACAGAATACCCTCAAAACTTCAAATACATATATCCGATTTTAATGAAATTTAAACCTTATGTATAAAACACTAATTCACAGAGTTTTCTAACATTTCAGCTTCTTCCGACTATATTAAGGGGCAAAACGGAAGAAGGGAGGGAGCAGTAAAAACAAAGAAAGTAATGAGTATAGTAAAAAAGGACATAGTAGTGATCCTCATTCAATCCCGAGCAACATCGGGTTTTCCTGCTAGTTCTTAATAAAAAGCGAAAAATGAAACTGGCTATGTACTAGCACACTCTAGTGTATGCTAGTATATATATAGAAAAATCGGTGTAATGAATCCCTACCAAAAATTCAGTTTATTATAAAAAAAATGTTTATTATTTATTTGTTGTGCCTCTTACATAATCATCTGATAGTTCCCCAAAAATGTAATCTTAATTTCTTTTTTTGCCATTATTTTTGAATTCAACTAATTCCATCTTGAAATGTTCCACACTATTGCTGTTCTTAATCTAATTTGGCAACTGCTGCCAAAAATATATTACTCTATCATGAAAAAATAAAATCGATTAGTTAATAGATCTAGCTTTGTTTTAGTCTTCTTTGAAAATAACCTTTGCGATGAAGGAGAAATATTTTAAACAATGTCCACCATATTTAGAAATGCCATTAATTATTTCGAAAGTTTCAATCATGTCTCATTCTTCTCTTGAGTCAAGTAGTTAATCCTATGGTTTAATCTTCCCCTTCAACTGTAATCTTTTACCTTGTATTTGTTGCATTACTCTTCTTTGTATGCATCCTAATCTCAATATTATATTCCAATTTCCATATCTATATACTGGGACACAGGCCAGAGTGTAATACTCTAGAGTTATATGCATGTTTTTAAAACAACGTTTGTCTCCCTAAACATCCATCCAATGATTCCATTTAATCTTGCTACAATAGACAAAATATGACTGTTTGATCAATGAAGTATCATAGTAAACTTTACACAAGGAAGTACATTATGGGAAGAATGAGAGTGTTCGAAGAGGCAGTAGCAGTGAATGTTGTTTTATGTATCGACGCTTGATTGGGCAAAAAACTAAAATCAGCCGTTTCTTTTGACCAACTACAGTGTAAGAATACACACACACACACACACACACACACACACATATATATATATATATATATATATATATATATATATAGGCATGTAGTTTAGTGTGTGTGTATATATATATATATATATATATATATATATATATATATATATACACACACTAAACTACATGCCTATTCTATTGACACAGACTGTAACAAGCAGACTTATGCAGCGCCGGCCGAAATGAACATGTGTACTCAATTCCTCCTTACAGACAAAAATAATTCTTTCACTCAGGAAGATTCTTTGGACTCTTTGAAATCTCAATATTTCCATAACTTTATTTTTGTTGCCACAAAATTGGTCTATACTGAATGAATATATTTTCGTCTATTTCAAATCCAATATACAACATACAAACGCTTATATGATTTAAGATGTTATACGTAACCAAAACAAAGCAACAAAAAAACTCTCCTCTTCAAGACAATCCTCAATACTCAACTAAAATTCAAGTTGCATTTTAAGAAATATAAATTTTGTAAGAAACAAATAATGACACGTCTGCCGCCATAACAGATCCAACCGCAGAGATAATTTTTAAATGAACATAGTAACAGTTAAGTGTTTTAAATCTGTGAAAAGCATTTGACTTTTTTTCCTTAAGTAAAACAAAATAAATGGATGTTTTTTTTTTGTCTTTTAACTCGCTGTCAGATTTACCCAATGTTATTTGAGTGTCAAGTATATTTGTTATGGAGTGATGTTGATCTACCCTATTTCGGGAATGGATAGACTCTCCCAGACACTATGCATATAGTTATGACTAAGTGTCGTGGCAGTCATAGCCACAGTATCTGACACAGACTTAATGTAACATACTATTCTGTATTTCTGTAAATACACTCTTGTAAATATACCACAGTGTTGTCTTTATCGGCCCTTTAAGGTAACACAAAAATATTGGACACAAATCTATACGTTTACTAAGAAAATCATCACGACTTATCAAGGCTAAATGCCACTCGAGGATAAGGCTTAATGAGGTGGGATGATTGCCAGGACCAAATTGCAATACTTGAGTGGATGGTGCTGGATAGGAATCTACTGACATTGGATTTCAAGACGATCCGGTTGTAATCTGCAGGGAAGCAGTCCTGTAGCAATGTGTTCCACGGACGGGAAGCCCTTGCGAAAAAGCTCTGTTCGTGGAAATTCCACTTGATACTCGGCACACTGAGGATCACTAGCTGTCTCTATTCGGCGTTGCCCGGGATTATTTTTACTTTCATTAATAATTTACATGACTGAAATGTAAAATGATTTTGCAGCCTCTTTAAAATCAGTGAAAAGTAGACAAACAAAGGGAAGTAACTTTGTATTGACAGAGGAAGGAGGCAGCTTTTAAATTTCAGATGGTCTAAATATTTACGAAAACAGGTCCTATGAAAATTCAAGGAAGATTTTTATTCCTAAAGAAAACGAAAAACAAACAAAAAAACATTGACTACTTGTTGAAACTTTTTATTTTTCTAAATCAGCCCAAACCAAACAAAAAAAAGAGAGAATAAACTTGGTTGGTAAGTGAACGAAAAGCTGATCTTAAATGATTGTATTGGGAAATGAAAATGTAAACCAGTGGACGGCAGGGGAAGAGAAGGAGAGGTCAGAGGAAGAGACTTGTCCCCAGCCATGGACGTCCAGGGAGAAAGTCTTCAATTATGAACCAATCAAAGCTGGCCAGAAGATTTATGTGCTCTTCAGCCTCGAGATGAGATTTCCTTGTGAGGCCAATGCAGTCCCTCCAAGAATATCAACGAACACGGGTTCTGGATCTCATCAAACTGAAGATAGACTTACTCTGTCTTTAGTGTAACTTCCCCAGGAGGGTTACTCAAATTTCTGATTAATAGTACAACAAAGCTCATAAAGACACCATTGCAGCAAGTGAAATGTTCAAAAATCTAAAGGCACCTTCAACATATATATTATATACAAATACATCATCAATAGAGACACTCTCTCACCCCTCTCCTTATGTATAGATGTATGTATATATGTATGTGTGTGTATCATTGTGTATATATGTGTACATAGATGAGTTTATATATATATATATATATATATGTATGCGTAAATACGTTTGTATGTATATATATATATATATAGCATTATTATTATTATTATTAGTAGTAGTAGTAGTAGCAGAAATAAGTGTATGGAAAAACACACAATAATACATGGTAATTTTTAGTAATAATTTATTTTAACTGCACGGCGCAGTTTCTTCAGACCAACTACAAAATTACATCCTTGCAGAACATTCTGAGACTCGAAAGTGTATCATTATTTTTTTTAGGGGGGGGGAGAGGGGTTTTACGCTGGATCATTTTAAGACTGAAGTTCAATTCCTTTCTTAATTTATTTCATGTTTTTATTTTATATATATATATTTATTTATATAAAGTTTGGTATGTGTATATTTTTATATATTTCTATCTATAGGATTCACTGCTGAACTAATTAACCAATCATTATGAATTTTGGAACAAAGCTGCTAAGTATAAGGGTGGGTATTGTTGGCTATATTTAGTTTAATTTAGCTTCATGCTAAGGGAGCAAAGATGGGATGGAAGCCTTTAATGAACATTCAAAAACCTTCGATTTGGGTGAAATTTTAACAATGGGTATTAGTCATCAATTAATAAATATTTCCTAGATTTCAGTTTATTTGAGGTATTTTAAAGGGTGTGTAGGAGACATGGGCACAAATATTTCAGATTTACATTAAATATGATTCATAGTCATTAGACACCAATTAAGTAAGATTAACTGAATTTCTATTTCTTATTAAGATCACTTCACGCTTAAGCTTAAAATTGAAAAGATTTTCTAGAATCAAAATCATGTAATGGATTTTTATCAAAATTGAAATAAGGATTCTATTTATTATCATTATACGTTTATTTTACGTTTCATAAGAGCACATAAAAGTGGTGCAAAACTATTCTGTTCTGGAATTAATTTTACTCATCCTGGGCCGGGTATTATTAAAGTGAAATATATAATTTATTGAATAAATTTTGAACATTATTTTAAAATTGAATAATTCTCTGACTTTTAGTGGTTAAATAAAAATTAACACATTAGTTCGTCGGTTGTTGCCCATTTTATGCCAAAACCAAACATAGGTTTCGTATATGATTGGTTTGTAGGCATATATTTTATAAACAAATAATCTGTAAACAACAGATCAGTTTCTATTTAACACAGCGGAGACCCTGACAGGTACTACCACTTAATGTCAGAGTTGACCTGAGAGTAGCGCTAACTAATGGGTGACCCCATCCTCTTCAAAGCTCTAAAGTTTTGTCCTCACTACTGGATGCAGTTTGTGTCACACCCAAGACAGTTAGCAGTTAATAGGGGTGGGAAATTTGGTTAGTAGATGTAGAATAGTTGAAGTAGCATGGTAGTTGGCAGGAGAAGGCCAAAGAAAACATGGGAGGAAGTGATAAGGATACACTTTAGAGAAACAGGGATAAATAAAGACCTGGTCAGAGATAGGGTAGTTTGGAAGTCATTTTTTAAAAGCTGGCCAACATATGCCAGCATGTAAAACGGGCATTAAACTGAATATGATGATTCGGTGTATATTTTGTAAATAAATAGTCTGAAAAGATAGTTTCTATTTAACCCATAGATGTGACCATGACAGGTACTACCACTCCTTCGGGTCAGAGTAGATCTGGGACTAATGGTAACTAAGGGGTGACTATACACACCCCAAAGCCCCTAAATTGGGGTCTCACCACTGGATGCAGTTTTTGTCATACTCAGGATGGTTGGAAGGGGCCTTTATCAGTTTATAGTGTTAGGAAATAGGAGAGGTAGAAACAAAAAGGTAAAAAATGCTCGGGATGTATTGGCTGGGATAGAGGCGAACACCTTGCCCAAGTGTGTCTGAGGTAATTTAATGTTGTGCCCAGGACAAATTATATTTAATCCCTTCGATGAGACACTGACATGTACAACTATTCTGGGCCAGAGTGGACCTGAGAGTATTTCTAACTAATGAGTAGATACACACTTCTCAAAGCTCCAAAATTTGGGTCTCACCATTGGATGTAGTTTGTGTCAGATCAGGATTAAACACATTGGTTTGTTAACAAAGTGTAGTTTATAAGATTGGGAATGAGTGGTGTTGAGAGTGGTGGTTTGAACACCTAGCACCAACTGATTGAAAGTAATCTAAAACACCAAATATATATGGACCACAAAATCAGTGGCCTTCAGTGCATCAATTGCAGCCACAAATCTATGACTTATAAATATTAATAAAAAAAAAGAAATCTGAAAGAAAAGGTCGGTAGATTTGATCATGTTAAGGACAGGATAATTATTCTATGATTTAGATTTTTTGGAGTCTGTCTGCAAATTTTTGCTATGTTTCTCTTCTTCTCCTTTTTTAAAAATAAGTATCTGTAATCTTGGTTTGAAAATGAGGAAATCTTTTTCACATTGCTGAGAAATCTAATGCCTCAGGATAAGATCACCCACACTTACACCCCCACCCCAAAATAAACTCATCTTACATTATTAAGCATAGGGTCCCAGTTTTCACTGTACTGATGACTGTCGGTTTCTCTTTTTCCATTGTCATGAAACTCAGATAATTAAATATGTAGGTTAATAACTCGAAGGTATCTACGAGGCCTTAATGACTTCTTCCTTAATTATATATAAACTAATCAGGAGAGAAACATTTTTTCTAATATGGTTTTGGCAATACAGCAATATATGTCCAGAGATTGTTGATTAAGATTTCAATCTTTGGACTCTTTTTTTTTGGGGGGGGGGGGGGGGGGGTAATCTTGTTTTTGGTAGGATAATTATTTGTCTTTATTTTTTGTGTTTGTACTTTCGCGTTTATTAATTGTACATTTATTTCCTCCATCTTTTTTGATTGCGTCTGTCGACTCAGTTTGGCTGGCAATATTCTCTGAGAGACTTCTTTTGTCATTGTCCAATTCCTGGGAAATGTTCTTTTTCATGAAAGTCAAACAGGAATGTGTAAATAATGTCTTGAAGTTGTATACACATTTCTTTTAACAGAAGAAACACGCATTGGTTCACATATACATTCACAACTTTATGTAGTGTACATAAATATAGTTATACATAGAATTTCAATACGTGTTGTTATGATCTAGCACACAACACACACATATATATAAATATATTTATTTAATATACATTTTTAATTATACAAAAATTTCTGGCTACATATGTGCATACATGTTTCAGCTAAAGCTTAAGAAAATATTCAAGGAAAATAGTAACTAAATCAAATGCTATTTTCCAAGACACTATTCTATGATAATAGTTTGAAATTGAGCACTTTTTCATATTGACTATTTATTTGTGATAGACGTAATAATCATCATACACGCAGACGTATTACTGTGTGTTCGTCATACTCAGAGACGATATTCTATCATAAGTTAATTTACCCCAAAACTGACTTCAACTAAAAAATAAAAGTAAAAAATTGTCATATGTGTCGATCATCGTAGTTTAAGAACCAGTCTGTCCAAGAATCGGTTCAAAACGTTTGGGTACACTTAGAACAAATATAATTTGATCATAAAATACACTTAAACTTTTATTGTACTATTTTATAATACCAAAATCAACAATTTCACAAAATATTTTCCATCATACAACTTTGATCTGCTCTTTGCTCTCTAGAGGTACTTTATAACTTAGTATTCATAATTTAGATAAAGTGCTATTTTTTATTAGCACTCCCCAAATGTGAATACGTTTTAACAGATATCTATCTCTCTTCGTGGGGGGGGGATTCATTTTGAACAAATATTAAAAACGAGTGTACACACTCTGTTAAAAGTTAATGAAAATATTATGTTTCGCCAGTGTTCGCACTAATATTCATATAAAATAACATCTGAGTCGGTGATGAAAAAAGAAAGAAAAGGTTTCAAACTGGAAAGTTTAAAAAAGAAAAAAACATAAATCTGTATAGAAAGCAGAAAGACCAAGTCTCATTAAGGATATAGATTGAAGGTGGAGGTTGTCTGACTTGCTATTTTCTTTCTCAATTCTCCTACACAGTTGAAATACATTCGTCCGATAGTTTTTTTACTCTCTAACTTTTGTATGATGAAATGGATATACATATATATATATATATTGCTCTTTATTATAGACTGTTGGATTGGGGTTGAACCATGGCCATCCCTACTACAGGCCAGGCAATCGTGCAACTGGGGTCTTTTACTGGGGGCCATGTGAATTTTCTTAAATATTCGATATAGAAGTTGCAAACAAAGGGAAAATTTCCCTGTGAGATTAGCTTGATGTTTTTATGTGTTTTACATACCAAATAATAAGAACCACAATTAGCTAATTGATAAATTTGACAATTATTGATGAATTCCTATAAATGAAGAGACAGGTAACTTTGAATAAACAAAGGCAAATGCATATTTCAATGAGTGATTTTTATTTCAATGTGGGATTTTTTAAAGAGAATCTGTACTTGTGTCAAAAGATCATGACTTGTATATTGTGTTTAAAAAAAAGAAGTTTGTTCAAATGTGATATGTGGTTTACTAACCAAAAATTTAAACTGTCCTCATTTTGATTGTTTTCAACACAACATTTTGGCTATAGTATTCATTTCACATCATAAAATTATCCAAAAACAAAGTTCAAACTAAAATTTCAGTATCCAAATCTCTAGTGTTGTCTCATAGTCGATTAATCTAAGCAAACAGATTCACTGAAATGGAAGATGAAATGAGATAATACAATGTCCATAGATTAAATAGAAGGTTTAGTTAAAAATCTATAGGTGATCCTATAAAATGGACAGGGTTCACAGCAATGAGTTACGATAACCAGAATGTTGTGGCAAAACAAGGATGGCACTACTTACAAAAATGTCTAAGGAAACTTCTACACCTCAAAATCTGAAAGTAGTAATTAAAATTTCCCACTGAACAGTGGTATCCAGTGGAACTTTTAAATCAACACGATCTATTCCTTTCAAAAACTTCCATACTCATGATAAAAAGCAGTATCATTGAATATTTCCTCCTCTGTAAGACAATCTTTTTGTGTGATATATCCTGCTATATAAAAAAGCGACATTTTAATATCTTTGGAGATACCAGTTTCTAGGTCTGGCAGGTGATAAAATGTTTTGTATGCCAATTCATCCAACAGATATCCGCATTGTGAGCAAGTATGGCCTGAATCATGGCTATACTCTCTAACATCAACTTTCAACTGAAGAAGTAATTTTGTTTTTTGAATATGGAATTTCTGAATAATATTTTGTACGGTAATAAAATAAGTACCACCAGAATCTTGTCTCAATTTACAAAATTCAGTTTCAAGACAGTCGGTGGTAAATCCTCCAAGAATAACAAAATTGAACCCACTGTCAAGTAAATGTCAATTAAACAATTACATGTATGCTTGATAGCCATACTAGTGTCTCTTGTGAAGGATTTTATTCTCTTCCCTTGCTTTCCCCTCATTTGTTTTGCTATACTTCCAAAATTTACAAGAAATGTCAAATTTCCATCATTTCGATCTGATAATACGCTTTTCAATGGATCATTTGTCTTGACACTTCCATTTTACACTCACTATTTTCCAAAATTTCAAAACTTCTTCGATGAAAGTAAGTTTCTCTTGTATCATCATCTTGTAATAATGGATGAGTTTTCATTGCAGTTAGTCTCATCACAAAACACTTTCAAACAGTGGGAAATGTTTTGTCTCTCAACTGGTTTTGGAAGAACCGCTACTTCTGTTAGTTGTGATAACTTAACAAATTGATTTTTTTCATGCGCAAAAAGTTGTTTCACTATTTTCCATTTTGCTATCATTTCTTTACCATCAGAATAAAACAGCAATTCTGAACAGGCCTCAGTTATCCAGTTATTTCGAATACTTTTAAATATATGTACATAATCGAAAAGCAAGTATATACCATTTTTAGTAATCCAAGGCTTATTTTTAACAGTATCAAATTTCTTGAATAAAGCTTGATTAATCCGATTATTGTCACAAATAACTGCAATTACATTACCTTTAGAATGATTGACTAAATCAACAACATTTCTAACATTTTGAAACAAAAATTCCGAATTTAGTTTGGCAACTGGGATCATCTTAATCAAAAACTTTGGTCCACCATGTAAACATTTGATCATAATACCCAATACAGTTTTTGCTAATGTCTCTTCAGAATCTTTGGAAACACCAAATATGTTTCCATCTTGATATTGAAAACTCACTTTAATATAAACTTCATCAACTAGGATGATACATTTTTTCTGTTTATCTGACAGTTTGCTAAACACATCACCAAGAAAATTCAGATCATTTACCTTCGAAACTTTTGAGGTCATATTCACTAGTGTTTTCATACTGGGTAATTTGTAATGATCTTGATGTTTGTTATAAAGAGACCGAGATGTGGCAAAATATTCAAATGCTCGGACAAGTATTTCCGACTCGGAAACTTTTTTGCCAACTATTTGTGGTGATATAACTTCGATATGTTGTCTCAAAACCTGTTTCTCTAGTTCAATTTTCAAGTTACTAAGGTAACGAATTGCTTTCTCAATTTGAAACTAATGTTGAGACTTATTTATTCTGTTTTTCAACAGAGAAGAAATGTGTGTGAGTATACTTGCATGGTAACATTCAAACGTTAAGTTTTCAAAAATTTTAATTAAAAAAATCGGAATACTTTCAGTAAAAAAATGACAGGACTGGATGAACTGTTGATTGTTAGATTTGTAGCAGGTAACTGCTGGCGCAAAATCATGATGGTCAATATCAGCACACAAATTTGTAAAATTATCAATTCTATCTTTATCTAAAAAATGTGCAAACTCCTCATTTTGTACACTTCGCACAGAAGCGGAAATTTTTTTTTGTTGTCCTTGGTTTTGATAAAGGACTTGGTATCACACTTGATGGCAAATTATTTAATATTGATGGAGGATCTTTGGGTCGTGCTTTTCCCATAACAAACACAGTTTCATAACCAGGTGGACAATTCCTTTCACAAACAACAGTATCTGAGTGGTTAGGAGTGTTAGCTCTTGGTATTACCTTTAACCATCTTTCTCTCTCATCTTGATCTTTTGGGATACGAAACACTCAAACCTTATTTTACTCATTATAATTGCCTTGAGAAGCTGTCACACAACACTTTTTGAGCATTTTGAGAAATATTCAACACATTATATTAAAATAAAAAAAATAAAAGTGATATTTCGTGAATTAACAGAGCTGTTTACATGTAAATAAAGTAAACTTCCTAAGAATATATAAATAATTTGTAATTCAGAATGTACGATTTATTAACAAATTCTAAAAGGCAATACTTTTTTAAACTTAAAAAAAGTGATATTTCATCAATGAACAGAGCTGTTTAGATGTAAATAAAACGTTAAAACATTTATAGTATACTTCCTAAGAATGTATAAAAGATTTGAAATTCAGAATGTACGATTTATTAACAAATTCTAAAAGACAATACTTTTTTTAAACTTTAAAAAAAAAAGTAAAAGTGATATTTTGTCAATGAACGCTGAGCCGTTGACATGTAAATAAAAAAAAATCAATTCTGACTTTTAACTCACGAACTTATAATCCAAATGTAAATAATGATAAAATAACAGAACCTCAGCTGAAATAAATTTGATGAGTTAAAATTTAGTTTCGGAATGAAATTTGCTTGGACCAGTGACAACGAAGTGCTACCAGCTTAAAAGTTTATCTGGTGACTGACTGCTGGATGGCCCCCAGTTAAACAGTGAGACTGTGCGTTTAGCCGGCCTGTTATTGGTATGGCCATGGGTTGAACAGATATAAAACATATTTACAGGGAGGGGGGATTGAAAGGCTACTACGAAATAATTATTTATTTACTCAAAATAGAGTATTTATAGTGTCTCAACATTTACCCTAATTCTTAAGGAAAACAAGTTATTTTGCCACCACAAATTTTACATCGGCCGAAACGTTGGCTCACTCTGTCTTTAATCTCTGCTGATTCTTGTGGATAAGATAAACCACTGTGTTCGTTCCTTTTATTCGGCTTCATTGTTTTAACTTTAAACTTTATATAGAGATGTACTTCTATTTCATCACATAAAAGTTAGTGAGTGAAAAACGTGCCTTTTTCTAGCTGGACAAAACCAATTTCGAGTTACGAGGGGAAGCTAGAAAGCAAATAGCAAATCAGTCTTACCTGCCTGAAATGAATTCAGAAAGAAATCCTTCACCCTAGAATAAAAAGTCAACGGTGGGTGTTTTTTATCTTTAGGTCATCAGAAATGATAATAATAATTTATATATGAAAATAAAATTTCTGACGTAATTCTATGATTTTATCTGCTGTTTTCTGGGTAGGAATCTATCCATCTAACACTTATCATTGGCTAGTTTTTGACAGTGAAGATGTATTTGTTTAGCTCCTGACATCAAGTGGCTTGTCTGCAGCTATTTCCATTAAAAATGACTATTTTAGTAATATATCTAGATAAATAGCGAGTGCAAACACTAGCAAAGTGTCATTTTTTTCCCGTCATTTTTGATGGAGGGTGTACACTAGTTTTTGGATATTTCCTTGTGTAAAAATAAGAGTAGGTAATTCAGGACATTCAGGAAGTTGAAATTAAAAAATTAACAATTACAAATTATTTTTTTAATCCTTTAACTGCATGATTGTTTGTAGATAGGCTTTCATAAAATAGAAAAATAAGAAATTGAATATTTGAATCAAATTTTTTATTCGATATCTATTGTTTTAAATGTCATCACTTTTGTTATGCACTGATGTTAAGAAACATTGGTGATATCATGCTGTGTTCACTGTTGCATCAAGTCATTTATTGGCATAAGTTTAATCAACAAGCTGAAATCCAGCAAAATCATACTCATGAGCTCCACATGAACTGCAGAGTAACCACATGAAGTCTTTGTCATTTGTTTTGTTGAATGTTAAGTCAGGTGCATGCACAATTGGCTCACTCTGTCTTTAATCTCTGTTGATTCTTGTGAATAAGATAAACCACTTTGTTTGTTCCTTTTATTTGGCATCATTGTTTTAACTTGAATCCTTTTCATGATTCGGTCATGAAGTGAAGAGACTTCATTGTGCAAGTTGATATTTGAGCTTTCCAGGGTTTCTTTGTTCTCCACTTAAATATAACTTCTTGTTGACCCTTCTGGCTTTTCCCACTCTCCATTGTCCGATGCCGCTAAAGTCCAGCCTTTGTGAGACACAGCAGAATCCAATAAAAATCAGGGTCGCTGCTTATTGCATATAAAAAGATTCAAATGATTCAAAACGTGAAACCAGAAAGAAAACAAAAGAAAAAGGTCATTTATTAATTTCTTTATATTTTCATGATTGAACAAATTTCGACATTGTTGAGAATTTTTTTTATTTTACTCCTTATTTAGATTTTGGAAGAAATATATTGAAAACTTTCTGCAAACAAAAGAAACTTGAATTCCTTGTTTGACTTGAAATGAATAGAAATATTGCACCTGTATCTGCACAGGTAAACCATAAGGTTTCAGATGAAGACTGTGTTGCTTGTCTTTTTGTAAATGCACAAAATTCACTTCAAATTCTCCATTGGATATCTCTCTATATATGAAGTTAGCAATGTATATATGTTTATATATTTGTATGTACAGAATTCACTCTTAAACTAATTAACTGATCAATATGTATTTTGGAACACAGCTGCTATGCATAAGGGGTCGTAATGTGGGATATATTTAGTTTGATTTAGTTTTTGGCAAAGGGAGTAAAAAGGGGATTGGAAACCCTTTATGAAAATTCAGATACATCCGATGTTTGTTAATTTAAACAATAGGAATTTAATACCAATTAATAAATACTCCCTAAATTTCAGTCTCTTTGGAGTATTTCAAAGGGGTTTTAGGGGAGTATAATATGGGCACAACCTCCTATTTGAAACTTCAAATATTTCAGATTTGTATTAAATTTGATACAGTCATTAGACACCAAAATTAAGCAGGATTCTCTTAAGTTCGATTTCTTTTAAGACCCCTTAAGATTAAGCCTTAAATTTTAGATATTTTCTAGAATCAAAATCATGTAATGGATTTTGATCAAAATTGGAATAAGGATTCTAGACATTAGGTTTACTATCATTATATGTTGATTTTATTCTTAATAAGGGCACATAAAAGTGGTGAAAACCGGTTCTAGCCAGGGAATTAACTTTACCAGTCCTGAGACAGATATTCTTCTCGTCTCTATATATAAAGTGAATACGTTTTTTCCCCTGTACCTTCGGCAAGAGTAAGAAAATAACCACATGCATCATAGGCTCAAACTCGCCACTCTATTCAGCTTATTCACTCGAGCGTGTTTGAAGAAATTTATGATTATTTTCTCCATCTAACATTACATATTACTTTTAGATCACCATCACAGACTCTCCCCAAAACATACTCCATCAAGATAGTAGTCAAAAAAATTTCCCTCTAATATTTTCATACTAACACTCAGCCTTTTATCACCGGTAAGTAATAAACAATGGATACTTTAGAAAAACGTAATCACTATTGTTTTCTATTCATCTTCCATTAATATAATACAATACATTCCGCACAAATTTAATAGACGCTCCACAATTTTTGATTTAAATTAGGATTCGTTGATTCATTTAAGTATATTCTTATTATCATGATTATACATCACTTACAAATAACGTGCCTTGGTTTAATTTACGACAGTTAAAAGGCTTCAAAATCAATTTCGAACACAGACTGGCATAACATTTAAAATCATTATTTTCCTTTACATTTTCCTATTTATCGAACATTATTCGATATTAATTCATACCGAACATTATTCAAATTTATCTCATAACTTATTCTACGTACTTTCTTCGACGCTAAAACTGCTACTGATATTCAAAAAAAATATTGATTCCTACTTTCCTAAATAAACTTCAACTTAAATTGCAGTATCCGTTACTTTGTCTTTTATCTTCTAGGTCAGTGACGGAGAAATCTTTCTAGACTGCGGCACTTTTTTATATTATTTTCCCTCTATTTAACTATTTGTCAATTTTAGAAGAAATCCTTCTAAACTGCGGCAAATTCTCTCCTCGTGGAGAGGCAACGAAATAGTAACAGCATAGTAAATAGTAAAAGTGCAGATTAGTTAACAGTCGATAAATCGAAAACAAAATAACCACAACAAATTCCTTAAATCAATTGCCATATATTTAAATCAACGCCAGAGTCAGACGAAAGATCGATTTTCAATGTTGGTAAATTCAATCTCCCACGAAAATGGACACTCCGTATTGAGATAAAAATTGCCTCAGTCTAGAAGTATTTTTCCTTCACTGACCTTGGAAAGCTTCACGCATATTCTTGGATCATATTTACTCGGGGGAACAGTGGTTTTTATTTTTTTCGAATATACCGCTACTTACAAACATAGAGGGAGTAGTCACCCAAAACTTTAGGGTCGGGGGGGGGGAGCAGTGGTTTTTATTTGTTCGAATAAACCGCTACTTAAAATCGTAGAGAGAAAGGGGAAGTCATACAAAACTTAGAGAAATCAATTTTGTTTGATTAAAAACATCGATAAATCCTACTTTAATCACCTACATTACAGGGTTGTTTTAATATAATTAGATCCTTCCTAAACAAAAGAAAAATCCAGGTTGTCCTCGATGGCCGCTCATCCAAGCGACATGACATAAATGCTGGTGTACCCCAGGGATCTATCCTTGGACCTTTGTTGTTCCTGATCTATGCAAACGATCTCTCTGATGACATAGTCGGAGATTGGTTTATTTGCTGACGACACCACACTTTACTCTCTCCATGTTGGCAAAACAGATGTGATCATATCCGAGGCAATGGCTGAATCTTTAGAAAATGACCTCCAGGCTGTAGTGGATTGGGATCATAAATGGTTGGTAACTTTTAATGCTGCAAAGACAAAGCTCCTTTCCTTCAACAACTACAAGAAGCCTCACCAACCACCGATTACCATGGCAAATAACACCCTACTTGAGAGTTCATCATTCAAACTCCTCGGCCTAACCTTCACAGGTAACATGAATTGGAACAAATACATTGAAGACATTGCCAAGGCTGCTGCAAAGAAGGTTGGCTCCCTCTACCGTGCTAGTAAACTCCTCACACCTGACATTATCCTGTATCTCTACAAAGCCACCATCTGCCATGCATGGAGTATTGTTGTCACATCTGGGCTGGTGCATCATCTACTAGTTTCTTCCTCCTTGACAAGGTCCAAAAAAGAGTCGCCAACCTAATAGGTCCCTCACTGTCAGCCAAGCTCCAGTCCCTGTCCCATCGCCGCAATGTAGCATCCTTATTTTTGTTTTACAAATACTTCAATGGATTATGCTCCGATGAATTGGCTACTCTGGTGCCCCATTGACGTAAATTCACTAGATTAACTCGACAATCAACTAAATCTCATTCATTCACTGTGGAGGTCCCCAGATGCCGGAGAGATTCTACTCAAATAGCTTCTTTCCTCGTGCTGCTGGCCTCTGGAACTCCCTTCCTGCCCCCTGTTTCGCCGACAGTACTGACATGCAGAAATTTAAAACTAATGTAAACAAACATCTCGCTGCCCAGATCCCAATTTAGGCTGACCCCCCCCCCCCCCAACCTTCTCCCCTTTTCTTTTTCTCAGTAGCCCCTTATGACTACAGTGGCGGCCTGGCTTGTTTGGGGTGAACCATGTAAAAAAAAACAAAAAAAAACTGCTTTTTGACGAATTAATACTTACATTTTTAAAATTTAATTTATATCTATCCCGGGAAACTCTGGTGCACGGGTCCTGCTAGTTATATATATATATATACTCGATGTACCCATGACCTGTTGAGTTACAACCAGTTCCACTATTTATTTTACTTTAATCTCAATCGAAAATTTATAAGCTGCAACATATCTATCTAGACATTTTTCGTAATTAAAAATAAGTTGCTATACTTCTATATTATCCACATGGATAATATAGAAAAAAGAGACTTATTATATTGCGGTCTAATTTACATAAGTGCTTGTGGTGCATACAGATACGCGTATGTAAATTAGATAGAAGGGGAAAGAAGAGTGTCACTCTTTCTCAAAATGCTAACAGAGACATTAAGAGATATTAAAGGGTGGTTGAAACAATATAGAAAATGAGAGAGGCAGGAAAAATACATAGACAGCTAAGTGAGAGATAGGTGACTTTTTCAGTTAATTACAAATTATGGTTAATTAGAACAATTTAAACAGAATGTGTTTCAAACATAACTCAATCCGAGAACTCAGGCATATTTTAGCATGTATTTTTGGATTATGGATGCCTTACATGTTCAGTGCCTTAGATGGTTTGGCTATGTACACTGTACCACCTCTTGAATCAACTCAATAACACGCCGGGATGTCCTAGGCAATAGGGAGTGCAGTAGATTGGTAACCTGACTGATGTCAACTCATTGGATCAGACCGCATGAAGAGCAGATGGGTGATGTTGCATGGTGTTGCTCACCCTGGAGTTTGAGGCACTTGCAACACCCTAAATACCAAAATCTGATGATGCTGATGATTTTACATTATTAAAGAATATTGGGAAAAAACCTTAAGGAAACTAACGTTAATTGACTCAGCTTTAGTATAATAATCATCATGGCCTCCGTTCAGTCTTGAGAAACAATGGATACCCCCTGTAAGAGTGGTTGCACATGTAATTGTGAAGCAAGCGTTGCCAATCCTCAACCATACCTCTCCTGAATCGACACTGCTTTATTCCAGTAGCAAGGAGAAGTCCAGGACGATTGGAAACAATGCCGAGGTAAGCAGAGAGCACATACAGCACCTGGTATTTCAAATGGTCACCCATTTAGTACTGACCAAGCTCAACGTCGCTTAACTTAATTATGCATACGGCATAATCATGTTGACACACCAGTTCCCATAAGATGACCAAAATAAAATAATAGATTTGAGATAATTCGTAAGGATCGAGCATTTTAAAATTTGATCTACTTATGATAATTAAAATTAATAAAAAATAGTTTAAATAGTCAATAAAAGTGAGTTCAATTGAATAAATTCTCATTTCTGGTGTGCAGTCAGCATTGTTATGACTAGCAGTGGCCAGATTCCCCATTTACTTGCCTCCCCACGAGGACAGAGTTAGACACAAGGTCGGTTTATAAGGTAGAGAATCCACCTCCCCCAAAAGGGGCACTCTGTATTGGGAGAGGAATTTAAATTGCCATAGTCTAGAAAGATTTCTCCTTCACTAAACAAGGATAGAAAAAATGAAGTGTAGTATGACAACAAATACTACACTTTGATACGAATCAAAAACGGGTCGTTGAACTTGAAATTGGGATGTATAATAGAGCAATTTACTAACTCTTACCGTCCTATACCACCTGAAACTGCTTTGACCGGAAGTGATTTTTATATTCTCAATATGCCTGATATTGCATGTAATGATAAACTTTTGTTTAAATTGTTTTAAAAATGATGTTCGACTTGAAATTTGGACATATAATAGAGCAATTTATTAACTCTTCACTTTCCATACCATCTGAAGCCGGATTGACCGGAAGTAATTTTTGCATTCCCATCAGCCTGACAATACATGACATGATAACTCTTTGTTTAAATCTGTTTTACATGCATTTAAAAGTTCCCAATAGAAAGGGAAACAACTCTAATTAGTCCTTGTGAGACTTACATCCGGATACTGGTACTTATTTCAGTATTTCATCGTTTTCATTATTGCTAGACAACCGTTTCCACATGCATTATTGTGCAAAAATGAATTTCTTATAAAATGCATTTGCTGATAACTCAAATAATTTGTTCAAAGACAATATTATTTTTACGGTAAATCATCACATAATATTCAAGAATGTGTTTATAGTCATACTGTCAGGTTTTATAATAATCTGTCATTTAAATGGAAAACTCCCGTTTTCAGTCATTTTTGGGGGTAATTCCTTATAGGTCTGAGACTTAGACAATTTTCAATAGAATATTAAGAGTTAAATAAGATGGTTTAACAGTTGCATGAAGAAGAGGATCAGTGCACAACTTGATTGCACTCAAACCTGTTGGACATTTATGACTGAAACTTGGTGGACAAGTCAGTTATATATTGCCGTTCATTTGTACTAAATAATATGGTTTGATTGCAGAAAGGATTGTGAATTTAAATGATAATTCCATGAGTGATTGGCATTGAATTTTGTAGTTAGAAAGATGAACGTCATGTGTGGATAAACATGCGAAGAAACAACTCTGGTCTAAATAATGATGATGATCATCATCAGTTTAACGTCTGTTTTGCATGCTGACATGTGTTGGACGTTTTGTTTTTTTTTAAATGTTACTTCCAAACTGATCTATCTATGGCAAGTCTTTATTTATCCGTCTTTCTCTCAAATCCATCCTTATCACTTCCTCCGATGTTTTCCTAGGCCTTCCCCTGCCAACCGAACCTGCTACTTAAACTCTTTTACATCTACTTATCCAAGCACTCTTATCCATTCTTTCAATGTGACCACATCAACATAGTCTCCTGTTCTGCACACATCTTCCTATGCTGTCCAGAGTTCCAAACTCATACACAAATTCTAAAGAATTATTCTTCTAACACAGTGTATTAATGATACGAATAAACAGTTTTTCAAAGATATATTCTTACACTCATAAAATGTGTGTAAAAACACACGCAAGAAACACTCAAATCAAATTGATCTTTTGTCATACATACCCACATCATTGTAATAATTACTCATACCTGTGAAAACATTTTGAATAATGACACAATAATTCCATTCCTAGAAAGATGTGCACTTATAGAAGTTAGTATTATTATATACGGCATAATCACATTGACACACCAGTTCCCGTTAGATCACCAAAGTTAAGCAATGTTGATCCTGGTCTGTACCAGATGGGTGACCATTTAGGAATACCAGGTGCTGTGTGTAGGAGGATCTTGACACCTCCCTGTAAGAATGGCAAAAATCTAAAGTTGTCATCTCCCCTAACTAGGATATACATGCGACTGGGGACCACTTGTGAGTTTAATACTTCCATGAAACTTCCTCCTTTGGAAGAAGCCGATTTAACCCACCCAGCATGAATGCCGTACCAGGAAGGGCCAGGGGGGTACTTATAGACCTATTCTGTATAATATCACGCTCATATACAGATAAAACACATACATGCACATGCACATAAACATCTATCTAGATCTATAATAAAATATGCACACGCTCACGTAAAATAACTCTTTTGGTTTTTATGGTTTGTTGCTCTTTTTTGCTTTTAAAATTTCATGGAATTTGCTCTTTTAATCGTTTCCAGATTATTATTGGCTCTTTACGGCTACTTCCTTCACCCAAGTATCCTGCTTTTTGTTCATTTTATTTTACAGTTAACTCTTGGGAATCAAGGGGCCTCTTCCTGTGGCTAACACTTTACTTCTATATAAGATACATAGATATCTGAGTGTTCAACTAAGATTCTGCTCTTTGCCTAAAACGTTGAGTTAGTAAAGCAGTAAAAAACACTAATTTTCCTCTTCATAATTGACCACTTGACTATGTGTTATGATTGACCACTTGACTATGTGTTATGATTGACCACTTGACTATGTGTTATGATTGACCACTTGACTATGTGTTAGGGTGTAAGCTGATCTACCTATTTAAGGAATAAATAGACTCATCCAGACAATAAATATGTTATGGTGTAAGCTGATCTACCTATTTCAGGAATAAATGGACTCATCCAGACACAATAAATACAGTTACATCTAAACATCGCGGCAGTGAATTGTGGCAGTTATGGCCCCAAACTCATGATGTGTATCTTCTGTACCACACTTTTGTTAATTAGACCACTGTGTTTGTTTTGATTATTACCGACCTGCAAGGCCACAACACCATGTTATAGCTAATCTTTATTATGGTCTTTTCTTAGTCTTGCTGGATTCCAGGACAAGAGTTATTCTTGTCTGGTGGACTATCCAGCTTAGTGCTGTTACTTGAGGCACAATCACCTGGAGAAGGTGCACCATTCCTCATATGAGACAGTGTTTAGCCATGTCACGGGGATCTTATTTGGGCTTCGAATACTATGTTATTTTGACTATTTGGTCAGGATTTACTTGTAGGGTAAATTATCCTCATGTAAGGTTGTCCTGACAAACCCTTGTACAGAGAAACCGAAGACAATCAAGGGTGGTGTCTAGTAAGCATTCACATTCTCTCCTGTCTAGTAGGCATTCAACTTTTAAATATGTTTCATTTTACTTCAGTCGAAGTTTTCAGAAACCAAGGGGCCACTTCAATATCTGTATATCTAATATTGAGATCGAATATTCCATTAAAGTTCTCCTTTATCTCTCAAGCGTTGATTTAGTAAACAAGTTAAGAACATTAATTTTCCTCTCCCCAATTGACCAGTTAAATATGTTATAATATATCTTTCTTGTGGTCTCTTGGTCTTATTGGATTCCAGGACAAGAATTCATTTAGTCTGGTGGAATATCCAGCTAAGTGCTGCTACTTGAGGTAACATTACTTGGAGAAGGTGCACCATTCCACGTATGAACTAGTGTATAGCCGTGTCAAGAGGATATTATTTAGGCATCGAATACTATGTTATTTTGAATATTTGGAAGTATCCTCATGTCAGGTTTTACTGACAAAACCTTTTACAAGGAGACCGAAGACACTTAAAGATGGTGTCTAGTAGGTAATTCGAACTCTCCAAATATGTCTGGGTGGATAAACATGTGAACAAACAAGTTGCAAATTTCCTTTATTCAAACTTCCTCAAATATATATATATATATATATATATATATATATATATATATATATATATATATATATATATTACTATTTCATGTATCCACATAAAATTTTATAAGGAGATATAATTTTTTATGTATCAATTTTTCCTATTTACTTCAACAGTGCTCGATACGTAAGCAGAGCCGTATAATAAGCTATGAAAATATATTTATGGCAATTAAGCTACATTAATTAAGCTTAATTGCCATAAATATATTTTCATAGCTTACTATATATATATATATATATATATATATTGTGTGTGTGTGGATTTATGTGTATATGCATATATACATATATATAATGTTTACATATATTATAATATAAAATAATATATTATGTATATAAATTTTCAGTATTTATTTCAACAGTGCTCAATACATTAGTAGTATGAAAATATATTCATGGCAAATAAGCTACACAATTAGCCTGATTATTTCCTTAAAGAATGAAACATAAACATTTCTGCGTAGCTTACTTGCTATGAATATATTTTCATACTATATGTGTGTGTGTAAGGTTAGTGGGAGAGAACCCCAGCAGAGTGCTCAATTATTAAGAAAAGTAAAAAATAAGAGTGTAATATTTATTTATATATGTATTACAGAAGATTAGAACAACAATCGTCGGTTTTAAATCCAAACAGAGGGGACCTATAATCGGTCTCCTTTACCGGACTCTCTTAAGCCTCTGTTTTTCTTTAAACAGAGGTTGAAACCGTACCATTTGAAACCGACGGTACCGATGTTGTGCTGATCGTCTGTAATATATATATATATAGTGTGTGAGTGCATGTGTATTTATGTCTGTATGTTATATATCTATACAACCATATTTATGTGTATATATAAATGTGTGTGTGTGATATATAAATAATATGTATATATACATACATTATATATATATATATATATATATATATATATATATATATATATATATATATATAATCAGACTCTGAATTCATTTCCCAGCAGAGTTACACAATCCATCAGTTATTCACGATTTAGGCTATTTTTCTCAAAACTATCAACACATCCTTTCCCTTGACACATACATCACCTATCTACCCAGTCCGAAATTTGAAGAATAAGGAATTAAAATGATTAAAACTAAAAAAGATAGAAATAATTTAGCATAAGCACCAATTTTACAAAGGTATTTTATGAGTTTAAATCTTTAACCATTATTATTTTATATATTTTTTCAGGTCATTAAAAATTCTTCAATTCCTTGAACTGTACTCTTTCTTTTATTTCTATCTCCTCTACTCTTCTCTCTATCTTTCTCTCTCAAACTGTTTTTGTTATTTTTTCTAATAGCTAAATGAGAACTTGGCAGCAATCTAATATATTTTATTCATGATATTTTTATTTTTATGTCAAGATGGAGTTTCCTCTAAATATATTTAAACTTTGCCTTTTCAACAAAATTTACTTAATTTTTTTTTATTGCTTATCAAAATATCTATTTCAGTTTCAATAAATTTTTAACTATTTGATTCCATTCATGCATCTTAAAAATTCTTTTAAAAAAATCTCTTCTTTTTAAACAATATTATCTGTTTATTTAAATATACAGTGATAGTTTGCATATCTATATAAAGTATGTGTATATGTTTATATATTTGTATGTACAGGATTCACACCTAAACAAATTAACCGATCATTATAAATTTTGGAACACAACTTTTAGGCATATAGGGTCGTATTGTGGGCTATATTTAACTTAGTTTTTTGCAAAGGGGGTAAAAGGGGGGTGGCCTGATGTGGCTAAGCCTTGAATAAGTTGTAACAAAAACATGTATGCATATATGTAGCCGTAATACTCAATTGATGTCTAATAACTATAGATCAAATTTAATGCAACTCTGAAATATCTGAATTTTCAAATGATAGATTGTGTCCATATTATGCCTTAAACTGAAATTTTGGGGATATTTATTAATTGATGTCTAATAAACAAAATTTACAAAAATTGGAGTCATCTGAATTTTCACGAAGGAATTTAATCACCATCTTTACCCCCTTTGCATGAAATCAAATTATCCTAAATATAACCCATGTTATCCACCCGTACACCTAGCAACTGCGTTCCAAAATTAATAATAATTGGTTAATTAGTTTAGAAGTTAATCCTATACATAGAAGTATATGAACATATACACATACCCAACTTTATATAAATAGAGATATATATTTCTATTATATATATATATATATATATATATATATATATATATATATATATTCGAAAATAAATCCTCCACTCTAAATATCAAGTCAACGACAGGTTTTTATTTGTATAACTGATCAGAAATGTCAATAATATTTTACATCTAAAAAATTAAATTTCTAACGTAATTCTATGATTTTATATAAATATGAGTGTGAACACTTGCTCAGCATAATTTTTTTCTGTCATTTTTGATAGAGGGTGTACACTAGTATATATATATATATATATATATATATATGTATTATGAAAATATACTTATAGCAAATAAGCTGCACAAACTAATTTTCTGATGAATTCACTCGTTTCTGTGTAGCTTACTTGCCATAAGTATATTTTCATACTACTAGTAAGTTCTACTCATGTATTGAACACTGTTGAAGTAAACACGGAAAACGATATATGCATAATGTATACTTTATAATATAAGTCTCTCTCTCTCTCTCTCTCTCTCTCTATATATATATATATATATATATATATATATATATATATATTACTATTATATATATTTTGGGGAAAAGTTAATTGATTTTGTAAGTTGATATTAAATCTTTCTACTTAACTCAAGAAGGGGTTTCTAATTAATTTTAAATTTGAATATATATCTTTTTGTTTAATTTTACTTCAATCATAGTTCTCAGAAATTAAGGAGCCTTTTTCTTAGGCTAACACTTGTTCTCTATATTCGATACATAGATATTCGAATTTCCATTGAAGTTCTCCTTTATCTGTCAAGCGTTGATTTAGTAAAGAAGTTAAGAACATTAATGTTCTTCTCTCCAATTGACCAGTTAATTATGTTATAGTATATCTTTCTTGTGGTCTCTTCGTCTTACCGGATTCCAGGATAAGAATTCATTTAGTCTGGTGGAGTATCCAGCTGAGTGCTGTTACTTTAGGTAACATCACTTGGAGAAGGTGCCCCATTCCTTGTATGAGCCAGTGTATGTCCGTGTCGCGATTAAAGGAGATAAATTGTAGAAGGCATTACGTTGTTTAATTGTGTCAGAGTTTATGAAGTTTTCGGCACGATTTATTTCAGACTAGCTGGCTTTACCCGTTCACAGTTTGATGCCTATTAAATCTTTGAAATCATTGAAACAAAACTAATCGATAAGAAAAAGATGACACAATCAATTTTTGCTCATAAAAATGTTATTTGCATACGCGATTATTCTTTACTTTTATTTTATTATTATCAGTTATTTTAAGAGTAAGACTGCTTTTTTGTTCATAAAATCAAATTTGTGTACATTATTGTCATTCTATGAAGCGAGCTGGACACACATACATTCACTTTTATCATATAGATGAATTTAACACGTCTAACTTGTTTAAAGTTAAAGGAATGATCATGTGTAATATATGAGATAATAGTACATTTAAGGAATTGCAAATTTTTATGTATCTTTTATCTTCAGCAACTCTTTTCTTATGTAACTTTTATGTTCATCAAAACTTTTTTTAGGTTCACATTAAGTTTCACCAATATATATTTGACTGGTATTTTAGGAAAATATTTTGTTGTTTTTAGTGTTTTTTTATGGTTTGTGATGTAGTTAGTGTTGTTGGGATTGCTCCTAGTTTATTTAGAATGTTGTAAATCATTATATTATTGGTGTGAGTAGGTAAAAGAAAATGTCTATGTGAAGAGAAGTGTTAGGTGTATATGATTTTTTTTATTGCTTCTGAAAAAAAATTGTAAGTTTTTTTTGTGTTTCGTGTGAAAATCTGATGTATTGTAATTTTTTAGTGAATTTTTGAATTGTTCTGTTGAATATTTGGGCTACAATTTCTGAGTGTACAGAAGAAAGTATCATAAGTGGTAGATGACGAAACATCTGTCTGTGGATGATTTTATTTAAAAATTATATATATATATATATATATATATATATATATATAATTATTTTTGTTGTTCCAGAAAAAAATCAATTTTTAACTCAGAACAAGTTCCAAAATATCATATTACTATTTTATTACAATTATGTTGGCTACAAACGTTTCAGAGATATTAATAGTCCAGTTATATTTGAAAACAAAATGACAATGCAGGAAAAAAGTTCATGATACTTAAATCATATATTCCTTCAGTTTCAAAACTGGGACCGAATCTTCTTCAGAGCCGGTTATAACAAAGTGTTAGGAGGTCATCCAAATTATATAGGTAAAGATGCCTGGGATGAAAGTCTAAGAAATTTGTTTTAAACTTATCAATCCATTGAAGCGTTTGCTGTTAAATTAAAGTAGCCGCTAGTCTTTATTATTCAGGGGAGTTAATTCTAAAATATCTTTTCAAAAATGGTTCCATTGCTATTGAATTATTCTAAATAATTTTAATTAATTTTTCTAGTGACAACATTTCACAAAAAAAATGTTACTATTTCCGGAAGAAAACGTTATACCGTTGAAACTATGTTGATTTTAAATAAATAAATATTTATTAAAAAAAATATTTATGCTTTGTTTGAACTTTATAGTCTGTCTCTCTGCTTGTTTGCCCTTTGGCCCTATCAGCTCTTGGTTCTCCAGCGTTTTGCTTTTTGTTTTTTAAGTGTTTTTTTAGGCCTTTTCTGTATAACGTGTCGATGCAGGCGCTGGTGAAAACTTTTGGACAATCTTTAAAAATTATTTTTAAAAGTATAAATAAAATAAAGTATTTCCAAAATGTTTTGGAAACGATTGTACGCCAAGATGGACTTGTTGTTGGAACTCAAGGAACGCAAAATGTAATGACTTGATCCTTTATATATATATATATATATATATATATATATATATATATATATATATAATACATAGCGTTGATCTTTTAGAAGAATAACCATGATCTGTTCATGAAGCATAATTATACGTACATGATGCCCAATCCTACTTTTATCTTATTTATCTACGTATATATTCTTATCGCTTATTTATGCGTAAAGCCTTCATAGATGTTCCCGATTTCGAGTTTATATAAGAAAGCAAACCCGAGAGAAGAATAAATAAGCGCCCCAAAAAGGGAACATGAGCTTCAAAAACAAGTGAAGATTTGTCGCAATTGCGGATTTTATCCTTCTTTCTATAAACACAGCTGCACATAAAAAAGAGCTTGAACGCTACATTCATACTCTCTCTTGATGGAGTGGGGGGGGGGGGCTCAAGATGTTTCTACATCTTTTTCTACAGATGCAACATTTCTCTTTTTTTTCTTTTCATCTTCTTTCGGTATTTATCTGATGATATCGCTGTCTTGGAAACGGTCTAAGTTCGAAGGTCTCGGATTCTCTCTTCAAAAAATAAAAGTACAACCGGCCAAATGCTTTCTCACCTTTTTCAGCTTTTCCTTTCTCTCTCTACAAGCATTTATTTGTGATTCGCAGGGCCACCCGGCGTTTCCCGGGTGGCAGAGATAATAAAATAGAAAAGTTAAAATAGTGTAACATCTTTTCTCTACCATTCTCTCTTCTCCCCCTATCTCTCTCTCTCTCTGACAACTGGTTCAATATAAAAGAGAGCAAAAAAGGGAAGCTGACTGACTGACTGTTTGATCTAACTTCAGTGCTGTTCTTGAAACAACTACCGGTTAGAATGAAAAAAAAGTAATTTATTGTGACTCTACATGCACTAATTTGGTTCTTAATAACTCGAAGGGAAATAAAATTACAGTATTTTCTTTCTTTTTTTCATCATAACTAGATCTGGGTCAGACTGAATCCAATGATGTTAGGTTTGTAAATATATCTTCTGTAGTTTCTAACTTTTGTTGGACAAACAGACAGAATTACGACTTTCATTTATCTAATAGACTAGCTGGCTTTGTCGAATTGATTTGAAAACTTTGCTACTTGAAATACTAATTTGAAATTATAAACATTTTATTCATAAATTTGTTGTAAACACGAAACAAAATCTTTATCATTTATTCATGTATCTTTTAAATATGACCGTAAAGTAAGGAAAGAAAAGAATAAATCAATTTGTCTTTTCACTTGCAATTTAGAAATAGATCGCATCTTGTTAGAAATCAAGTCGGTCCCTTTAAAGAAAGGTACACACATGCGAGATATTTGTCCAGGAAATAAAACAATATTGAGAAACAGAACTATTTGTTATAGTAATATCAAAACAATCATTGAATTAAAACACAATAACAAATAATAGTTAACTAATAAAATGTTCTTTTTCAAAACCATTATGTGGATATGTGTTTCTCTCTTTCTCCTTTCTCTCTTTCTCCTTTCTTTTCCTTTCTCTTTTCTTCCCTTCGCTCTTGTTTTTCTTTGCCTCTCTTTTCTTTCTCTCTCTCTTTTCTTTTATTTCCCTCTCTTTTCCTCTTTCTTTTATTTCCGTTTCTCTCTCTCTTCTTTCTCTCTCTCTCCCTTTTCCTTCCATTTCTCCCTTCCTCTATTTTCTTTTTTTCCCTATTTTCTTTTCATTTCGCCATCTTATCTGTCTCTTTTCACCAATACATTTTTAGTCTGCTTCCACTGATTACGACGCCATTTCTCTTCTTCTTTGTCTAAGCTATTTTATTTCTCTCTGTTTCTCTTTATGTCTCTTAACTTTCTCTTTTTATCTTTTTTCTTTTTTCTTATTTTTTGGTATTAATGGATCCCAATGTGGATTATGGAATTAATTCAACTGAGTTTCAATCCAGTCGGCTATATCGCATTCACTTATACAATACCTTTGTGAAAGGTATGAACATCCCTTCCCAGCTCTGGGTAGAATAGAAACTTGTGTTCAATGAATCGTTTACAATAGGTATTGTGCTTTGGCAGCATTAAATAACCTCAAAAGGGTTGATATCCCATAAACAAACGAACGAAACTAAAGCTCAGGTATTTCTTTATTTTTTTCTCTCTTTCTTTTTTTGTCATATTCTATTTCTTTAGACTTTCATCTTTCATTTTATTCAGTTCCTTCTTTTTCCATCACCCTTTCTCCCTCTCTATATCTTATTACCCTGTCGGTGGAGAAGTCCGAATTTAGGAGCTTTGGGAAGTGCTTAGTGTTTAGTTATCTCTCTTTATATTGAGATATAAGAGTTCTATTCCTTTGTGATAAGTTTTTAGAGTCATCTTTCCTGCTTGTTGTTGTTGTTGTTGTTTGGCTGAGGAAACAAAGATGGCGATTTGAACAAACGGACTGGATTTATGTAACGAGTAAACTAACACCGGGTCCCGCTTTAGTTACCATTATTCCAATACTGAGAAGTTCCTGAATATGGTGAGACCTAAATTTGGAAGCTTGTCATCCATTACTTACCATTATTCGCAGGTTCACTCTTACCCGATGTGGTAGTACCTGTTACGGTCCAATCTATGGATTAAATAGAATTTGTCTGGAATAAAACACTAAACTACCTTTCAGCAAGGTGTTCACCCATACCTCCCATCGCTCCCCACACCAAAATCCGTTCTCTCAGCCCTTTTAACCTTTTTTTACCTTCTGTATTTCCCAACTCTATCAACTACTCAAGCTGTCTCTGCTCTAAAGCCTACTGATTATGATACAAAACTGCATTCAGTCGTGAGTTCCCAATTTGGAAACTTCGAGGAGTGTTGAGTCATTCCTTACTCTTAGGTCCACTCTGACAGACTGATAGTACCAGTCAGGATGTCATCTATAGGTTAAAGAGAATTTATCAATTACAGACCGTACGTTTACCAAATATATGCCTACAAAACAAATAAATATAAAGCATTCATATACTTGAAACTTTAAAATATTTGTAAATATTCAGAACTTGAAGCATAAAAAAGTTTACCGAAATGACCCGATTCAGCATTTGGCCTTTTGAAAGGTGATTATATTATTACAATTAATTCATTCATTTCGTATGAATCAGATGATTCTCTTGTTGGCATTCGTTTCACCAATCTCTTTCTAGTAAGAATTATTGCTAGAAAGACATCGGGTACTTACAGTAGGGACCGCAAGAAGGTTGCTAACATCTGAAGTGAAAGTGTTTCTGTGAAACGAACTGGATTTGAACTTGGCACACCCAGATTGTCCGTTTGTATCGTTAACTACTTAGCTAACGTCACCTCCCATTATTACAATAAAAGGTCGACCGTGGATTTGAGACTATTAAATTAATTAAAATGACATTTAAATTTAACTAGACTAATCTTCCTTTTTTTAAAGATCTGTGAATTGTAATAATTAATATCATTTTATTGTAATAATATAATCACCTTCAACTTAAGTCTAATATTAAGGAATTAAACAATAGCTAAAAAAAAAAATAGTTTCCATTCTTGTTGATTTTAAATGAATGAAAAGCAAAAAGAAAAATTGTCTTCTTAAAAAGTAATTATAATTAATAACTAATGTACACGAAGAAAGAAAAGGTAGACCGTGGATTTGAGACCATTTTTTGATTGTGTAGGTTTTAGCGTCCCAAATTCACCTTTCAATTTAGTACCGTGCTGCTATCATGGCTCCTATCTCTCTTTTATTATTATAGATACCAGGAATTTTTGTTATTAGATCTTTCTCTCCTTACCTTGTACCATTCTTCTGTTTCCTCACCGTCTTTCTTTCCGTCTCCATTAACTTTTGAACAGCAACACTAAATAGACAAAACTCAACCGTTAACTCCTGAAAAATAAACACAGTCCAATATCTGTTGCAAATCTTTCTCCATTGTAACCTTTTTATTTCCCTTTTGATGCCTCGATTAGTTGTTTCTTTCTTTTATATCTTTTTATATTCCCAATTCATCCAAAGCCCAACGATTTTGCGGGCGGGGGGGGGGGGGTTCACTAACAGCTTCACATATTCTATTACCCATACCCTTTCAACCCATAGGTTTTTCATTTTCCTTACATCTACATAACATACAGTTCATGTCATCAGGTCTGTTCTGCTCAACTCTTGTACCGATTTCTATTTCATAACAATCTGGTTTTTGTCATCTTAGACCCCCCACCTCTTCCCAGATAGTTATCTTGTGCCATTTTCTAGGATAGAGTCCCACCTCCTAGTTTCTTTGAGGGGTAAAAGTTTCTGCCTCAGCAAATACTCTAATGAAAACCATGGAGTATGGATCAGATATCATCATCAGCAGCAGCATATTCGGTTTATCCGTTTTACATGCTGGCATGTATTGGACGGCTTTTAGAAATTGATTTCCAAACTAACCTATCTCTTGTCAAGTCTTTATTTATCTCTCTTTCTTTCAACTCCATCATTATCACTGTTTTCCTTGGCCTTATCCTGCCAACTGACCGTGTTACCACAACTGTTCTACATCCACTAACCCAAGCACTCTCATCCATTTCTTTTAACATGGCTATGCTATCGAAGTCTCCTGTTTTGTACACATCTCCATATACTGTCCAAATTTAATCTCCTGAGGTCATCAGATCTAAGCATGTCTTCAAGACACATTCATCGTATCATTATCATATCATTTCTCTCAATGCAATGTATATCCTCAACCTTCACTAGTAAGGTTTCACTTTCATACATCAGCACACTGCCTACACATGCCTTGGTCGACAGTGGTAACTCTCTGCTGGTTAGTAATGATAGAAGTTCCATGAACTTAGTCCAGTCACTTCTAATTCTTGCAATCACACTAGCACCTGCTCCTCCTTGTGCTCCACTGGTACCACCTTTGGTATCAATCCTCTCATAATATTCATCATCATTCAAGTGCCAATCTATATATCGCATTTGATTAAGCTTATCCTCGAATGTTTTTTTAACCTTGATAAGTGGTGACTGATTAGTAAAAAATAAAAAAAAATAATATGGTTGGATTGCAGAAATAATTTTATTAACGATTCCATGGGTAGAATTTCTGGTGGGTCACTCTGTATTTTATTAGTCACCTGATAAAATCAACCAATCAACGATCCACATCTCACACATACGAATACCTTAAGTCCTCTCTATAAAACTAAATAAACTCGACAATCATATCCTCCACTCTTTAATAAACACGAATGTGTATTTATTTGTATCTATATAGATATCTACCCTGTCATGCAAAAGAAACTACCGGACGAAACCATTTCAAGTGCAGTTTATTTGAACGAAATATGGTTGGATTGTAAAAGGATTATGAATTTTATTAACGATTCTATAGGTGGCATTTTTGGTAGGTCATCCTGTCGCATTTTCATGGTTTAAATTAATGGACACATCTTAAGGATGGTCTGGTTAGGGTTGTGGTTAATAGTTGGAAGTCTTGTTGGTAATTCACTAGCCATGAATATGAAATCAGCTATACAGAATTTAGCAGCAACGATGGAAGTGGGTGATCATCGGTTGGATATTCAATCATTTAATTCAAAAGATGAAGTATACAAGCCAATATCGAATGGTGGATGGCGGTTAGCTGGAATCATGAATGTTTAAAGGAAGGGGAAAATTGGTCAAGGTGGTTAAGAGGCATGGGGAAGAAGGAGACGAGTGGCAAAGAATTCTTCAGCAATTGGCTGATTTCTTTCGCTTTTCTTCAGGGATTTTTCATTATTTTTGAATTTTTCCCACCTCATATTTTTGTATTTATTTATTATTTGTTTGTTAGTTTATTGATTCAGATCTAAGAATATTCTCATCCCTCAGTCTAGTTGCGATGCACAACTTATAAAATACATAACGATATGGAAATTCCAAATGATTTTCTGTAAATCCAATTTACATGGAAACTTATTTGTACATATGTTGTGGGCATGAACCCCCCCCCCCCCCCTCGACACACACACACACACACGTGTGTATGTGTGTATATGGAGGGGTTAATTTTATATATGTGTATTTACATATGTAAGATTACCTATATGTATTCATCCATGGAGTCAAAAGAAAAAAAACACCAAAACACTGTATGCATTGATGATATAATGCAAGCCAAAGAAAAACAAAGAATTTATATAGGCCATCCACAAGAAACGGCATCCACAGAAACAGCCTCCACTGCAAACAATATATAAACATTCTCTTTTTCCATATTCCCAGTGACAGCGGTACTATTCTAATACTAATCTATGGTCTCAAAGAGGTTTGAATTCTTTTGGATACTAAGTCAATCTGTACATTGCAGACTTACACACACACACACACACACATATATATATATATATATATATATATATATATATATATATATATATATATATACATATATATATATATATATATATATATAAATAAAATGAAAGAAAATAGAAAAAAATAATTAAACACAGAAAATTTTTAAAAAATGAGAGTTTGGTCGATTTCATTCGGATCAACGAACATCTTCAGAAAAACGATGAAGAGACACGGAACGGGATGTTTTGGCGCCTGCATGGCTATTAGAAAATGTGAAGCGCCTGCGAAAAGACATTAATGGAAAAACGAAAGAGTAGAAAGTGGATCTTGGGTTTTTTTCTTCTTTTTTTTCCTTTTTCCAATTAACGTCTTTTCACACGCGCTGCATATTTTCAAATAGCTACGCATGTGTCAAAACATCCCAGTTTTCGTCTCTTTTCCTGTTTTGTCGTTTTTTTGAATAAATTTGAAATTTTCACTTTTGCTAAACACGTTGTTGATCTAAACGAAACTGGTCATTCTTTCATTTGTTATTTTTTTCCTGTGTTTAATTGGTTTTACCTATTTCAAAACTAACACTATCTTTGATTGTACCAACTATTAGAAATTAACATCTATTGAACTTCAACAATGTTTGACTACAGAGATTAGAAATACGGACTCCAGTGGTTGACATCCGGTCCTCTACCGACTGAGCTAACGAATCTGCTTCTGGAAGTGGGAGAAATTATCTGGTATTTAAATGAAACTATCCATTTATTTACATTATACTGAAAAGCAAACATAGGTTTACTTTCCTGAATGTGTATTTATTTTTTAGTTATATGTTGTATTAAATCCCAGACCAAGTTAATTGCATTTAATCTAATATGGCGCAATATAATTCTTGTACAGCTGTATAATAATAATAATAATAATAATAATAATAATAATAATAATAATAAATGTTTTTAAAATCTAGAATCGAAATATGATTGCATATGTGTAGCCATTCAATTTTAATTTAAAAAAAACAACCTATTAAATATATTTATATGTGATATAGAGAGTATCCGAATCCGACAAATCTATAACAAAAACCAAACACCAAATAAACGAAGACCAAATATTTTTTTAAAAGTCACAATGGCTATGTAGAAAGAATCAATATTTTATCTCTGAATAGATCAAATTCACATATTCAACTTTGTATAAATAGAGATATATGCTAATAGTTATATATATATATATATATATATATATATATATATATATATATATAATATATGTGTGTGTGTATATAGTAATAGTCTATTATATAAAATGAAGTTGTGTGTGTGATGGAAAGGGGAAGAGAAGGATAGAGAGGAGAATAGAAAGAGGGAGAGAGAGAGAATTTTTAAGCAAGATATTACACACACCGTTTTAAACTTCCATTTTGTTATGCATATCCCCGGGCGACGCCGGTTAACCATGCTAGGTATATGTATAGTGAATATGTGGTAATATATATATATATATATATATATATATAGTGAATACATGGTGATAGTTATATACATAGTAGAATACACATCCAAGGATGGGTATAAGCAATAAATATAGCATTTTTAATTTGAATGTTTTTTCTTCTTTTTGTTTGGGGGGGGGGGGGGGGTAAAACGTTTTCAAAAATAATAATAATAATAATAATAATAATAATAATAATAATAATAATAATAATAATGATGATGATGATGATGATTATGTCCACGTTACTTACCTTGTTGCTTAGAATACATATTCCGTAATTCATAATAAGTTCAATAGTTTAGGATTTTACCAAGCACATGCATATTGATGCTTACGCACGCACACCGATCCTTTTAAAAATGCAGTACTTAATATAACTCAAAATTTAATGTAGAGCAATTTTTTTGTTTATGAAATTTTTGTATGTAAATTATATAGAAGTTTTCTGGTGGCGGATGTAAATTTGGGTGGGCGCCACCCTAAATGGTAAAGTTTACCAAAAAATAATGTGCCCATGTTAATCATCGTGTTCTATAGAATATATATTCCAAAATTCATAATGATCCGTTCATTAGTTTCGGAGATTATCCTGTATATAGAAATACACATATTTTTTTAATATGTATGTATGTGTTCTAGAACCTTTTCAACCCAAATGCTATGCAATTATTCACAATGTAGAAACTGCGCATAAGTAGAACTGTGTGTGATAGTTAAATGAAACCAATTGTCCAATAAGAAGAACAACAAAAAACGAATAGTGGATTAATGAGAGTTGTTTTTTAAGGGATATGTAAATTAGTTACCCTTTTAGAAGTCGCTCACATATCCATGACTGAGTATATTAGGAAGTTGTGTTTACCTTTAAAATAAAACAGTGGCCTTTTAATATCAATGTTAGTGCAACAAATAACTCGACGTTATATGTATGGAGATATGGTAATAGTTATATATACGTTCTGCATATATATATATATATATATATATATAATTCCCGAAACAGTTTTTCATGGTAAACAACTGATGATCCCTTAAAATAGTGTAAGAAACTAACTAATATAATAACTGTAAAAAATAAATTGACTTACATGAGTGATTTTCCACTGGAAGACTTGAGACTATAAGTTTTTTTGTTTTGTTTTTATATATATATATTTTTTTTATTTTTTTTTTTATATAGTTTTAATGGTTGAGAAACTTCCGACACTATATATATATATATATATATATATATATATATATATATATATATATATATTCCATCTGATTCACATGCTTAGTAATAATATATTAATAGTTAATAAATATATATGCATGGTATGAATATATGTTAATAGTTAATTGAAAAATCTATAGATATATGTAATTAATGTAATGCCTCCCAAAAACTTGCCTTTCCTCAACTCTGAACATCATAAAACATATAAAAATGGATGTAAGTAAAAGGAAATATACACAAACTGTACATGTTAGAAACTTTGAAGGAGTGAGAAGCCGAGAATGCTTAGCAAAAGGTGAACACTCGGTTATTTCTGTGTCCCTCGAAGACACATTGTGTCTCCATGATTACAGTAGAAGAGTTTGCTCATATTTTTCTGTAAGCTTCCGGCAAGCAATCCAAGAACATGCCACCATTGTAAGAGGGCTGGCAATTAGAAAACGCTAAGGACACCTTCAGTGGCAGGGGCCACCTACACCATTGTCTGACACTTCCTTCCGACCGCGTGCCCTTGTTTTTATCCAACTGGTCAGTGAAAGCACTGGATCGGTCTTTGGATCGGTTTTAATAATGAGCGTGATGACGGTGCCAGTGATGGCTGATAGCCAGCAGGAACGGATATATGGTGCGACGGTAGTAGGAATTCTTGCAGAGTCCTGAAACCAGATGAGAATTTGTTTCGCTTTTTTCTTTTTTTTTATCATTTTTCCCTTACTATCTTGGATATTTTACCGTTTTTCATCCTCGGATGATTCTTTCTTTGTTTTCATGGATTCCCGTCCAATGGCATCCGTCACCTTCCCCTCCACCGTACATTTCTTACGTCAGCATTGTCCCAGAGAGTCTCTGATATAAAACATATGCCAGACGCTGCTAATGTCACAGAGATTATTAGCGAGACATCCTAGTTCCTCGGCTCAGCTCAGTTCGGCTCCTCCCTTGGGGTTTTGGGGCCACTGAGAAATTGCAATTAAAATAATTATATCTCCTTTTTGCCTCTGTCAATACATTATTTAGCTTTTGTTTTTATTTATTTATATCTTATTCTCAGTTCATTTTTCATTCTTCCTATGATTCATTCCCATGTGTAATGCATTTTCTCTTTCATTCCCTCTCTCCTTTCTTTATTTCCTCTTCCTCTCACACTATTACCTCTCTCCTCTCTATATTTTCTCTATATTCTCCCTCTCTCTCCTGCGAGTGACACGCTTTTCCCATTTATCTCTTTTTTCCTTTGCCCCTTTTTCTTTCCTTCCCTTTTCTCTTTATCCCCCTTTCTCCTCCACTTTTTCGTTCCTTCTTCCCTGTTTCTCTTTTCTTTCCCCCTCCTGTCTCTCTTTACCACTTTTTCTCATTCCCTCACTCCTTTCCCTCCCTTTCCTCCCCCTTTCTCGTTCTCTTCCCTCTTTCTTTCTCTTATTCCCTCTTTCTTTCTCAACTATTCCCCTCTTTTCTCCCCACTTATATTTCTTATATTTTTTTTCTCTCTTTTCCCTTTTCATCTCACTTTTATTTCCTTTCTCTTTCATCTCTTTTTTCTCCCCGCTTTCATTTTTCTTCATCACTTCTCTCTCTCTCTTCCCCTCTCTATCTCTTTTCTATCCCTCTCCTTCTATTTTCTATCACTATCTTTCCGTTTCCCCTCTCTCATTTTTATGTTTCCTTCTTTTCTTGTTTTATCGAAACACATCTAACATATGCCTGATGCAGCAGAATTTCCATACTTTTCACTAAAATCCGTGTTAAGACGAACAGATGATACACTCTTATTCAAGATGAATTTACAAATAAACAAAAATGCATCAGTTTATAAAACCCTGAGGAATCTACAAATATTGTTGGTTCGGTTCTGTTTTACGGCATACCAACCTCTTTTGAGGTCAGTTAATGCTGAAATACGCAACACCTATTGTCAACAATTGTATACGATGAGTTGAACATAAGTCATTATTTTACCCATAGCTGTGGGATAAATTGTGGGTTCATACTTTACCCAATGCTATTATGGACGGTTTTTAGGTTTTGGGCGAAATTGTCGAAGTCCAGTGGGGGGGGGGGGGGTCCGTCTCAGTGCGACGTGGATTTGATGGGCGAGCAAGAACGAGTCTCTACTAACTATGTGTCTCAGACCGGCAAAGCCTCAACACCAGGTCTGAAGCAGAAGGGGGGGGAGTTTGTCTCCCACCGACGTGGACGATGGTGATGAGCAAAAGCAAGTCCCTGAAGCCTGTTACGTGTCGACTTATATTGAGATCAGTTGTGCGTGCCCCTAACAGAATTCAGTCAGCGAACAAAGAAAAAAAAGGGTTTCCCTTTCTTTATTATTCTTTTCCCTTGGATAATTTGGGATTTTCAATCGCCACTCCCCTTCCCTCACCGCTCACTGATAACTGAGAAAATGTAATTCCACCAATGGCCGTAAGTTCTCTTAGTCTACGTTCACCCTCTCTCCCAATAGAATTTAGTCAGAGAACAAAGAAACAAAATAAATTAATCTACGTTGTCCCTGTCTCTGTTGTATTTGGAATTATTGGTCCATAGATAACCGAGAAAACGTAATTCTACCCATAGCCGAAAGTTCTCTTAACCTACGTTCACTGAAATCAACTCGTTGGCGAGTAGCTTCGGTGGTCTTATCGGTCCAGATCACACCTGTCTTTCGTCTAGCCACGGAAAGTGACATTCTTTCTAACCAAGCTCAGAACCAGTGACGCCCGACTCCACAATATTTGTGTTCATCTACCAAATCTTATTTCTCTCGACCAACATCAGCTCTATGCATTGATCGCCAATACAATACACTGCAACAATCTAAGCTGAAATCCTAGACAGCCCAACGCCGTTGTCTACCTTTTATCAGTGTTTGGTTTTAATGAAGTTATCTATACTTTTCCCCGGTTAATTCACACTAGCGCTATACTCTGATCGCTGACCTTCGTAGGCCTACTCCTAATTCATACTATGTGTATTTTGACTCCCTCTTCCGTAGATCCGCTCAACTTTTGCACACCAGGTATATTCGTAAGGTACTTTTTAAAATTCTTTTTCATGAGTCCGGTTGCTCCTATAATTATTGGTGTGATGGAGATCTTCCTAAGATTCCAGTTTCTTTTCATGTCATACATAAGACCTTGGGGTTTCGTTATCTTCTCCCTCTCAGCTCTGTTTAAGCCAGCATCATTAAGGACACTGACTTTAACAAAGAATTGCTACTTTCTCCCCCTTGTCTCATATAATTATGTCAGTTTAAAAGCTCTGTTTTCTGGATATGTAGCGGTAGGAATTGCATAGTCACAGTGGATAGCGTATGACTTATTTTCAACTGTTTTTTTTTCAGGTATATGTTCCCAGGACTTACACTGGATATTCCACATTTTACAGCTGGTCCAGTTTAGATATTTACACACTCCATTGTGTCACATTGTATAGTAGCCGTCCGTCAGCAGAACTTTAAAACTGGTGTCAGATGGCTCACACTCTCGACTTCTGTGTGGCTGAACCTGCACTTGCTGTCATTGCTGAGACCACTCATCTTCTTAAAAGTATTGATCATCAAGCCTTGATCTTGGGACGCCATTATGATCATCTCCTGATCATAGTGAAGCGATCCTCTATATTTATTTACAAGTGTGTATATGGAAATAAATATATATATATATATATATGTGTGTGTATAGATGAATTTAAAATGGCATTTAATTCAAGTTTTATGAGTAAGAATTCCTGTAGAATGATTGATGCATCTTTTAAGTGTTCATTATTACTAAAAATACTGGCACAAGGCATAACAGGAAATGAAACTAATCAGTTTTTCTTCAGTTCATTTCAAAACAGAGAGGCTTTTTTCAGAAAAATAGAGAAAATCATCAAGAAGCAAGCAATTAAACACATATAACCAATAAAGACAAACAGATGAAAAATGGTTTCAAAAGAAATACTTGCATTGGACAGTCCGATATTCAAAATCAGTTATGGACAGAGCGAGCATAGTTGTTAAATCCAAAATGGCCGCTTCTAGAATCGTCCATTTTGGATTTAACAATTACCGATTGAAACTTGCCTGCCACTCAACCACCTGCACAGTGCCCACTTCAAATGTAAGAATTGTTTATATCCAACGGTCTACATTGATGATTATTATTATTATTATTATTATTATTATTATTATTATTATTATTATCACCATCTAAACTTTTGGATGTTTTTAGTTGGATTTTTTTAACATCAGGTCAATTCCTTTGACTTAAGACATTTAAACTGTACCTTAACACTTTCGCCGTTCCTATCTTTTGAAGAATTGGAAAAGAAATTGTCTCGCTAATTTGTTTAAGCCATTCATGGTGGCTTTTAGCAGGAATCACTTTAACTTTTTTACATTTCCATAGTCTATAAATTTCCATTTTAGCTCTTGATATGTTTTCCTTTTCTTTCTCCTACACTTTAGTATCGAAGAGGCAAGATATATCAATGATTAAGCAAGTTCACTTGTTTTTGTTTAAAAAGATTAAGTCGTGTTTGGAATCTTCAAGAACCTTATCAGTTTGTATGCGCATGTCCCATAGAAGTTTAACATTGTCGTTCTCCTTTACCATTTTCTGTCTTATGCTCATACCACTTCTCATTGTGGTTTAATTCATATAGTTGCATATATTCCTATGTAGTATCTGAGCGACTTATTATAATAATAATAATAATAATAATAATAATAATAATAATAATAATAATAATAATAGTAATAGTAATAGTAATAATAATAATAATAATAATTTTTTTTTTTTTTTTTTAACCGAATAAAACCGGTGGAGTTAAGGTATGAAAATAGCTAACACAAGTTGGTAAGTAGTGACAATAGTATAGAAAATAAATATATTTTAGAACATTTACACTACATCATCATCATCATCGGTTTAACATCCGTTTTACATGCGGCCATTTGTTGGACGGCTTTTAGAAATTTACTTCCAAACTAACCTATATCTGACCAGGTCTCTATTGATCCCTCTTTCTCTCAAATCCATCCTTATCACTTCCTCCAATGTTTTCCCTGACCTTCCCCTGTGAACTGAACCTGCTACCTCAACTCTTCTACATCTACTGGCAAATAAATGTTTATCTCTATCTGTATAAAGTTAGTTATGTATATATGTTCATATATTTTTATGTACAGGAATCACTCCTAAACTAATTAACCGATCATTATGCATTTTGGAGCACATCTGTTAGGCTTAAAGGAATCAAATGTAAGCCTCCATATTTAGTTTAATTTAGTTGTATGCAAAGGGAGTAAAAAGGAAGTGGAAGCCATTCATGAAAATTCAGATATTTCCGATTTGTGTGAAATTTTAACAATAGATATTAGACATCAAGTAATAAATATTCCCCAAATTTCAGTTTCTTTGGAATATTTTAAAAGGGTTTAAGGAGGGCTAATATGGGCATAAGTTCCAATTAAAATTTTTGCCATAACTTCATATTTGAAAATTTCAATATTTCAGATTTAGCTTAAATTTGATCCATTGTCATTAGAAGCCAATTGAGCAAGATTCTCTGAATTTCAATATCCATTGATAAGATTTCACAATAAATCGGCATTATCTGAAGATTTTCAAAGGACTTTACACCCTTTTTTTTACCCGCATAAATATAGTAGCCCACATTTGGGTCCCTTACACCTAGCAGCTGTATTTCACAATTCATAATGATCAGTTAATTAGTTTAGGAGTGAATTCTGTAATACAAATATATAAACATACACACATACCTAACTTTATATAAATGGCAGCAGTATTTTGTCTCCTCCCACCCCAGGGGCAAAATGGTCAAAGAGGAGCGTCATTCTCTATCCGATGTCTTCCAGAAAATCACAAAAAAATTACAAAGGGATTTATTGCTTCTTGGGTAAAAAAGAATGAAAAACAAAACATCAAAATTATAAAGAAGAATGAATAAAAATAATAAAAGGCAAAAAATGTAAGATTTTTTTTTTGCTGTCATATTTATTTAGTCTTGATCTACTTAGACCCAGTTTATCAATATGACAATATTTCTTTGTTTACACGTTTTTCTTTGATTACAGTCTCAACCTTATGCAGTAGCCCCACCCTTAGTAAGATGAGAAGAAAAAGGATGGATAAAAGTGCTTATATCGACATGTCAATGGAACAAAACAAAAAAAAGTCAGAAGCTCTTGGCCCCAAAAATGCGTATGACAAAATGTTTAAATAAATTTAAAAAATATACAAAAAACAAACAATGATTTCTTCAAAAGGAAAACAATTAACCTCTTTGGGTTTTTTTCTTGTTTTTTGTTCCCCCTCCTCATATGTTTTTTTAAAATCTATTTTCACTTTTGACTATTTTTTTTCAATTGATATTTATTATGTTTACTTAGGTTTAATCTTGTGGAGGTGAAACACATCGAAAAATAATGCATCGTATCTCTTCTCTATATATAAAGTAAGTAAACTGTATATCTATCTATCTATCTATCTATCTATCTATCTATCTATCTATCTATATATATATATAGTTTACTAACTTTATATATAGAGAAGAGATACGATGCATTATATATATATACACACACACACACACACATATATATAGTGCTTCGGAGTATGTTAAAAAAATCAATAAAGTGGTCGATCGCAAAATTACGAGAGCTAAAGTAATATAAATATAACACTTAAACCTTTTAATAACAGGAATACACCCCACCCGAAATATCACCTACTCGCCGACCAATAAACTGCACCACACACCATCACCCCTAAATATGAATATATCATTGAAGAAGAGAAACATACAGCATCAATTATCAACAATTAAATTATTCTAAATAATACTTAGTTACAATTAAGTCCCATATAAACATACAGTCTGCCCCTATTGAATAGACTCTAACGACCTTTTTGACAACAGTAAAAGGTCAGTCTATTTCAATGAAACCATGGTACGTCTCTGAAGTATATAACGTATAGTTTTAAATTAATAATATATATATATCATCATGGACTCTCCTGTCGATTTCGACGTATGAGGTCTTGACAACTTAAAATTTGTTTAGTCTTCGATGGATGTAGCATGCTTACATTTACTCAATCGTAAATGGCATTTGAGTCCTGCGAGAGATTTGCAAACCAGCCCACAATGGATGCAAGAAGGAAGATCTTGAGAAAGATCGGCTGGGATACTTGCAGATGTTTTTGTTCTTTCGCGCTGTTGATCAATGGCAGTTACAGAGAACCGCCTGATGCCCCTCTGGCAGTCAGATCGCTATTCCTTCCGTCTAGAAGCAAGCTATTCAAAATCACGATAAGCAATATTGGTAGATGTCGAATTCATCTCCAACTTGTCCTTAAAGCGAAGCAGCGGTTGACCCACATTTCGCCTTCAACTGTTGAGCTCGCCGTACATCAGTTGCTTTGGTATTCTATCATCTTCCATACGTAAGACATGTCCTGCCCAACGCAGTTGTGATTGCATCAAAAAGCTTTCAATTCCGCCAATACCGCAGCATGTAAATAGGTCTGCATTAGACATCCGATTTCTTAGGGTGACACCACGAATCGTTCTAAGGCAATTTTTGTGAAAGACATCAAGCTTCTGAATGTGGCTGCGATAGACTGTCCATGATTCCGATCCATAAAGCAGTGATGTTAGCATAACTGCTCTATACACAAGTACTTTTGTTCCCAAACTTATCCCCCTGTCTTTCCATAACCGATGACGCAGTTTTCCAAAGGCAGTGGTTGCTTTCGCAATTCGGTTAAATATTTCGTCATCAAGAGAGGCATTCCAATTCATCTTACTCCCAAAATAAGTGAAGTTTTTCACATATTTCAGATCTTTACCGTCCACTTGGATTGGAATATCTGGAAAACTGTGTACTGGTGGTCGTTGCTTTACTGGTGGCCATTGCTTCACACCCTGAACGTGTTTAGGCATGGGGCAAGGTTGGTGAATCACTTCTGTTTTCTTGATGCTGATTGTTAGACCTTGCAAGCAGCCGAAAACCTGTCTAGAAGCAGTTGCGCTTCCTCCCGAGATGTTGCACAAAGTGCAGCGTCATCTGCAAACAAAAGATCCCTGATGACAGTTTGTCGAAGAAGGGTCTTAGCTTTGAAACGTTGCTGGTTGAAGAGACCACCACTTGTTCTAAATTTAAACTTCACCCCAGTATCTATATCAGCGAAAGCATATTTCAGCATAACTGAAAAGAACAAAGCAAATAGCACAGGTGCCATTATGCAACCCTGTTTGGTACCATTTGTCACATTGAAAGGTTCTGAAGACTCTCCATTTGAAACAACCGATGCCTTCATTCCATCATGGAAAGAAATAATTACATTGAGCATGTTGTCAGGTATTCCCAGCTTGTCCAACACTTTCCAGAGGGCTTAACGGGTTACTGTGTCAAAGGCCTTTGTAATGGCCAATGAAAACCATATACAACTCCTCGTTCTTTTCCGAACTTTCTCGGCAACCTGGCGGAGGGAAAAGATCATATCGACAGTAACCCACCCAGCACGGAAACCGCACTGAGATTCGGGATAGATATCATCAACAAGGTGTTTAATTATTCTGTTGAGAATAAGCCTTACCAAGACCTTCCCTGCAATTGACAAAAGTGAGATGCCTCGATGGTTGTCACAGATGTTTCTATTGCCTTTATCTTATACAAGTGTTGAATTAATGCATCTTTGAAATCCTGAGGGGCATTTCCACCTTGCCAGATCTGCACAAAGAGACTGTGCAGCTTCTTCACTAGTTTCTGGCCACCGTACTTAAACACCTCAGGAGGTAAGGTGTCTTTCCCTGACCTTTTGTCTGACGACATTTGCCTAATAGCAACGAAAACTTCATGTATTGCTGGAAGGAAGGAGAGTTCAGGAATCTCAGGTCGTTCAGTGATAGATGAAAGTATTTCTTCATCAGTTGTGGAAGTATTGTTTAGGACCGCTTCGAAGCGCTCCTTCCAGCGATTCAATATATCTGCTCTATTATTTATCAGTGTGCCATCATTTGCAGATATGGGAGAAACGCCAGATTCGTGCGGTCCAAAAACTTTCTTAATACCTTCATAAAAGACTTTCAAGTCTTTTCTGTCAAATGCTTCTTGCATTAATTTGGCATGTGAGGACCACCATGCCTCTTTCATCTGCCGTAATACTTTCTGGACTTTACTTTTGCATTCCTTGTACAATTTCCTCTTTAGTGTTGAGTTCTTATCATCAATCCAGGTTTTATGAGCCTTATGCATTTCATTGATCAACTCCTGGGCCTCAACATTCTGGTCATCGAACCAGTCCCGATGCTTACGGACAGGTAACCTCAAAACTTCCAATGCAGAGTGTGAATCACGTCCCGCAAGGATTTCCAGGAAGGTTCGATATCATCGGTTATCTCAACAGAATCCAATGAGCGATCAAGACGGGCCGACAGTGCTGCCCGCTGAACGGTATTCTTTAATGATAGAATGTTTATCTGTTTAAGGAACGGAGGAGAGTTTCACTCGTCTGTGCTGTAAACAAAAAGACGTTTTACTTCGAAGCAAGGCATGATCTGAAAGATAGCAACTTGTATGGAACGAACGAGTGATACGAAAGTCCCCAAGGTCACATCTCTTGGGGATGATGTAGTCAATCAAGTGGCAATCTCTAGAACGAGGGTGCATCCATGTAGTCTTGTGGGATTTTTTCTGCTGGAATACAGTGTTGGTAATGCACAGATTAAGCTCTCCACAAAGAGACAACAAACGAAGACCATTCCCATTCATATGACCAACGCCATTATGACCCAGAACACCACGCCATGACGTACTATCCACACCCACACGTGCATTAAAATCACCCAAAAGAACAAGTTTGTCCTTGTGTCGAACATTAGTGATAATTTCTCTTAGTTGCTGGTAAAAATCATTTTTCTCCTGCTCTGTTCAACGTGGGAGCATAACAACTAATTAAAATAGCACGGGTATCACATCCAAGATCAAGGGTTAATGTAATCAAACGATCCGAAAACCCCTTTGGAAGGGTCAGCAATGACTTTGCAAGATTGGACTTAATAGCAAATCCTACTCCAGAATGTCAAGGCTCCTCTGGGCCCCTGCCACTCCAGAAAAAGGTATAACCACCCTTTTCTTCTGTCAGTTGTGAATTTCCAGCCAGGCGAGTTTCACTAAGGGCGGCAATATCGATGTCAAACCTTTTAAGCTCAAGTGCGACAAGAGCCGTCCTACGTTCTGGCTGAGTATCATTGTCAAGTAGAGTACGGACATTCCAAGATCCAAAATGAAAGTTTTTACTTCTTCTGTTATTGGGACTGCATGTTGGATATCCAGACAGCTGCAGTTGGCTGCCAAGGGTAATGATGAGCAAGCATATGTTTAGGGCTTCTTTTATTGCCCCCTCCCCAGCATGAGGAAAGCAGTGCTATCCCTAAACAGGGCTGCTTTGTCACCGATAGAGGACACGGACTGCACAATTGCTCAAATGTTTGGGCAGAACGGCCATCATCCATCGGTCGCCAAAGTGTAGAGATCGAGCTAAGAACTTCCAGTAATATCCTTTACCTGTTCCCGTCGCCTTACCCTATCGCCTGTGGACTTTTTTGTGTGCAGAACTTTGGTATAAACTTCAGTTGTCAAGAAACCCATACAAAAGATTTGTTTATAGTGGTGAAAGCCTGTGTAAATACTATCCACACTTTTTGGACCTTTTCATAAACCCAAGTCGGTGCAGAAAAATCGCCACAGATTAAGCAAGAAAAGACCTCAGGTTTAACATCAGAGTATTCCATCTCCTAGATACCTGTCTTAATAAAGACTAAGGGAGGTATCTTGCCCAGTGGTATTAACGCGCCCCCAGACACTATCCGGGAATTTTCATAACCCGGCACCATATATATATGTCTATACATATATAGATACCGACCACTACCCAGTGGCAGGGGGTTAGATTGGTGAGTGCCGGGACATATCTGCATGCCAGCAGGCCCTGCATACTGTACCTCTGGGGTTCTAACCTACTCCGAGATCTCTAGTCTATTAGCCTGGGGCCGCAAAGCACCCAGTTACCATAGTGTACCACGAGGAGGTCAGACTAGAGTCTTGTCTGGGGATAGGCTATATACCAGTAGGGGAGACTTACTCACTCGGCTCCCTTTTCGCTCAGCTAGTGGGCTATCTGGCGGCTAAGCAAAGAGTAAGAGTAGGAAGCACATGCAACTACAAGTACGCTCCACTGTAGCACTAGACGCATCATGCAGACCTGTGGATAACTCCACCACACCATATATATATATATATATATATATATATGTATGAGAGAGAGAGATTATTACTTAATATACCAGTTTTGACTTCTACTTATAGAAGGATATAATTAAAAGGAATCCCCATTGATCTGAAAAAAGAGAAATATAAGCTAAATGAACATTTTTTATATATTGACGCTTGTGTTTTTTGGCTTGATTGTAATGCTAAAAAATATTCACTGAAGAAGCCTTTATGAAAATACTTTCTATTTTATTATCAAAAGAATGTATATTTTTAAATGGGCAGAAACAATCGTTTGAATTTTTATTCGAAGCATTTACAAAATTATTGTATCTCTATAATAAAGTAAAGTCGTTTTCTTCTGCCACTTTGGCTATTATAGATTTTGAACTAAAAGCTTTATATAATAATTTGTTCCTCACTCCTCTTGCATGTTTCTAGAAATTATGCATTCATTTCTTCTTCTTTCCATATTTATTACATTTTCTCCGGATTATCGGACTCTCCCAAAACAACCTTCTAAACAGAAAGCGGTAACCTCTTTCACACTTTATTACTTATATACTCTCCCCACACCTATATCACTTTTCTTAATATAAGGGAATTTATGTTAAATCACTGAAATTATTTATATTTCGACCTTAATATATTTTACATAATATACAATGTTTCAAATTAGAATAACAATCGCTCCCTTCCACAGAATAAAGAAATCTAGAGTTCTTTCGTTCAGCCATTCTGAAGAACTGTTTCTTATACTTTCTGTTTTACTTCGGTTTACCGGTATAAAAATTACCGAACACATGACCGCTTTCAAATGCCGATATCTCAGTGATAACTTCACAAATAAGTAATTATTTTGCGTTCAGACAATCACTCATTTTCTAAATGTTTCCCTAATAGGCTACATGATAAAAATTGCCTCAGTCTAGAAGAATTTCTTCTACATTGATCGAAGTCACAACATATCGAGATGGTTTTTTCTCTTGCTTTTGAAATTCAATAACTAACATGGTAACTGACTTGTAGGTAAAAGTTTACCCCAAAGCAAAATAGGTTGGTTTTTCAGAATTGTTATTTACAAACATAAAAGCATTTTCTCCTGAGTTTTGATGTTTTTAACCTTTTCTTTTCTATTTTAAACTTTTCCCAGTTTTTTTTTTCTTGTTTATAATATTTTCAGCATTTTTTCCCCTTGCTTTGGGAAATTCATAAATAACATGATAAATCGCTTTTTAGTTTGTTGAAAAAAAAATCTCAACCCAAAACAGGCACTGGATTCTTTCCCAAAAAATGCCTTCGTCTAGAAGGATTTATTTTGCCAAAACATGCTGAAATCCTATTTCAGTCACCTAATTTACTTACAATGAAATGGGTTCTTTTCTCATTTTTGTTTTTCAGAATTGCTACTCTCATATTTATTTATTTTTCAATTTTGTATTTCCCCCGACTTTGTGTCTTACTCTGTCCTCGATTTAAATAATTGTCGATTATACACTTTTTTTTTCTTTTCGCTTTATTTTAATTTTTTTTTACTTTTCAAAATAGAATAAACATTAATGGATTCTCCCCACATTAAAACCCGACCTTTCGTCTAACCCTGCCCTCGATTTAATTATTTGCAAATTGATATAAGGCATTTGACGTTGTTCTTGTTCTTCTTTTGCTAACGATTTCTCGACTGTTAACTATTCTGCACTTTTACCATTTACTATGTTGTTCATATTAAGTTGCCTCACAAAGAGGCCAGAATTAGACAGAATGTCGGTTTCTAATATGGATGAAACCAGGTTGGGATAAAAATTAAAATTGCTGCAGTCTAGAAGTTCACTGACCGAGGAGAGGAAGAATAAAGTATAGTATCAGAACAGATACTACAATTTGACGTGAATTCTCTCTTGAAAAATAAAATAAAAATAAACCCAAAAGATATTTTTCTTTTCTGCCCTAGGTCAGTTAAGTAGTAACCCTTCTAGACTGAGAAAACATGTTTAAATAATAAAATTTATTAATATATATTAGATTGAAGAGGTCAAAATATAAATGAAAATAACAAGTTAGAGTTATATTCTAATATTTACTTTTTTCAAGTAAAATCATTTTTTCTATTTTCCTCAGGAAACGCACAGGTCCTGCTAGTTATATGCTATCATATTTTGAGCTCTGGTCGTGTATAACACTATTGAGCTATAACCCCAACTTTTGTGTTAATTTAAAGGAAGTTATAAAATATATATATATATGTGTATATATATATGTATGTTTCATTTTACTTCAGTCGAAGTTCTTTGAAATCAAAGGAGCCCCTTCCTGAGGCTAACACTTAATCTCCATATGAGATACATAGATATTTGAATATTCCATTAAAGTTCTCCTTTACTTGTCAAACGTTAAGTTAGTAAAGAAATTAAGAACATTAATTTTCCTTTCCATAATTGACCAGTTAACTATTTTATAGTATACATTTCTTGTGGTCTTTTGGTCTTACCGGATTCCAGGACAAGAATTCATCTAGTCTGATGGAGTATCCAGCTAAGTGCTGTTGTTGCTTGGAGAAGGTGCACCATTCCTTGTATGAGCCAGTGTATATCCGAGTCGAGGGGATCTTATTTGTGCATCGAATATCATGTTATTTTAAATATTTAGTCAGGGTTTACTTGTATGGTGAAGTATCCTCATGTTAGGTTGTCCTGGCAAACCCTTGTACAGAGAGACGGAAGACACTCGAGGATGGTGTCTAGTAGGTGATTCAAACTCTCATATATATATATATATATATATATATATATATATATATATATAGATAGATAGATAGATAGATACCTGACTACGAGTCAGTGGCGACTTGGAAACCGGGTTCGAGTCCTCCGACCGACATGAATTAACATCACTACACTGAAGATTGCGTAAGCATGAAACAACTGTAGGTAACAATAATTAATATTTACTTAAAAATATTATATATATATATATATATATGTGTATGTGCTTGCGTACACAGTAATCTCTGCAACAAATGAACGGATCATAATTAATGTTGGAATATATATTCTAGGCAACACGGTGCGTAACATGGGCACATTATTTTTTGGTAAACATTACCATTTAACGGGTACGCTAACCTAAACTCGCCCACTTCCTTAAAAAACATTAAAAATAAGTTGAATACAAAAAAATAATAAAGAAAAGAATTGCTCTTCATCAAATTTTGAGTTATATTAAGTAATACATTTTTAAAAGTATCGGTGCTGGTGGGTGTGTGTCAATAATATATATTTGCTTTTTAAAATCCTAAATTATTGAGCATATCATTAGGGCTTATGGAATATGTATTCTAGGCAACACGGTGAGAAACATGGGTACATCATTTATTCTTTTGTAAACTTTACTATTCAAGAGGGTGCCACCAAGACTGTAGTATACCCTCCCTCCGAAAGAAAAAACATTAAATTTAAAACTAATCATCATCATCATCATCATCATCAACCGGTTTATTTGTTGAATCAGGCCACAATTAATCCTCTGATGAGGGTGGGGCCTGATTGTCTAGTCTCGAAATCTAAGTCTTCCTCTCCACTCCTGTCTTTGGCAAGGCTTGATGGAATCTATAGGCACTGAAGAGCCACGCATCCTGGGATCTACGAAGCCCAAGACATTACCAGCAGCATTAGTGCTACTGGCACAGCCTTTCTTTTTGCCTGCTGTATTTCGACTAGACATTGTATTTAATGCTATATTTATTGCAGCTGCTATATGTAAGAGTGGGTTATGTGGGCTATATTTAGTTGAATTTATTTTTAGGCATTGGGCGGCAAAAAGAGTGGGAGCAAGTAAGATTCAGATACCTCCGATTTTTGTGAAATTTTTACGATAGCTATTAGACATTAATTAATATATATTTCCCTAAATTTTAGTTTCTTTGAAATATTTTAAAGGGTTTTTAGTGAGCATAATCTGGCCACAACCTTGCATTTGAAATTTCAAGCATATCAGATTTTCATTAAATTCATAGTCATTAGACCCCAATTAAGCAAGATTTACTGAATGTCAATTTCATCTTATTATGTCTTAAATTTGAGTCATTTTCTAGAATCAAAATCATGTAATAGATTTTGATCAAAATTAGAATAGGGATTCGTGACATAAGGTTTTTGTATCATTATATCTTGATTTTAATCTTCGAAAGGGGACGGTGCAAAGCTGTTCATTTCAGGGAATTAATTTCACTCGTCCTGGGGCGAGTATTATTCTAGTATATACAGGCGTTGGATAAAATAATGGAAACACTTTGTGAATTTTGCATAAATTTTAAAACACCTATAAAAATTTGAAAAGATTACCAAAATGTTGGTTTAATTTATTTATTTATGGTTATTGTTTTCCTGGATTAATTCGTTGAATTTATTTTTAACATGTCAGATAGTGAATATTAGTAAGAAAAATTTAAATGACAGATCTATCAGATTTTTAAAGAGGGCAGATTCTTGGTGCTCATATGGCAGGTGCTACTGTAACGGAAGTGCCTGAGATGGTGACCGTATCGAGAGGAACTGTCTCGAAGGTGATGACAGCCTATGAAAAAGAAAGGGAAAATTCGGGGAAAAGACTGAAGCTGTCTGAAAGAGATCGTAGAGTCATTGTAAGTATTATGAAGAAAGAGCACCCACAATTACAGCAGAGCTTAACAAAAACTGTTCGCCGAGAGCTTCACAAGACTGGATTTCATGGGAGGGTTTCAACGTGTTTCCAGTATTTTGTCCAACCCTGTATACGTTTGTGTATGTAGGTGTGTGTGCATGTATAGCGACATCTTAACGGAAACGTTTTCGAACCATATGATTTGGACCCACGTTAAATATGCTTGTGACTTGTTTGTTTTGTTTTTACTCCCAGCGAATTGATGTATTCCATTGCTGGACATTTGGAGGTTTTGTTTCAAAGATATTTTAAAGGATCGTTTGTGGTGAGAGGGAAATGATTTTCCATCTGGCTTCCTATAGAACTTGTTTTCCTTGAGCTAAACCATTGAATTTTCTTTCTCTCGTAACGCGTTCGTAAAATTTGATTCGTTTTGTTTGAACTTTTTTTACTTTTGAAAACTGGTCTAAATACAATTTAAATGTTTCAACTCGTATTCTTATAGCTCTATTCTTCTGTCTAACGAATATCGAGCTTGGTTGACTCATTGCTTATTGGAGACGATCCGTAAAGTAAGCTCCAAATGAGAATTTCTTATACAAATCTGATGACAATTATACAAATTCATTTTGTATTATTTGTTATTTCGACGTGTGTGTATATATATATATATATATATATATATATATATATATATATATATATATATATATATATATATATATATATATATATATATATACTTCGAATTTACAAAGTTAAATTCTGAGCTGATTTCTGGTGGCCGACCGGTAACTCTCCTGACTTGCGAATCAGTGGCGATTTGTAGTCGGAGTTCGCGCCCGTCGATGTCTATACGTAATAAATAATTAATATTTATTTATAAATATTATTATTATATATATATATATATATATATATATATATATATATATATATATATATATATATTATATGCATGCATATAGGTATATGTGTATATACGTAGGTATGCATATGCATAGTATGTGCATATTCATATATATATATATATATACCTTCTTGCCAGGAAGTTCGGCACAAGGTTACGTCTGGTTTTGAGAAGCCAGCGCCCTAGGATAAGTGCACCTTGGCAAAAAAAAAATGCATTCCCTGATAGGGGCGCTACAAGCGATTAACAATAAACTAACTTCTCAGAGAGAAGGTAAATCCTGGGACGCTGGACCTCTTAGAACTTAACAGAACCATACCTCAGCCCGATAGTATATATATATATATATATATATATATATATATATATATATATATATATATATATATATATATGTGTGTGTGTGTATAGATAAGGTAAATTGGAGAGAACCCCATAGAGTGATAAAGTATTAAGAAAAATCAAAAATAAGAGTGTAATATTTATGTATTACAGAAGAGAATACGGTAAAGGAGACGAATTATAGGTCTCCTTTGTTTGTATGTGAAACCGACGGTAGCGATGTTGTTCTGATCCTCTGTAATATATATATATATATATATATATATATATATATATATATATATATATATATATATATATATAAAAATAAAAGGCTCTGTATTTTTACATATGTCGATATCTATGCGTGCAGCACTCTTCTGGTTTGTATGAATTCATTCTGATGAGATGAGGGACCTATGTACAAAATGACACAGAAGGGGGCGGGTTAATGGTATACCTTCACGAAACACCTTCTTAACCTCCTTTCACTTTGACTGTCAGTAATTTCAAAGAATTCCTTGCACTGAAGATTACTCCCAAACCTCTCACTTATTCGAAGAGTATCATAAAATAAAACGTATCCTTTTTTGAATACTTGTAAGAACTCGGGAATCTCCCATACACGTGGATATGACCTATTCTATGTTCTCGAGTTATTCAGTCAACGCTTGGAGATGTTATTTTATTGGTTTTGTTTCTTCTTGTCTCCAATGTCGATCTCTAAAAATAAGTAAATAAGATAACATGACAGTTTGCTTAGAATGAGAAGAGAGATTAATAAGTAAATAAAAATAACAAAAGAAAAATATGATGTGTGTTTTTTTTTTTATTATTGTGTCACAATATATTTAGGTTATTCTGCTTGGAGATTTTTCAAAGCATAATCTGAGTGTGTCTTTTGTCAACGGGGACAATGAGAAAGAATTGGATTAGTAAATAGCTTTATCTTACTATAGAGATATTTCTTTGTTTTTCTTATTGTTTTTACTTATGTGTTCTTTTCTTTTAGGATAGGGGTGCGTTTTTCTTGGGTTAGGATAAAAGAGAAAAAAAGGATTGGCTTATTTATTTTTACAGATTAAGGAAAAGGCGTAATTTGATTCTCAAAAAAACACCAAGATCGATCTTGGTTGTTATTTTCACAACGTTTCAGCCGATGTAACCCCGACCTTCTTGGGTGCCTCTTTAGAATAAAATAATGATTAATTTACTCTTTGAAGTATATTAATTAGGAGAGTAGAAAGTGAACCTTGGGTTTACTGTCGGCAGCCTCGTAACTCTCGCTTCTCTTATTTTGTCTTTTAGTCCTCACATTCCATGAGCGATGTTTCTGACAAAGGGGAAAGAATTGCTGTTTACTGGGTCGAAATTTATCCATTTAACACTTGTCGTTTGCTAGTTTTTGATCTTAAAGTAGTATGTCTTTTAGCTCCATACATCAAGTGGATTCATGCCTTGTCTGGAGCAATTTCCATAAAAAAAGTAATAATTTATTCAAAATTCACTTAGAAAATTCTCACGTGGAGCTATGCAAATGGATTCAGTTTTCAATTTGTAAAGAAAAATAAAAGCTCACTATTTTTCATGTATGCACTCAATCCAACGGACCAGAGGTTACAGTGGTGTCTCTGAGCCCTCTTTTATCGGAGTGAGCTATGATTCGGCTCATTCCTTAGAGGTGCACCCTCCAGGGCATTAACTCTTCTCTTCGAGGATGAGTTTGTTTATTGCCAATCGCATAAGGCACCCCTACTGCCGATGGGTCTGTTCATTGGTATTTTGGTAGAGCCATAGAGCCATACTTTTCGTTAGAGGGCGCTGGATTTTCCCTCCTCAATTAACTGCCTAGTGCCACATCTAGTAGCCGTGGAAATGTGTTGTGACATTGAAGGGCCGATAATAAATAAGACAACAAGGTGGTATATTTCCAAGAGTGTGTATTTACAGAAGTACAGAATAGTATGTTACAGAAAAACTGCCCCGAGTCTGCCTCGAGACTTTGTCGTAATCTCCTCAATACATTGTGTCTGGAAGAGTCCATTTAGTCACGAAATAGGGTAGATCACCATGACACCAGGAAATAAATAAAGCTATCTTTGTCATAATTATATGACATCATCATATCCGATTTTACATGCTAGTATGTGTTATATGGGAGACAACAAGTAGAGAAGGAAAATAAATAACTGTAATATGCTCCTTTTCTACGAGTAAAAGAAAATAGTACAAGAAAAAAACAGGGCGAGAAGAGATCAGTGGGCTGATGCAGACCAATTTGTGTCTCTAATCGTGCTAGACCATTGTTGGTGGAAGGGAATTATAATGATAACTTGTATCTCCTTCTTTTTAACAAACAAAAATATCACTTGGATTACCATTCTCATCCTGATTGCTATCCTCACAATGTGTCGAATAATATATAAAAAACATGGAAATGTTATTTTACTTTCATCTTGGAATTAACAATAATATATTAAAAACATGGAAATGTTATTTTACTTTCATCTTGGAATTAACAATAATATATTAAAAACATGGAAATGTTATTTTACTTTCATCTTGGAATTAACAATAATATATTAAAAACATGGAAATGTTATTTTACTTTCATCTTGGAATTAACAATAATATATTAAAAACATGGAAATGTTATTTTACTTTCATCTTGGAATTAACAATAATATATTAAAAACATGGAAATGTTATTTTACTTTCATCTTGGAATTAACAATAATATATTAAAAACATGGAAATGTTATTTTACTTTCATCTTGGAATTAACAATAATATATTAAAAACATGGAAATGTTATTTTACTTTCATCTTGGAATTAACAATAATATATTAAAAACATGGAAATGTTATTTTACTTTCATCTTGGAATTAACAATAATATATAAAAAACATGGAAATGTTATTTTACTTTCATCTTGGAATTAACAATAATATATTAAAAACATGGAAATGTTATTTTACTTTCATCTTGGAATTAACAATAATATATTAAAAACATGGAAATGTTATTTTACTTTCATCTTGGAATTAACAATAATATATTAAAAACATGGAAATGTTATTTTACTTTCATCTTGGAATTAACAATAATATATTAAAAACATGGAAATGTTATTTTACTTTCATCTTGGAATTAACAATAATATATTAAAAACATGGAAATGTTATTTTACTTTCGTCTTGGAATTAACAATAATATATTAAAAACATGGAAATGTTATTTTACTTTCATCTTGGAATTAACAATAATATATTAAAAACATGGAAATGTTATTTTACTTTCATCTTGGAATTAACAATAATATATTAAAAACATGGAAATGTTATTTTACTTTCATCTTGGAATTAACAATAATATATTAAAAACATGGAAATGTTATTTTACTTTCGTCTTGGAATTAACAATAATATATTAAAAACATGGAAATGTTATTTTACTTTCATCTTGGAATTAACAATAATATATTAAAAACATGGAAATGTTATTTTACTTTCATCTTGGAATTAACAATAATATATTAAAAACATGGAAATGTTATTTTACTTTCATCTTGGAATTAACAATAATATATTAAAAACATGGAAATGTTATTTTACTTTCATCTTGGAATTAACAATAATATATTAAAAACATGGAAATGTTATTTTACTTTCATCTTGGAATTAACAATAATATATTAAAAACATGGAAATGTTATTTTACTTTCGTCTTGGAATTAACAATAATATATTAAAAACATGGAAATGTTATTTTACTTTCATCTTGGAATTAACAATAATATATTAAAAACATGGAAATGTTATTTTACTTTCATCTTGGAATTAACAATAATATATTAAAAACATGGAAATGTTATTTTACTTTCATCTTGGAATTAACAATAATATATTAAAAACATGGAAATGTTATTTTACTTTCATCTTGGAATTAACAATAATATATTAAAAACATGGAAATGTTATTTTACTTTCATCTTGGAATTAACAATAATATATTAAAAACATGGAAATGTTATTTTACTTTCATCTTGGAATTAACAATAATATATTAAAAACATGGAAATGTTATTTTACTTTCATCTTGGAATTAACAATAATATATTAAAAACATGGAAATGTTATTTTACTTTCATCTTGGAATTAACAATAATATATTAAAAACATGGAAATGTTATTTTACTTTCATCTTGGAATTAACGATAATATATTAAGGACATGGAAATGTTATTTTACTTTCATCTTGGAATTAACAATAATATATTAAAAACATGGAAATGTTATTTTACTTTCATCTTGGAATTAACAATAATATATTAAAAACATGGAAATGTTATTTTACTTTCATCTTGGAATTAACAATAATATATTAAAAACATGGAAATGTTATTTTACTTTCATCTTGGAATTAACAATAATATATTAAAAACATGGAAATGTTATTTTACTTTCGTCTTGGAATTAACAATAATATATTAAAAACATGGAAATGTTATTTTACTTTCATCTTGGAATTAACAATAATATATTAAAAACATGGAAATGTTATTTTACTTTCATCTTGGAATTAACAATAATATATTAAAAACATGGAAATGTTATTTTACTTTCATCTTGGAATTAACAATAATATATTAAAAACATGGAAATGTTATTTTACTTTCGTCTTGGAATTAACAATAATATATTAAAAACATGGAAATGTTATTTTACTTTCATCTTGGAATTAACAATAATATATTAAAAACATGGAAATGTTATTTTACTTTCATCTTGGAATTAACAATAATATATTAAAAACATGGAAATGTTATTTTACTTTCATCTTGGAATTAACAATAATATATTAAAAACATGGAAATGTTATTTTACTTTCATCTTGGAATTAACAATAATATATTAAAAACATGGAAATGTTATTTTACTTTCATCTTGGAATTAACAATAATATATTAAAAACATGGAAATGTTATTTTACTTTCGTCTTGGAATTAACAATAATATATTAAAAACATGGAAATGTTATTTTACTTTCATCTTGGAATTAACAATAATATATTAAAAACATGGTAATGTTATTTTACTTTCATCTTGGAATTAACAATAATATATTAAAAACATGGAAATGTTATTTTACTTTCATCTTGGAATTAACAATAATATATTAAAAACATGGAAATGTTATTTTACTTTCATCTTGGAATTAACAATAATATATTAAAAACATGGAAATGTTATTTTACTTTCATCTTGGAATTAACAATAATATATTAAAAACATGGAAATGTTATTTTACTTTCATCTTGGAATTAACAATAATATATTAAAAACATGGAAATGTTATTTTACTTTCATCTTGGAATTAACAATAATATATTAAAAACATGGAAATGTTATTTTACTTTCATCTTGGAATTAACAATAATATATTAAAAACATGGAAATGTTATTTTACTTTCATCTATGAATTAACGATAATATATTAAGGACATGGAAATGTTATTTTACTTTCATCTTGGAATTAACAATAATATATTAAAAACATGGAAATGTTATTTTACTTTCATCTTGGAATTAACAATAATATATTAAAAACATGGAAATGTTATTTTACTTTCATCTTGGAATTAACAATAATATATTAAAAACATGGAAATGTTATTTTACTTTCATCTTGGAATTAACAATAATATATTAAAAACATGGAAATGTTATTTTACTTTCATCTTGGAATTAACAATAATATATTAAAAACATGGAAATGTTATTTTACTTTCATCTTGGAATTAACAATAATATATTAAAAACATGGAAATGTTATTTTACTTTCATCTTGGAATTAACAATAATATATTAAAAACATGGAAATGTTATTTTACTTTCATCTTGGAATTAACAATAATATATTAAAAACATGGAAATGTTATTTTACTTTCATCTTGGAATTAACAATAATATATTAAAAACATGGAAATGTTATTTTACTTTCGTCTTGGAATTAACAATAATATATTAAAAACATGGAAATGTTATTTTACTTTCATCTTGGAATTAACAATAATATATTAAAAACATGGAAATGTTATTTTACTTTCATCTTGGAATTAACAATAATATATTAAAAACATGGAAATGTTATTTTACTTTCATCTTGGAATTAACAATAATATATTAAAAACATGGAAATGTTATTTTACTTTCGTCTTGGAATTAACAATAATATATTAAAAACATGGAAATGTTATTTTACTTTCATCTTGGAATTAACAATAATATATTAAAAACATGGAAATGTTATTTTACTTTCATCTTGGAATTAACAATAATATATTAAAAACATGGAAATGTTATTTTACTTTCATCTTGGAATTAACAATAATATATTAAAAACATGGAAATGTTATTTTACTTTCATCTTGGAATTAACAATAATATATTAAAAACATGGAAATGTTATTTTACTTTCATCTTGGAATTAACAATAATATATTAAAAACATGGAAATGTTATTTTACTTTCGTCTTGGAATTAACAATAATATATTAAAAACATGGAAATGTTATTTTACTTTCATCTTGGAATTAACAATAATATATTAAAAACATGGAAATGTTATTTTACTTTCATCTTGGAATTAACAATAATATATTAAAAACATGGAAATGTTATTTTACTTTCATCTTGGAATTAACAATAATATATTAAAAACATGGAAATGTTATTTTACTTTCATCTTGGAATTAACAATAATATATTAAAAACATGGAAATGTTATTTTACTTTCATCTTGGAATTAACAATAATATATTAAAAACATGGAAATGTTATTTTACTTTCATCTTGGAATTAACAATAATATATTAAAAACATGGAAATGTTATTTTACTTTCATCTTGGAATTAACAATAATATATTAAAAACATGGAAATGTTATTTTACTTTCATCTTGGAATTAACAATAATATATTAAAAACATGGAAATGTTATTTTACTTTCATCTTGGAATTAACGATAATATATTAAGGACATGGAAATGTTATTTTACTTTCATCTTGGAATTAACAATAATATATTAAAAACATGGAAATGTTATTTTACTTTCATCTTGGAATTAACAATAATATATTAAAAACATGGAAATGTTATTTTACTTTCATCTTGGAATTAACAATAATATATTAAAAACATGGAAATGTTATTTTACTTTCATCTTGGAATTAACAATAATACCTGTTGCAGAGCTTAAGTGTCGTCCACTACTTTATCTGATTTTAAGGTTACCGCTGGTCATCACACCCTTACGTGATATTACTCTGACTTGGTAATTAATACCTTGAAGATGGGCTGCTCCCATCTTAGCATTTAAAGTTCATTATTAAGCAATAAATGATCGCTGTAGAATATATAATTAGATCAATGAATTCAATTGTTATAAACAGTCTTTTTAACTGTTTAATGGTATTTTCTTTCTTTTTTTGTACTCTTTCGTGTCTTTTGTGTACACAGGAACTTGATATACTTGGCTGGTGTTATGCATACAAGCACATACAGACATACTGTGTGTGTATGTGTGTGTATGTGTGTGTGTGTCTGCACTATGATTATTCATAATTCAGATGAAGTGTTGATATGAATTCTAATCAACCTCCAAGAGTCACCGTCTTCGTTCTGCTTAACTACCATGCGAGCAGAAACGGAATAAGGTTTAATCCAAAATTACTTTCCTATTCCGCTGTCGTCATCTCGGATATGACCAATTTGTTCTGGTTATTCTTTCAAAGAATGCCTTCAAATAGATTTGAAATGGTGACTGAACATTTCAAGAAAGATAAAAAAAAAAGAGAGAAATGTCGTACTAGCTGTCCCTTTCCGGTGTTACCCAGGATTAAACAATGTATTAATATTAAGTAATGAACATTTAAAAACAAAAACGAAAAAGCGATGGCAAGAACCGAGATCGAAAATGAGACCTTAAGATATTCAGTCTGATCTGCTATCATATGAGCTATATACAAAAGGTTGATTATGTGATAAAGCTAAACCTTAATTATTATTTGTTTCTTTTGCTCACCCCATACAAGGTGTATTGCCACTGAAACGTAAGGGGCTATTGTAACAAGTTAATAGGGAAGCAACCCAAGTAGAGAGTTAAACAGCCAGATGTTTGTTCACATTACATTTAAATTTCTGCATGTTGGTACAATCGGAGAAACCTCGGGCCGGAAAGGAATTCTAAAAGCAAGCGGTATTTAGGGACATTTTCCTGTATTTAGGGACCTCTATAATGAATGGGTAGGGGTTTGCTGCTGATCCTGTAATAAATGTAATGTGCTGCACATTTTGAGAAAGATCAAAAGAAATAACAACGGTCCTTATTTACTTATTAGCTGTCCCTACCCGGTATTAGCCGGGATTAAAGAATGTATTAATATTAATTTATGAATCTGACCAAAATAGGAAAAAGTGGATGACGAGTGCCAAGATCGAAAATGGGACCTTAAGATATTAAGTCTGACCTGCTACCATATGAGCTATATATAGCAAGTTTGTTATTTGATAAAGCTAAACCTAAACAAATGTTATGTGCTTCTATTGTTTTGTCGGTCATTATCAAAGTGTTATTGAAATATGTCACCATTATAAAGTAATTCCGAGTTGGATACAATTTTATTTGACAATATATAGAATACATTTTCGTTGTAAAGAACATAGGTTTAGTTTCCACAAAGGAAACTGAAGAATCAGAGTAAAATATTGAGTTTGTAGACCGTATACTATCGACGACAATATATTATAGAAGTAGCATTTTGGAAATCTTCACTTTTAATTCAAATTTTAAAGAAAATGTTCTTTTGCATTGACATTTACACTATTAATACAAGATCAAATAGTTCATCTGATAGTTCCCAAAAATTCCATCTTAATTCCTTTTTGACTATTATTTCTAAATTCGTCTAATTAGATCTTAAAATTTCAATTTTCATCTTACCTGACAAGTTGTTCCAAATATATGTTACTCTATTAGCCCCCCCCCCCCCCAAAAAAAATTATGGTTCCAAAATTCTGTGCTGGTAATGAGTGAAGATGAAGATAAAGGACGGCCATTCACTCTTGACACTGAACGTTTGAAAGTAATTGTTGAACAAAACCCACATCAACGTGGAAGAGAAATGTCTAAGGCACTTGATGTCAGTATCTCAATGGTGTTAGATCATCTAAAACAAATTGGTTAAGTGAATAAGAAGCTAAATGAATGTGTCTCACATCAAATGAATGAAATAGTTTCATTTTGAAATCGGTTATTATATTTACCTGCCATCAGGAGTACCTGCCATTCATAATAGTTAATCACCGTTGGATCATTGAAAAAGAGGATCAGAGCCAAAATATCATCATCATCATAGGTTTAATGTCCGTTTTACATACTGGCATGCATTGCACGGCTTTTAGAAATTGACTTCTAAACTAATCTATCGCTGTTATTTATTTATTTATTTATTCATCCCTCTTCCTCTGAAGTCCATTCTTATCACTTCGTCCCATGTTTTCATTGACCTTTCCCTGTGAACTGAACCTGTTACCTCAACTGTTCTACATCTAATAACACAAGAACTCTCACCCATTCTTTTAATGTGTCTGTGCCATGAAAGTCTCCTGTTCTGCACACATCTTCCTATACTGTTTAGATTCAATCTTCTTCTAAAGTCATCAGATCTAAGCCTATCTTTCAGACTCACATTACACATCCATCGTATCACTCTCATAACATTTCTCTCGAAGCAACGCATGTCCTCAACTCTCACTGGCCAGGTTTCACTTCCATACATCATCACACTGCATGCACATTCTTCATGCCCTTTCCTTGGTCGACCGACAGTGGTAACGCTCTGTTCGTTAGTAATGGCAGAAATTCCCTAAACTTATTCCATCCACTCCTAACTCTTGCAATCACACTAGCGCCAGCTCCACCCTGTGCTCCAATGGATAAGAAGCAACATATACTTCAAAGTAATCAAAAACGTACCGACTACTTTAGAAATACAAATAGAACATGCAATGCAATTTCTGGGTTGAGGAAATGAATAAATTTATTTAATCTACATGTTTAGCAATAGAAACACTATATCGAACTAAAAGCGTGACGGACAGACGAAAACGCTATTCTTTGTTACATTTACTAATGAATCACCACTTATCAAGGCTAAAACCACTCGAGGGTAAGGATTACTGA
>OY744541.1:62771748-62951748 GCA_963556195.1 Sepiola atlantica
TCTTGATGAAGATCGAGAGATCGAAAGTGCTCGAGAGTGCTCGAGAGATGGCCGATGAAGCAACACTCGGAGCCACAATTGAAAATAAAAAACTCGCTCGCCGCGTCGAGAAACTAATAAGAAAAATCACGAAAAGAAAAAGTTCCATAGTCTTCAACCAGGCCTGCATTAATAATGATTTTTTGCCTATATATATATATATATATATATATATATATATATATATATATATATATATATATATATATGTATATATATATATATGTATATATATATATATATATGTATATATATATATATGTATATATATATATATATATATATATATGTATATATATATATATGTATATATATATATATATATATATATATATATATATATATGTATATATATATATATGTATATATATATATATATATATATATGTATATGTATATATATGTATATATATATATATAATTAGTTACCCTGAGCCCTCATGTACATATTTTATCGGGGAAAAACTCTAATTCTTGAAATGAATGAGTATCTGTTGCAATGCCTTTCTATGAGACAACCCTGTAGATTCTAAATATGACAGGGCGGGGAGTGGAAGGTTAATCATCGCAACAATCAGGTCCATGTCTGTCCAGGTGAGTCAGCATTCGCCCTCCCCCCTCTCTCTGAAACTGTCTGGCCTGCTAATCTCTATCTCTCTCTCCCTGGGGGCTACCATCCATCTGTCCACCTCTCTGGTGAAGAGGACCGAGTCTCATGTGCTGAACGAGTAATTGAACGTGATGCTTCATCCAAGTACGGACAAGGGTCAAACAAGCATCAGACCGACAGGCTGACCACTGAATGGATGGATAGCGATGACAACGCAAGGCTGTGGTCATTGCAATGCACTGTCCAATCAGAATGAAGTCAGTTTGTCTGGCAATGCGACACTGAAACTGATCATAGCAGGGTTTTTGGATGTATTCAGTCACGCCTTGCATCCCTCCACCTCGTACCTAAAATAAAATCAATTATGAACAGTTACGAATAAGGTAGGGTAGTGGGGTTGTAAGGAAGGGGAGAAAGTCAAAATGGAAAAGAGTGAAAAATGAATGAACGAGGGAATTGGGAGGGGGTAAAATGGAGGAAGGAAAACGAAGAAAGAATTGAAAGAGAAAAAGTAAGATTTAAAAAGAACAAGACAATGGAGGTAAGAGAAAAGGGAAGAATGACAAATATTTTTGTAAGAATGAATCTGAAAATGGAAGTAACAAAAAAGAATAAATTAAAAAAATAAAGACAAATAATTTTTAAAAAAATGAAGAAATAGTAATCAATTCAAGCAAAAAACAGAAATGAAGAAAAATAATGGATTAAATTAAAAATCAATAAAGGAAAAATGAATTCAATCAAAAGGGAAGGAAGGAAAAAATGAATTCAATTAAAAGGGAAGGAAAGAAAAAATGAATTCAATTAAAAAGGAAAAAATGAATTTAAAACGAAAGAAAGAAAAAATAAATTCAGTTAAAAAAATGAAAAGACGATGTAAAAAAAGAAGAAATGAATGAGTTTATAAACTCTTAAGGAAGAAAACAATGAATTAAAAAATATGAAGATGAGAAAAAGGACACTGAAAGTTTAAAGAAGGGACATTACAAATGAATAAATGGGAATGTAAGTTAATTCAATAATAAAGGCAGACTATTAAGTTTTCAAAATACAACAGAAGAATTAAAATGAACAAAACAACGATAAAAGATGTTGGATCTTATATGAAAAAGGAAGGAAAGAAAAAAAGTTGATTTGCAAAATATTTTTGTCTCTGTCTTCCCTGATCCTTGAATTGAGTCAGTCATCTGGTAATCATTTGCAGGAGTTTGGCTCAAGTCTTACTCTATTTTATCATTATTAGGCTCAGATCAGTTTTGGCGCTGCACACAACTGTCTCGGCAGTCAGCCATTTTGACACACACGTATACACACACCGTCTGTTTCTCTCTCTTCTCAATTTGTCTCTGTCTATCTATCTCTCCCTCTTTTTCTTTCTTCCACGTTTTTATTCTCTTTCTTTTACTTTCTCTCTCTCTCTACCTCTTTCTCTTTCACCCCACCCATTATGACCTTCTCTATCTCACACTCCCTTTCTCTCTGGCTCTTTATATCTCTCTTCCTTTCTTTCCTATCTATTTTCTCTATATTTCTTTCTCTCTTTATTGTGGTCTCTTCCTCTCTCTTTTAATTCGGTCTCTCCACGTTTTTTCTTCTTTTCCTTCCCCCCTCTTTTTTATTCTCTCTCTCTCTCTCTTTCTCTCTCTCTGTCTCTCTCTCTCAGAATAAAGACATTTTTCTTTCAATTATATCACTCAGGGTTTATTTCCTCCCTTATAATTTTCTTTTACATTTCACAGAAATATCCCATTAGATTAGACTTTGTCACCCCAGCCAACTCTTCTTTCCTATAACATGTAATTTATTTTCTTGTCAACAACTAAAATTTAGAATTTTTAAAAATTGCTTCTTTTTTACACGCACACAGATACACCCACACACACATACACACGCGCACACACACACAATATTAATAAAATTATGAGACAACTTCCCGTTTGTGTTTCTTGCTTCAACATAGCTTTAAAAATTATTCATTGAATTATAAGTTTTTGTATTTACTGTTAATCGTATATCTATTAAAATCATTCTCCCTCTTGCTCACACTATATATATATATTTAGCCAGATATAAGCACTTTATATATATATATATATATATATATATATATATATATATATTTAGATTTTTCACTTATAAAATAGATCATTCAGTGAAGACCGGGATTGTGCCAATAAAAACAAGCTCGATGATACTCGATTACAGAGTACAGAGCATTTATATGCGATTTTATGAAGGCTTACCAAAGCATTCCTTTCAAGAGACCAATGATCACCATTAAAGACTTTTTCTTACAAATATTATTTATTCAAATTAAATGTTTTTTCCTACACGTGTTTCATTACCAAGCAGGTACTTGTTTGGCAGATCATCAGAGAAATTAAAATTCTGGAATAAGGGTTTCAACTACCGACAATACACAATGTGGCGTTGCATTAGTTGAGGTCACTTAAGAAGAGAAGAGGAAAAAATAAAAATTAAAAAACAAGAATGTACAAAGATAAAAAGGAAAACCTAGAAAATGTCTCAGAAAGGTAGCTTGTGCATTATTTCTGCCACCAAGCCAACAGGCAAATAATCGGTCCAAAATGCACTCAAAAAGAACTCACCCCCAAAAAACGGAACAATGTGCGATAATACACTTTCACGTAGGGCGGCACAATGATGAAAAAATCCCCCCCCCCCCAAACAAAAAACTAAAACATTCAAGACACTTCTCACAAGTTACTATTCAAAGCCACTGATAGTATGGGAGTTTTACATCTATTCCATCACAAGAAAAGGCAACATAAATGTTCGTCCGGAATGCTAGCGGTCAGACGAGCCTTATTTCCAGGGCTGACTTGTTCCCCTTCAGAATAAACACACAACGAGTTGGACGAACATCAATCTCGCAGTATCCGTCCTTTATTTTAAGAAAAAAATCTTAATTAGTATCTTAATTAGTAGATAGAAACTATTTATTCAAAATACTGTTTTTATATATACGGTTAGTGGGAGATAACCGTAGCAGAGTAGAATCGGTCCGGTGGTAAACAGGTCAATTGAAATCATCGATAAGGTTTCAATTGCCGGAAAATCTGTGTTGCACCTGTATTTTTCAGATTACAATCTACGGTTTAAATGGAATCTGCCTTGTCTATGGCATGAAACTACATCCGATTGTATGCACATGCATTTATCGTTTACACACTATTTACAATAGATATGACAGTTGAAAAAAAAATTAATTTACTGAATATGACGATTATCAATAACAAAACATACGTATGGTTTGACTGAAAATGATCTAGGAAGAGGTGGACATGGCATAAACCCGAACAACCAACCCAACTGGTAGTACCAGTTAGAGTCCCATCAATGGGTCAAATAGAATATATAATCATGTTGACATACTGGTTTTTATTAGATCACCTAAGTTAAGTAACGTTGAGCCTGCTAAGTACCAGATGGGTGACCATTTGGAAATACCAGGCGCTGTATGTAGGACGTCGACACCTCCCTGCAAGAACTAATGTCATCATCTCCCCTGACCGGGGTATACATGCGACTAGTGAATTTGATATTTTCTAGAAACTTCTGACTTCGGAGGAAGCCAGTTCAACCTGCCTAGGGTGAATTCCGCTGCATTCGTTCGTTTGTTCGTTCGTTCTCTAACTGAATTCGGTACCTACTAATTTGACTTAATGGTTAGAATGTTTGCTAATGGGCCGGTAGACTGAGGTTCAATCCTCGGTCGAGTCATACCAAAGACTTAAAAAATGGTACTTGATGCCCCCATGCTAAACATTCAGCATTATAAGGTGACGATCAAGGGTATGTGGAGTAATCCTGGGAAAGCATTGGCGCCTTCCCCTACATCTCGGTGTAGAATTTAATACAAAGGTGACCTTCGAGTCGTCCTCGACTATGGTCAACCACTTTACTTAAATAAATCTGGTTGTATACGCATAAATTTATGTAATTGATAACTATATGTTAAGGATGTGAAGTCATAAAGGATTTCTACTAAAACGATTGAAGGACAGTAAAATGAAGAAATCTGGTGATGCACGGGGCCAATTCCTGGAGTGTATGCCCCAAAGACACAAGTAGAAGTCCTAGTACTGAGAAATATTATGAGAAAGGGAGATAGTTTGAATATGATTGAATGCTTCCCCCCCTCTCCAATTTGCTTATTTAGGGCAACTGCCCCATCTCTGCACGCCACTTTTAAAGATTGATATGCTATAAAACGGAACAACCAACAACACAAGCAATATGAAAGAATTGTTTATGATAGCTTTTGAATGATCAGCATTAAATACAACTTGTAGATGCACTGATGCGAACTATCAGGTTGGTTTGGTGCACATCATGTCAATCCTTGTCAGATAATTTTATGCTAAAACTGCATGCATATTTTGTGTAAGAATTGTTTGTATATCAATTTGTTTCATCATCATCATCGGTTTAATATGCTGGTATGTGTTGGCTTTTAGAAATTGACTTCTAAACTAACCTATCACTGGCCAGGTCTTTATTTATTCCTCTTTCTCTCAAGTCCATCCTTATCATTTCCTCCCATGTTTTCCTATGTCAACTGCCTCTGCGACTTCAACTGTTCTACATCTACTAATCCAAGAACTCTTATCCATTCTTTCAATGTGACAAAACCAACTACGTCTCCTGTTCTGCACACATCTTCTTTACTGTCCAGATTTAATCTGATCCCGTCTTTAAGACACATTACGCTTCCATCATATCATTCTCATCGATGAAACGCATATCCTCAACCTTCACTGGTATCACTTCCATATATCATTACACTGTGCACAAATACCTGATAGACTTTTCCCTTGGTCGACAGCAGTAACGCTTTGCTGGTTAGTAATGGCAGAAGTTCCCTGAATTTAATTTTCTTCTAACTCTTGCTATCACACAAGCACTAGTTCCTCCCTGTGTTCCGATGGTATCATCAAAGTAACAAAACTTCTGAACAACCTCAATAGCCATCCACATATATTTTCTCCACATCTGAGTTCTCATCAGTCTCCATTGTCTTACACTTCTTGCACAAAAACTTGTTATACTCTCTCAACCTACCTGTAATTCCACTGCACTTCTTGTGTACCCAATCCTTACAAGTACCACAAAAGATTGAGTTGCCTATCACCTCTTTCTGCAAATTGAGTAGGCAAACTTTCATCTTTCTAACACTACAATCACTGATCATCACTTTGATCTTGGTAACATTCACTCTCAGACCTTTTACTTTTCATAGATTCCCTACAAGTCTTTAACTTAACAAGTAGACCATACATTTTTTTAAATAGTGTGTAAACGATATATTCTATTAAAGACATAGATGGGATCATTACAGGAACTACCACTTAAAGTCAGAGTGGACCTGGGAGTAATGTTTACTAAGGGATAACTCCACACACCCCAAAGCTCCAAAATTAGGGATTTACCACCGGATTTAGTTTAAAATTATACCTAGGACCCAGACCGTCAGTAATGTCTTTTAACTCTGTGTCATTGAGAAAAACTGAATAGTTCACTAAAAATAACAAGAGAATATGCGAAGATAATGTTTTCTTATTTGAAAATTAAAGCATCTTTATAATAAAGTGCCCCATTAAGTGCACCTCTAAATTTCCGTAAAGAATGACCTCGGAAGTTTTTACGGTTCTAACGAAAGGCATAAGCACATTTGGATATTTCGTTTAATCGTGAATGAGAGTGTCTAGTTTGGCGAGCCATTCGGGAAGTACTTTGAAAATATGGGTATTCTCCAAATCTATCAAGACTGTTGGTCTAGTGATGCTGCGAGCCATAATTAGGATAGAATATAAGCACAATCAACTTAGAATGACCAAGTCATCTGAACAAAACATTGTGGCCGGATGCCAGTGGAAAGGGACCGCATACGATTTGAGCACAACTACAAAACCAATTTGACCAATGCCTCAAGTCACAGGCCGTATTAGTGAGGGACAATGATAAGAATTTACTCTACCTGGTCCCGCGTCCACCGCCTTCCCTTACACTTACCCTAACCCTTCTCTCTTTCTCCTCACTGGACACAGCCACCCACATGTTCTCGTGGTATGAAAGATGAAACATCAGCCAAGTTAACTAGGAATGGAACTCATTTAAATAAAGACAAAAATATATTTCAGAGGAAAATACTAAAAAAAGGAGATATATATATATATATATATATATATATATATATATATATATATATATATACTAGCTGTACTTTCCTGATGTTGCCCGGGATGCTGTGAAATCATTTTATTTATAACTTTAAGTTTTTATTTCTTTGTACACTTTTGAACTTAAGGTAGACAACTCCTATTATATTCTCGCTGATTTTTATTTTAGTATTTAAAAATGTTTTGCATTAACTGTCATGTGGGACTTCATGCTAACTGTTGGCTAGCATACTGGTGCTCTGTGCATTATGCAACTGGTCCTCAAAAGAAGCAAAGCATCCCCAGCTCGACTGGGTGTTTGACCATGTTTAAGAGTTTCTTGTCTTTAATATGATTAGTTTTACCTTGCGACTCTTGTATGAGGAATAGAGAATGTCTTCATTCAGCGATTTCTTCTTAGTCACTACTCCGATGCTCATCTCTCTTGCCAAGGTCCATGTTGCCTTGTCTAGATCTTGCTGCACCTTTTTTTGCAGCTTCTCAACGAATTTCGTTGTGTGAACGCAGTCAGAATGTCTGCTATGATCCTTCCTGCTAGCCATTGTTTTCACATCTCCGTCTCAATTCTCCAGTTCATCTCATGACCTTCAAGGTATTCAAAGAGCACTGAGCTGCAGCTAAGGTGTCCAATATTTTTAATTTGGTGTGTAATAGATGCAGATCAGTCTCTTCCAATATAATGGTGCTTTTAAGTCGTCCATGGTCTCCAGTTCACAAACCATTAGAAATACACAGAAACAGCTATCGTTTAAATGATGCTGAAATTCAATAAAATCAATAAATTATCAAATTTGTTCCAAACACTCTGTATATATATATATATATATGTATAATCTAAATATATATATGAAATAGTAATATATATATATTACTATTTCATATATATATTTAGATTATAAAATAATATATTATGTTTATATAATTTGTTTTAGTATTTACTGCAAGAGTGCTCAATACATGAGTAGATCTTAATAGTAGTATAAAAATAAGCTACAAAGAAACTTGTTTCATTATTGAGGGAAATCATCAGGGTACATATATCTCTATTTATATAAAGTTAGGCATGTGTACATGTTTATATATTTGTATGTACAGAATTCACTTCAAAACTAATTAACCGATCATTATGAATTTTGGAACACAGCTCCTAGGGGTAACGGTGCATGATGTGGTCCATATTCAGTTGAATTCAGTTTCATGCAAAGGCAGCATAGAGTAGCTGGAAGCCTTTCATAAAAATTCAGATATGTCCAATTTTTATGAAATTTTAACAAAGGTATTAGACATTAATCAATAAGTATCCCCATAATTTCAGTTTTTTAAAAATATTCTAAATGCTTTTTAGAGGGAATAATATGAGCTCAATCTGCCATTTAAAAATGCTAAATATTTCAAATTTGCGTTGTATTTGATTCATAGTCATTACCCACCAATGAAGCAAGATTCCCAGAACTTTAATTTCTTCCTAAAATCCCTGTATCATAAGCTTTAAATTTAAGACATTTTCTAGAATCAAAATTATGTAATAGATTTTGATCAAAATTGGAATAAGGATTCTAGAAATAAGGTTTAGTAGCATTTATCTTAATTTTTCATCTTTGTAAGAGGATATAAAAGTGATACAAAACTGTTTTGTTCCAGGAATTAATTTTACCCGTCTTGGGACGTGTATTCTTCTAGAATGGATATATATATATATATATAATAATGATAATAATCCAGGTAAAACATCCACAGGGTAGTAATCCAAAGAATTTCAACCAGGTTTATAAAAAGTGCTCAATATCAAAATAGAGCTTTATATATGATTATTTTTATTTACATAGACATGTACAAAATCTGCGACACTGTCATGTCGATGTTATCGATCAACAGCTATTATAAACTGAGATCTCATCAGGCAGAGTTAGAATTCGATCTTAACCTTAGATCATATTTGGATATATATATATATATATATATATATATATATATATATATATACTCTGAGACACATTACATTCAAATATGTAGAAATAAATTTTTTAGCAATATTTTATATCTTATATTTATATATATATATATATATATATATATATATATATATATATATATATCATCCCGTAAATTTCTTTGTATTTTAAAAGACACGTGAGCAGAGATGTCTTTGGGATAAAATTGAAATTTGCAAAGAAATTCTCTTTTGCATTTGAAACCTGCAAAACTGCCCGAGTCCACAGAATTTCTTTATTTAGAACTGCAGAAACGAGAGAGAAAGAGAAGGTGGGTGAGGGTTGTGAAAGAGAAAGCATGACTAATTTTCTGAGCGCTTCATGCAATGCCATTGGCCATTCTATCGAGTTTGGCTACAGTGACAACAGAGGCATGACGAGTAGGAAGACATCTATTTTTACTCTGGACCGATAGATGAGGAACACGGTGCCCCGGGTCCATAGCGCTTTCTAAAATACGACAAGCCTGGAACTTCGATTATGCTCACGCAAAATGGCGACCACCGCCATCTTGTGTCTTGTCAACTACTGCATGAGTGATGGCGGATGACGATCAGTAGGCGTAGATCATCCTGAATCGGAAATTTGGGTTTGATTTATTTAGGGGATTTTAAAACTCTTGTCCCCCACCCCCTTCCTGTAAATTTGAAAATGTATCGCTGATTTATGAATAATCAGATCTTTTAATTTATTTTTTTTTAATCCGTTGGCTCTCAAATATTTTTGTTTTTACTTTCTGTTTCGAGCCGAAAGGGAGAGTAAGATATTGGTTAGCATTCGTCTCTCTTTCTAAAAATTCGAAGATGAAGATATCTTGAACTGCAAATAAGACTTTATTAATTCGTACAGTAGTAGATGTGTGTTTCTATAGTTACATAAATGTATGCATATGTGTGTATTTACACACACATATTTTTATATATATATATGTATATATATATAGCTCAATGTCTGTATGTGTGTGTGTGTGTGTTTGTGATGTTATGTGTTCCCTATAAAATGAAACGCTATAGAATCTACATGAAATCGAAAACAGTACTCTTATAGTAAAATTCACCAGGGAAGACGATGGAAGAGTTCCCGAATCTTTAAGTGTAACTCTAATGAGCTATGAAGTCATAACTCCCTTAAAGCTTCAAATATAGCCTAATTTTATAAAATTAAAATTATATGTATAAAACTTTCTGCGGAAGACAATGGAAGTGATCCCGAATCTCTATGTTACCCTGTATGTGTCGACTATCTATATGCCCCCACCTCTAAGTGACCCATTAAACTTCAAATACATATATACGATTTTAATGAAATTTAATTCAGAGAGTCTTTCAAACTTCCAGCTTTTTCCGACTATATTAGGGAACGAAACAGGAGGAGGGGCTCAGTAAAAGCAAAGAAAGTAATCTGGTGGTAAGAAGAGTATAGTTACAAAGTACATAGTAGTGATCCTCATTTAATCTCGAGCAACGTCGGATCTGCCTGCTAGTTAATATATACTAATGACCTAATAGATTCAGAGTTTTTTTGCTTAGAGCAATTTTTTTATTTATTATATTTTTTCTTCATACGATCGTTTCCACCGTGTTAAATCATACATTTTCCCCTGCAAACGATGAATTCAACGTATGTTTAATAGGTTTCTTCATTGAGTTTAATACAAACAAAAACCATCATCCTAACAAAAAAAAAACTATGAATATTTAAAAAGCAATATTTTCTTTTATCTTGAAAAATAATTATCCACAAATGTTGTTATTATATCATCGTATGACATATCCATGCATTTATAATTCATTCACTTTGATAACAAGAAAAGAAAAAATGAAAGATCGACCAAAATCTTCATATTCATTTCCTCTAACCTTCTACTTCGAGCAGCATATATCATCCACGTCTCCATTTTACACCTGGTGATACCAGATCAGGCTGCCCCGTAGCTCCCTGAGACGAAATTCACCTACATTGACGTTTTTTGTTTTTTTTTTGTTTTTTTTTGTAAAACTTAATTATGTTCTACAAAACCAAAAACAAAAACAAAAACAACAGCCCTTCTCCCTTTCTCCCTCCCCTTTTTTATTTTATTTTTCCTACCCTACTCCCGGTCCTGGATATGACCTTAAACTACATCCGATGGTGAGATCCGGCTTACGGACTTTGGGGAATGTGGAGCCTCCTCTTAATTACCATTGCTCCCAGGTCCACCCTGACCCGGAGTGGTAGTACCTGTTAGGGTCCCAACTATGGGTTAAATAGAAACAGATATTAAAAGGGGAAAGAAACAAAAAAGAGAAGAAAACAAATATACTTTAACAACCAAACCAAACACCATCAATAAATATTTGAACGTGTGAGGAACTTGAAGCATAAAAACTTTCACCAGGATGACTGCATTCGGCATTGAGTGGCCTGAAAGGGGTTGATGTGCCGTAAAGCGGGACAACCAAACTAGGCACCATGAATAAATATTTGAAGATATAAACAACTTGAAGCATAAAAACTTTCACCAAAATGACTGCATTCGGCATTAAATAACCTGAAAAGGGTTGATATGCCGTAAAACAAAACAACCAAACAAAACAACCATTTTACACACACACACATTATATATATATAATAATACAGGTAAAAAATCCACAGGGTAGTAATCCAAAGAATTTCAACCGGGTTTATAAAAAGTGCTCAATATCAAATAGAGCTTTTATATATGATTATTTTTATTTACACAGACATGTACAAAATCTGCGACACTGGCATGTCGATGTTATCGATCAACAGCTATTATAAACTGAGATCTCATCAGGCAGAGTTATAATCCGATCTTAACCTTAGATCATATTTGGAACGAATTAAATGGAGAAAAAAGAAAAGCTATATATACATACATATATATAATTATTGTATTTTTAGTATTTATTTAATATCCACAAACATGTCTTTAATGTTTACTAACAATCATCAGTGTGGCTATATATAACTGTTCAGCTGGTTGCACGATTTAACCTTAGACTCGAGTCACTATTGAATTCTATCCAACGCCCTTATCAATGCTGATATTGTGAAAGCTATATAAAAGAAGGAAGGAAATAAACCCTACTTATCTTTTATGAATATAGTTAGCTTCTTATGGTGGTCTTTATTCTTTACTCTTTTGACTGCGATAAATATGTCTCAATCAAGAAGGATTAAACGAACAAAAGAAGAGAAAAAAATATGCTTATACTTTTGACAAGGGTGTATATCACCGAAAGTGCTGAAGTTTTTAAGATAAATAAATAATTTATTTTAAAAAACAAAAAACTGCGTTGTCCAGGTTTTTCAAAATATTTTTTTCAAAATATTCTCCTTATTATCGCCATTTCATCAACGCTTCCAAGTGTGAACTTTTCATTCTACCATATATATATATATATATATATATATATATATATATATATATATATATATATATATATATATATATATATAAACCAATTTTCTTTGTCTGAGGGGATCATAGTTTTAATGACTATCAATCGAAACATCGTCATGTCAATGTCGCTTTTGTACATGTGTATAAATAAATAAATATATATATATTATATGTGCCAAAATAATGTCTGGGTGTATCTGCTGTAGAACAATAATCCATTTTAATTAAACAATCGAAATAAAAACGTATTCATAATGGGGTTGTTTATTTGAAACTTACGTATCTCAAAGAAAATATTAAATAATATTTCTTACCATTCATTTATCATACATTTATTTTCTTTAATTACTATTAGTCTATTTCCTTGTTTACTTATGGGTATCTATTATTGCTCCATTTGCACACGAGAACGTATGAAACCAACTGTAATAAAAGCTGGATATACTAAAGGTGAATTGGTTGCTATTTTACCTTTCCAAGGACAAAGGTGTTCTCTTTACGTGAAAATCAAGCTTCTTGCTAAGATAACGACGGATCTATGCACTTTGGAAATAACATCCTGACGTGTGTTTCTCTTTCCTTTATTGTTTTAATCTAATCTCTTCACATTGTCCTGAACAAATTCCGTCTCCTTTTTCTCGTTCGTTTTTGCCAGTATCTGTCTCACTCGTATTTGAACCAATACAAGGTACGATGCTTTCAGGTTCTCTTATCGTGTGACCTCCACCATGTGTTCACCACATTGAGCGTGTAAGTCTACCCAACTTTGCGTTGTCTCTTATCAGAGCAGAGTATATCAGAAGATACAGATAGGCAGTCACACGGCGGCGTGGCATTGAGCCGTTGCAAGTTTTCAACCATTCTCTTTCCTTTTTCCTATCCAGAGTGCTGGTCCATGAATAGTTTTGCAAATACTAGATCACCTTTTTTCAGTGTATTTTATCAAAGTATAAATTTGTAAATTTAACTCTTGTGACATATGCATTCAAATAATGTACTTACGTAAATATAATGTATTTTTTCATTCAGTTCCTTATCTGTGGTGAAAGTAGTGGTGTGCAGAGGTCTAGTGATGCCTTGCGCCAATTTCTTAATTGTGTGCCCCAAAGACTCAAATATAAGTCCTACTACTGAGAAATATGAAAAAGGGAGATAGTTTTAATATTTTTAGATGCCTGGAACCAATGACCCCTCCCCCCCCCCCTCTGCATACCACAGAGTGAACATTAATAATGGCACAGGTAAAAATGGTACAAGTGGATAAATCGGAAAAGACATTCACATTTGTATAAATAAGTATGAAGGTGAGAATTCCGAGGCAGGAGCAATGCAATGTTGCGAACCGGGAGGTGAAATATGAGATGAATAAAAATTTGTATAAATATAATCTATTATTACAGGCAAAATGGTACATGGCAAGAACATCGAGCAGTTGTTCTCAACTTTTTTTCTCAGGCGACCCAAATCATGCACCTCCAGGCATAACCGCAACTCCTGCTAGTTGAATTGCATACGTGTTATTAAATACTAGCTGACTTTGCCAGCTCGCTATCGTTTCGCAAAGTTTACTACTTGAAATACTTGAAACCAAAGTGGTAAATTTTAAACATTTCATTCATAAGTTGTTGTAACCACGCATATTTACATTTTGGTAATTTCAATCTTTTAAATAAAACCACCAAGACATGAACAGAAAGAAGAAATCAATTCCCGCTGTGTGTGTTTTCTTTATATTTATTGATTAAAAACAATTACAAAATGTGACGTCGGTCTCTAACTGGAGGAAGCAGTCAGACACGCTTTCCCCTTCCTCTATATGGTGTTGCTAACGGGAGAGAGAGGGGCGAAGTCAATCAGTCACCCGTTTCTCCTTTCAGAACTATTTCTTATGCCTCGCGTATCTTTTAATTAACTTCCCCTGAAAATTCATCAGCAAATATTTTAAGAAAGGTTTAATAATTTATCCTTTTTATATTAAATTACTTAAATATCGAAAAAATATTGCATATATATGGAATAAAGAAAACGATAAAATTACGAATGAATGACACCAAATATCAATTAATTATGAACTGTTTAAAAATAGTTATACAAATGAGGCATGGAAAGAGTTCTTTGGGTCTTTCGTCTCTACGATAGATAGACAGTATTTTAAAACACTGTCGTATTATTGATTTAAATAGCAGTAACCCGTTTTGGTGGTAATATGGGAGTGATAAATAAATAAAACTTTCTACATTTATTCATTTAGATTACTAGTTGTTGGCTTTATATAAGTAAGGGGCAAGCATAATAAATAAACCCAGGGAGCGAATTTTGACAAATTAGGGTTAGGGTTTAAAGTTTTCCTTTTAAATATAGATATAATTTTCTTTTTAATTTGACAAACTTTTTAATGTTTTCCCTTTAATGTTTTGTATCCTAGATTTTCATAAACTCATTGTGAAATTTCCATCTATATTTTTCATTGTTCCATTTTATTTTTATTCATCCACGTGCGTCATTCTTACCTGTACTATTATGATAATACGCTAATGCATGTCATGTTCGTATGTACATTATCACTTTTGACACACATTAAAACTGATGTCGCTATTGTAAACGATTCTGATTTTACCCAATTTGAAATGAATTGTTAAAAATCAAATTATGTCGTTGGGTCAAGTAAAACAGTACAATTCAAAAAATGACATTTGTTACAATGATTTTGAAGAATATTTAGCTGACAAAACAACAATGAAAGTCATTGTTTTAAATGAACCAACATACTTTCCTGGCGAATAAACATTTATTTCAATTTCGCTTTTGTAAATGTTTTTTCTCTTTGCTTTAGCAGCACACTAGCAGGGCTACACGGCGTTGCTCAAGGCAAAAGTGCAACATATTTCTATTAAAACTTTTATCTCTCTCTCTCTTTCCACCTCCCTCGTTTCACCTTCCCTCTCCCTCTCCAAACTAATACCTCTCTCTGGACATACACACACACTCCCTTATATAGATTCCTCGATGCATAACTCCTTGAAAAAGAATCAAAGTTAGTTCCCTTTAGTTAGTGGCTGGAAAAAAGACACCCTTCCTGGCGAAATCTGCGGCAGTTTAGGCTCAAAGAATGAATACTTTTTATAGATTTTAGAGATTATTCATTCCGGGCAGATCTGATCAAGAATATGCCAACTTCGAGGATCTTTGTTTCATTGTTTTAGCTGGACGCACACACACACACACACACACACACACACACACACACAGACAACTACCCTTTATATAATTGATAATCACGTTGACACATCGGTTTTCATTAGATCAACGTAGTTAAGCAACGTTGAGTTAGGTCAGTACGAGATGGGTAACTATCTGGGAATACCAGGCACTGTATGTAGGAGGAGGAGGAGGAGGAGGAGGAGGACGACACCCCTCTGCAAAAACTTACGTCGTCAAACCAAAACGACAAAAAAAAAAGCGAATAAAAAATGTAAGTAAAAAACACTCCTGAGCAACAAGTGCGTACATATATATATTCGAAAATAAATTTATATTTAACACCCGGGCAACGCCGATGAAAAAAAATACAGATTAAAAATAAATAACAACGTTCAAACATGTATTAAAACTAACAAAAAAATTTTTATGAAAATAAAATATCATCACCTCTGTTGTAAAAAAATAATTCCCTGGCTTTTTGCTACGAGCAAAGTGTAGTATCTGTTCTGATATTACACTTTATCTTTTCTGTCCGAGGTCAGTAAAGGAGAAATCTTTCTAGACTAAGGCAGTTCTTATTTTTGTTCCAATACAGAGTGTCTTTTTTTTTGGGGGGGGGGGGGGCTGGATTTTACTTGACATTAAAAACCGTCCTTGTGTCTAACACTACCCTCGTAGGAAGACAAGTAAACAGGGACACTAATGCCAGCTTTCAGGTGATTTATTTCCTCTGGGTTCATGAAATCGGAGCATGGATTAAGTTGGTCGATCTAAGACATATTTAAAGCCGCACCACCTGATGATGGTTGGTATAGCTTGTCTAGGTAGAGACCAATTGACACATCTGGTCTCTGTTTTCACAGTTGCAATAGAGCGTCTTCCCTACGTCTGACGTCACAATCACGTTATAGAGGATAACAACATTTATTTATATATACAAGATATAATTTTTTCTTCAAGTACTATACACTAATTCGACCGGCCATTGATACCTGCGGTTTCATGGAAGCACGGGAAGTCCACTGGCTGAAGAGCGGAATACAAGAGCAAGATTTCTTGTACCTCCATGAAACCACAAGTATTGATGGCCTGTCGATTTATTGTATAGTATTATATGTAGTAAATATATTATGCACTTAAAAACGTAATTAAGCACTCTGGTCTTATTGCTCCAAAAACACAAAATCTCTATTGATGTATAAATTTAGGTATGTTTATATGGTTGTATATCTGTATGTACAGGATTCATTCCTCAACTAATTAACCGATCATTATGAATTTTGGAACACAGCTGATTGGCATGAATCTGGGCAATTAAATTTTATGCAACGGGGTAAAAGGGGGATGGAAGCCCTTAGTCAAAATTCAGATACTTCTAATTTTTGTGAAATTTTAACAATACATAACAAGAAATAAATTAATAAATATTCCCTAAAGGGTTTTTAGAGGACATAATATAGGCACAATCTCCTATTAGAAAATTAAAAAAATTATGTTTGCATTGAATTTTATCCAGAGTCATTAATCACCAATTTAGCAAGATTCCCTGAATTTCAATTTCTTAAGATCCCTTAAGCTTAAGCCTTCAATTTTAAACATTTTCTGAAATCAAAATCATGAATTTTGATCAAAATTGAAATAAGGATTCTAGACATGAGGTTTACTAACATTATATCTTGAGTTTTTATCCTTGGAAGCGGACATAAAAGTAGTGCAAAACTGTTCTGATCAGGTAATTAATTTTACCTCTCCTGGGACGAGTATTCTTCTAATATATATATATATATATATATATATATATATATATATATATAATCTATTCAGCATTATTGAATTTCACCATTGATTGGTATTTTCTGCATTTAATTCGATTATATATTTGCTCCATTCTTGTTCTTACAATTCCTGAAGATGAACAGCAATATTCAAATGCTACGAACAATAAAGAATACAAGAATGTGACTTTTGAACAATTTTTGCTCAGTTTACGACATGAACCATTTTTTAAATCTTTAGAACAAAGGATCAATAAATAAAATAGAGACAACATGTTTAAAGGAACTTATACCGTCTAATTAAATGTTTATCCTCCCAAATGTATTGGGTAAGCGATAAAAGGTTTATAACTGCTTCTTAGCAATGATGCCTTCTGAATGTTAGCTAAAAGCCTGACAGGAAACAAAGACTGTTCTTTATCTTTCAACTTTGGGGTGTCAAAGGTTGGATCCTGGGTAGCCAGAAAGGATCTTGTAGCCGGAGGAGGAGGAGGAGGGGGAGGAGGGAAGAGTGATAGAGTAATTTTTAGTGTTACCTCTAGTTTTTCTTTTAATTCGACTTCACCCTCCTCACCTTCTAAGGTGGCAGGTGCTTGTCATCCTTAGCTTCCTTTTTCATCTTCTTCTTGGCTACTAAAAAAACGAAAACTAGGTGGTGTTGTCCATTAAGCACTCTTTTGCACATGGGCTGTGCTATCAAAGACAATTTGGTCAGCCTCTCAGTTTGGAATTACCATCTGGCTATGAGAGCCAGCCATGAGGATTATCTTGTTTGATAGTTTCCAGATGGAACTAAAAGACCTTGATGATAGGAAGAATTGGTTAATTTATTATATCTTACGAGAAAGAAACTCGGAAGGTGACTTTTATTAAAGAAAGATTGTCATCTGAGTACAATGGTGAGTTGAAAGATTGGCAATATTTTGCACCAATTTTCCAGTGTCTGGCGCTTTTGCCATCATTGTGAGTTTTAACGAACTACACTCGAGTGTGAGATGGCGACATTGCCTGCTACTTGCCAAATTTGCCTCTATGACTTGAAGTAGGATTTCAGCAATTTATGGTGTTAAGTCTACCTGATTTTCCATTTGGTTTCTCATAGCAAATCTAATTTATTGATAAAAAATAGCAAAGTGCAACAAGCCATGTAAAAAGACAGATGTGTAAGTCGATATACCGTCTGAATGTTTGTCTGTTGATGATGTTTTACGCGAGAATCGCGTCTTCTTGCATCTTCCACTGCTCAAGTAATCATTTTTTTTTAAAAAGCGGCCATGATGCATCCCACATCACTTTTAACTGTTTGGACGCCTGCAGGTTGACTATGGCTTCTGGCAGCTTGTTCCACGATGCAGCGACCCAAATCGAAAATGAAGCTTTCTGAAAATTAAGCCGAAATCGTTTGTGTGAAGAAAAGGTCATGAGACACATTGTAGTTGCCGTGCATTACTGTACTATGATCAACAGCGCCATGATATTTTGCACAATAAATGTTTCATGCACATGGTAGGGTACCTATACAATGGATTAAGTGTCATTGTAGGTGTTAATAAAGCTAAACACTCAGAAGGCATAAACAATGATGCATAACGACATAATCTCTTGTAACACGTAATTTTTTTTTTTTTTAAACGTAATTCTTTTTTTTTCTTTTTTTCTTTAAAACGTAATTCTTTTTTTTTTCTTTTTTTTTAAAAACGTAATTCTTTTTATTTGTGGGACAACACTGGAATCATATTTCTGAATTTTTGAGATGACGATTGATAATTTGTATAATTTGGATTGTTCAGACTACTATTCTATTCTTAAGTGTTATTCTCATAAAGATTCCTGAGTTCGACAAAATACACCTGAAGAAGATCGGAGGTTACATCGACCGAAACGTTGTAAGAATAACACTCAAGATGAGAACAATAGTCCGAATAATCCAAACTGTATAATGTAATTGTATAATTGTATATTAAATTAAATTGTATATTAAATAAATAAATATATTATAATAATTAAATTGTATATTAAATTGTATAATGTAATTGAATAATCAATTGTACCAATGGAATCATAGTTATAATCAAGAACAGTTGGAAGTCTTTTGGCCATGAAAGGTTATTTTGAGTGTGTCTCTCTGGGGAGATATGAAGGAATATGCTCTTTAAAAAATTTGCTATCTTGACGGTCGTTTGTTATTCGATTCTGTTATCTGGTCGAAGTAGTCCAGTAAATTGTATCACTCCGCTGAAGATTTGGGTTGGCTCACACTTCAGTTAATTTACCTCTGTGAGTTAATTCTTCTGCCAAGGGAAAATACATTTAATCACAAAGCAAATATAGCAATGTAAGTAGTACATTCTCTCATAGAAATAAAATTACATTAAAAAAAAAATTGCTGAAATATTATTCTAAAAATATACATTTCTGTACAAAGAAAAGACAATATTTTGATCCTATGTGTTTTGGGCAAAATATATATGTGAACAATAATATAGTAGTGTCGCAATGCAACAATATGAAACGAGACGCTGAAAGTAAATATGTGCCTGTTCGATGATACAGTTTTAAATGAACAAACAACGTTGGCGTCTCCGGTGTCTCACCAAAGCGTCCACTTGTCAAGATATTCCAGTTGCTTATGCAGAGAGAACGTAACTTTTTAGTTTGAAATGGTTTCGTCCGAAGGTTAGAAAAGGTACATTTTTGCGCATAAACTTTTGTGTGACGGAACGAATAATTATATTTATTCATATAAAGCTATACAAATGAATAAACAACATCGAGAGCAGGATATATATGTACGTGTGTGTTGAAGTGTGGATTAAGTTAATTTGTGGCATTAACTACATTTATATTAGTTGGAGAGCTTTGAATAGAATTTGATATATATATGTATATATATATATAATGACCAACCTCATTGTGAACACTTGATATGTGTATATATTTACTCTTAGAACTACATGTCCCTGCGTGTGTAAAAGATAATTTCGGATAGTTGTTAGATATTTGCTATTTATGTATGGCAGACACAGACATAAATGTCTCACCAGGCTAAAAAAGCTAATAAATCCTTGTAAATAAATAAGGTCTTTTCAGCAAATCCAAAGTTCAGTTGCAGAGATACTTTTTTCGATTCTACACACACACACACACACACACCCATATATATATATATATATATATATATATATATATATATATATATATATATATATATATATATATACTCATGAAATTCCCATTTCCAATATTTGTTAATGATGTAAAGAAAGTATTCCGCCAATAAAAATAACCCAATGAATTGTTGGTGATAATTGCTTCTTTACCGAAATGACATTTCTATCAGAAAACCTGTCTCGGTCTGTCTTGTGTTTTTGCTGTCTTTTGCAGATATTATTCTTTATTTTGTGGTTTTCATTCTTATTCCTATTATTATTATCATGTCTGTAGAACCATTTTGGCAAAAATCGAAGAATTTTTCTCTTGTTTTTCATCAACACAATTCTTCATTTTTATATTCCTTCATCTTAAAATGTCTTCGCATCAAGACAAGCCTCCTGTTTGATTTAGTTTCTCTAATCTATCAAGCTTGTTTTTCATGCTGGGACACAAATTGGGTAATATTTTTTTAACGAGATTACGGAGCTAACGAATGTCGTTGTTTTAGTAGATCCTAATATTGCGCTTAAATGACAGCAATAAATATATTTATGGATAATTATTACTTTGTGATGGAATGAGATGAACCTTTATAGATATCTAAACATATATAAACGTATATTCATAAACAAAACAACAGACAATCATTTTACTGAAGGAATGTTTATTCTTCTAGTTGATCGTCTCTCCTCGGAATACCCTTAATTTACTGGAAATATTTAATCATATAATTGCAGCATTAAATAGTAAATGGTTTTGGATTAATTTCAGTTCATACCTCAGTTATAACCACAGACTTATTTATCCATCTTCATGTACTTAATAACTCAGCTTAGTTGGACAACAGGCAGCAGTGAAGATGTAACTCGGTATTCACTCTGTGATATCAAACTCGGTATTCAGTTAAGTACTCGACATCAAACTCGGTATTCAATTCAGTACTCGATATTCAGTTCAGTACTCGACATCAAACTCGGTATTCAATTCAGTACTCGATATTCAGTTCAGTACTCGATATCAAACTCGGTATTCAATTCAGTACTCGATATTCAGTTCAGTACTCGACATCAAACTCGGTATTCAATTCAGTACTCGATATTCAGTTCAGTACTCGATATCAAACTCGGTATTCGATTCAGTACTCGATATTCAGTTCAGTACTCGACATCAAACTCGGTATTCAATTCAGTACTCGATATTCAGTTCAGTACTCGATATCAAACTCCGTAATCGGTTCAGTAGTCGAGATCAAACTCTGTATTCAGTTCAGTAGTCGATATCAAACTCTGTATTGGGTTCAGTAGTCGAGATCAAACTCTGTATTGGGTTCAGTAGTCGAGATCAAACTCTGTATTCGGTTCAGTAGTCGAGATCAAACTCTGTATTCGGTTCAGTAGTCGATATCAAACTCGGTATTCAGTTCCATACTCAACATCTAACTCAGATAAAAATGGTAATATGGAGTTCACATGTGGTAGCATGAGTACACACGGTTCTAATTACTTACCGAGGATAGCAGCTAGTATATACATATATATGCTAAATTTTTTATTAATTAATCCGACATTCAGTTAAATGAAAGTTTTTTAAAGTTTGAAACATTGAATTTAGTGGAAAAGTCTTTCATGTATTTGTTATATATATATATATATATATATATATATATATATATATATATATATATATATATTGTGTATTTAGGCAACATTTTTCATTTATGCAAACATTGTAAAAATAATAACAGAATTTGTCTGTTTAATTATACCTTTTTTATTTTTCAATTTTTCTGATGGTCTTTTTTGTATTAAAATCAAAAGAAATAATAAATGTTTCATAGGTTTCACATGTTTTATGAACGTTTTCGATTCTTTGTCAAATCATCCTCAGAATTGAAAACGTTCGTAAAACCTGTGAAACGTATGGAACATTAATTATTTTTGATTTTAATACAAAAAAGATCATCAGCAAAATTGAAAAAATTAAAAAGGTATAATTAAACAGACAAATTCTGTTATTTTAACAATGTTTGCATATATATATATATATATATATATATTCGATATATATATATATATATTCGATATGAACACCTAAGTGAAAGAACAGACTTTTCCGCTTTAAGAGATCTTAGTCTCTAATAACTAAAGATCGAAATATTGACATGCCAGTGTATTGATTTACTCCTCTCCAGGAGTTAGGCACAAGGCCAGTTTTTATCTTACTCCCACAAGTAAGATGTGACCCAAGGTCGGGTCGGGAAAGTGGGGTTTAAAAATTGCCCGGGCAGCCCCGTCGGCATTCCCCGGTAGGGGCGCCTCAGGCAGTAAGCAATAAACTTACTCCTCCCCAAAGAGGGAAGGCTAAGCCTGGGAGGGTGGACCTCCTAGAACTGCACAGGACAGACCCATAGACCGGCATAAATCAAGCCCTGAAGGCCAAGACAATACCAGTCTATGGGGTGCAGTATCCATCGGAACAGATACTACACTTTGATCTTAGCCAAAAGGCCAAGAAATGCCAGTGTAGCGGTGTTTGTACATGTCTGTATAACTAAAAATATTAATATCTCTCTCTCTCTCTCTCTCTCTCTATATATATATATATATATATATATATATATATATATATATATGAGAGAGAGATTAATCATATGTAAACAAAACATGGGTTTGAAATGCAAAGACAACATAAACATTGGAGAAACCTGCATACAGAAGTGACCACCTAGTAGCCAGGGATATTTTTACCGCTTGACCATTATAAATAAGCAGTAAATCAAAGCTGATGCAGAGTTCTTGATTGGATCTCCAGCAACAATAGGTCTTCCTCTTAGTATATATATATAAATATATATAAATGACTGTATTATGGGGTCGTATTAAACACATTAATGTAATTTATTCCCGCTTTTCTTTTACTTTCAGAAAACTGAAGTATTATACTCAGTTAATATTCTACAACTGGAAAATAAGACAGTTTTATTAGACCATTTAATATGATGTCAGTTTTTAATTCTGTTTTGCGTTTGAGTGTTTTTGTAATTGATTGGAGAAGTCTTAAGACAAAAATCAGCAATTGACCATCGTTTTCCCCTCGCTTTGTTTTTCATGGATCAAGAGGTTGCATTCCTATCCGAAGATTAATTCTAAAATAGAGTGAGAGATGGGTTCCCTCTGTTGGTTCTACCACTCTTTCTTTCGCTCAAGGCCACTCGGCAATAAAGACGAGACTCAGACCGTTTACCTTGTTCTGTTGCCATATTAAATTAACAATTAATAACTCTGGCTCAACCTGGCTCCGAATTGGACGACTGATCTCTGACCTCGCTATGGCATCTATAAATGAACACTGGCCCCTTTTGACCACTGGCTAAAATCGAACCCTGGTCATTACTCAGCTTTACTGACACTTCAACTGAAAGATTGGCCATTGACTATATTGGTGATGATGATGATGATGATGATGATGATGATGATGATTCGTAGAAGTGGGTGCCCATGTAATTGTTGACGGAGACGAAGTTAATCTATGGCACGGATTTGAGAGGCTCCTTGTTTTTGCCCCCGATTTCATTTTTCTATCACAACGAGACAGTTTGAGTTGAAGTTTTGAACAAATTGTCTCTATTTATTTGCCTCCCCACGAGGGCAGAGTAGGACACAAAGTCGGTTTTTAATGTTAGTAAAACCCGGCTCCCACAAAAGGGGTAGTCTAGATTGGGACAAAAATAAAAAAGACCTCTTGTACCGAGGATAGAAAAGATGAAGTGGAGTATCAGAACAGATACTACACTTCGCTCCTCGCCAAAACCACTTTTATTTTGGTACCTGAAAGATGAGGCATGAAATTTAAAAAAAAATACTAGAAGTCTAGAATAGTTAAGTGTCGAGAACTTGTAAACAAAAAATAAAAAGAACATAATTTATAGCAAACGCAATAGGATTAAATTCTTGCCGACGTGTATCGTTTAGGGTTAGGGTGAAAACAAAGATTTTTTTTTATTTCAGAGGTTTATTCTTATGTTTGTGTATCTTATCGACGTCCTAAAATGGTGGCCGCTTGATCGCTTAACTTCGGTTAATTGCATGCTGAAAAGATAGTAATAAATAAAATTACTTACCTTACCACTAACTGTAAGTTTGATTGGAACCCCCTTCAAACAAAAACTCACATAAAACTACACGTAATCGTCTAAGTTTAGCGAAGTTAAGCGATCAGCTCAGTAGCCATTGTTGTTTTTCGTGTGTCTTATCAACACATGAATATCAAAATAAAATGTTGAAATAAAAAAGTCTTACAAACAGTTTCCACATGTTAAAAGTACACTGGCCGGTAGAGAATTTAATTCTACTGCGTGTAGTATAAATTATTTGTTTTTATTTTTGTTTGCAAGTTCTCGGCTGTTAACTATTCTGAACTTTACCATCAAAAATTAATATTTTGATTGCATGGTATATCATTAATACTCTAACATCTGATTTCATGGCAGTTCTTTTATTCTGTTCAAAGAATTCTTCAAATTCCAATGGATGCTCGATAAATTTATTTGACAAGTAGTGCACTCACAAAATTTATTAAGCTCAAGTGTATACTGGTGATATTTGCAATATGTACGCAAACTATAAGTCTAAATCAAATTGGATGGTTAAAAATATATATATATATATATATATATATATATATATATATATATATATATATATATAAAATCTCAGTTAGATAATAAATAGAAGGTAAAAAATACCAAAAGCTCTGATTGGTGCAGTGGACGTAATGAGCCAGAACCTTTATCGCCACCATAAAAGAGCCTGTCTTAACCTAGTGTTAAAAAACATGATGTGAGAAAGAACAAGTGCATGCTGAAACGAGAGTATATGCATCGCCCACATGTGGCAGACATGCTTTGCCATCCATAAATCAATTGAAGTTGACAAACAGCATTTTAGCACTCGAAGAGCTAAGATAATTGAGAGATAAAGATCAGTATTAAAAACGGTGGTGTTGGTGAAAAGTCTACTACATGATTAAGATATAGGGGCAAACACGTTGCTGCATTGAATACGGTGTTACTGGAGAAAAATATACCATGTAAAAAAGTTCCAGTAGTAAACATGTTATTTCTATCAACAGAGATAATCTTTCCCTTGTTTTTTATTCTTAAAATTGGTAAAGCAAGATTAATTTCATTAGAAAAAGATGATAATCAAAGACTCAAAGAAACGTATCTGTAATTTGTTTGTCCCTCACCCTTTCTTCTTCTTTGCACCCTCTTTACAGACGTGATGTTGCTAGTCTGTCTTTTATATAAATACTTTTATGGCATGTGTTCTTCAGAATTGTCTGATCTATTCCCTGCTTCCTTTGTTCCAGCTCGTTTAGACTCGTTGGTCTCCATCAATTCGCTGTTTTGATACCTTATTGCAACACAGCTTTCTATTCCACGAACTGCAGGTTTGTGGAACTTCTTTTCCTACTGATTGTTTTCCTCCTACCTATAGATTTGGTCTTTTCAAGACTAAGGTAAATAGGCATCTCTTATCTTCGTAATAATCATCTTTTGTTCTTGTTAGCTCCTTACATCAAGTGGCTTCATGTCTTGTCTGAAACGATTTCCATTTAAAAAATTTTTTTTAATCATAATGTGTAGGAAGATTGGATACGGGTGTGTAAAAATGAAATGTTCCATTAGAAGTTAAAGATTGGGATTAGAAGGACGTGTTTAAGATGTTGTGCCACAGACAGGAAGTATCCAGTGACACGTAGCATATAAGCTGATAATGTCCTTATTCATTCACAAGAAACGCTGGGTGTGCTTTGAAAGGGTTAAAAACTACAAATTTACCGAAAATTATTTCGAAAAATGTCACTGTGCCTACTTCATTTCTCACCCTATCAATGATAAGTAAATTATTGGCCCCTATTATCAAAAATGAAAATGTAAAAAAAAGCTAATATGCTGTTCAGGACTGGAGGCAAAAAGACATAGGGTTCCTCATTCGAACTCGGAAAATGCTGGGTTAGAAAAAATTGAGTCACTCCTTCTCAGAGTAGATTGTTTGAATCAGGAAAAAGTGAGTTTGCAAAGACAGTTAAATTTAACAAAAAAGACAAAATCCCAAATTAGTTATTCTGTTCACTATATCTCCCTTTCTTTCTCTTTCTTTTCCAGCTGTTGGTTACATATTATTAATACTGTGGTAATATTACTGAATTGAAAAAATTGGAATAGTCCATTATGAGTAATAACTCATAATGGACTATTCCAATTTTTTCATAAAGACACCCGAGTTTAAAAGATACACCTGGAGAAGGTCGGTGGTTACATCGGCCGAAACGTTGTGAAAATAATATCCAAGACGAGAATAGTAGTCCGAATAATCAAACTCATACAAAGTGTAATCGAATATTGCTTGATTTTTGTTGTCTCCTGATGAAAATACGACAACAATAAAATACATGGGGCTTAGCTTGAAGCGACAGATAAAAGAACAGTCCTTGTTTTTCTTGTTGTTGTTCCCTTTTTCAATGTATGAGCTGACATTGTAGATGATTAAACTTTTATCCTCATTCTCTCTCCATTAAACATAAAACCTGTCACTTGGGAACGGCATAAATATTTGCGGGTGTCACTTGATCGAAAGATCGCAAGAAAATAGAAATATTGATATATCAGTGCAGAATTAATTACAGCCATAAAGTTATTGATTAAAAATACACAAGGCAGTGATCAATAATCAGATATTTTTTAGTTACCAACCCCCTCTTTTATTTCTTTTTTCTTTTTTTGTTTGTTTTTGAATTTGTCGTGTACAGTTCAAAGCTTTCATCAGATTAATGATTTAGGGTTATCAGCATTTTACGATAAAATTATATGAGTCTGGGCTTTTGTTTTATCAATTTGTTTTTCGATGATCTATTATCGATTTGCTTTTTATTGGGAGTCTTATTTTGTGTGTACATCAACATTTTACACTATGTCACCATAAAAAAGTCATATATATATATATATATATATATCGAGACTGCCAAGGTTTTGACCTAATGATCTAGATCAGTAGTTCTCAACTTTTTCCAACGACGACTCTGTTTAAAATTCACGATACATTTTGTAAGCCGCCTCCCTTGAAAAAAGTGACCAAATACTTAATCGTAGGCAAAACGATTTTAAACAACGAATGTAAAAATGTTATAAGTAATAAGAAAAAGTAAGCGAATTCTTTTTTGAAAATCAAACAACTTTCAGACTTTCAAGCTTTGTACCTTCATGAGTCTGCAGAAGCAGTGAAATGCTGGACACAGCTAGCACAGAGACATACTTAAATTCCTTTTTTAGTTCAAGGGAATAGGTAGTGATACCCTTTATCGTACCCAAAACATTAGAATTACTGTCATTCAGAGAATCTGTGAAAAAATTGACAAGATCCTGTCTATTTATCCTTCTGCCAACATTCATATCTGTGGTGACTTTAATGTCTACAATGTTTAATGGCTAGTTTATTCCAACAAGACTGATGGTGAAGGAAGGTGTGTCATAACTTTTCCCTTGCCTATGAGCTGACCTAGATTGTTGAGAAACCCACTCGTATGCTGTTGAACATCTTTTAAACTATCTTGATCTTTTCCTGGCAACTTACCATGAACACAATGCTCTATCTCACCTAGGATCTTCCAATCACTCGGTTGTCTCCATTAAGATGAACTCTAAGTTCAGGGAGACCTCTGATGTCGTTTTCCATCGCAGAGTATACTGTTGCTCAAAAGCTGATTGGGATAACTTTAGATCGTTGATGATCTCCGAAATACTTCTGCCTTCCATTTTCAGAAAAATATGTCTTATGTTGCTCGCCTCTGAAATATCTGATTGCTTCATCGCTGGTATTGAGAATTTAAAACCCTCTAAAAATTCCAACAGTCACGGTTCACTCCTGAGTTTGCTGCTGCTATTACTCACAGACACCACTACTTAAATTGCTATCAAAGGAATAGATGTTCAGAAACCAAAGCCGCTTTGAAAACTGCTGAAACTGGGTTATAGAAAATGCTAAGTAGTACTATGCCTTATCTGTTAACTACAAAGTTGCTAAGCAGAGGCTTGGTTTCCCATGAGTGTTGGAGAATTACAAACAGGTATTGAACAAATGTAAGACTTCTATTCCAACCATCATTAATGGACCAGATGTCATTTCCTCAGCATCTGACAAAGTTTTGCATCATCAATCCTCATCTCAAAAATTCCGAAACATGTTTTCATTTATCTATTATTATACTAAAGCTGAGTCAATCAACGTTTGTTTCCTTAAGGTTTTTGCCTCTATATTTTAATCACAAAAAAATACATGCCTTAGTTTTGAGATTAAGTTATGTTTAAAAAAAAATCTATTTTAATTGCAAACATGTCAATGATATAACCAACAAAGCAGCAGGTTTCTTAATATAAATAAAATATGTTTTGATTTACCTATATACTACTAAAACTGTGGATCTTGCCTGTTTATTATCTTGTTCCCGTGCACACTAAATGACGTCATCAAAATGATGACATCACTAAAGGATGATGTCATCCATTAAATACGGCATAATCATAATCCCATTGACACTCTGGTTCCCATCAGATTACCGAAGTTAAGCAATGTTGAGCTTGGTAAGTACTAAGTTGGTAACCATTTGAGAATCTTTTTGTCTAAGAGCTCTCTGCTTATCCCGGCATTGTTTCTAGTCGTCTTGAACTTCTTACCACTAGATTCAAGCAATGCCAATTCAGCAGAGGTGTGGTTGGTTATTGCACAACCCTTGCTTCACAATAGACTCCCTGTGCAGGAACCCTTACAGGGAGTATGCATTGTCTCTCAAGACTGAATGGAGGCTTCTTCATCCATTAAAATAGATGGAGAATAGCCGAGAACAGTGGATGACATCACAAAACGATGATATCATCCATCAAATAAAAGAGAGGGCTGTAAGCGATCCTCTATCTAAACGACCCGTAACCTGCTATGGGTAATTAATTAATATATAATATGTATTGTTTCAGCAGTAAATAACCTAAAAGGGTTGATATGCCATAAAAGAAAACAAACTAAATCTATATTTAAATTTGAATATCTATTATGGACTTCAGCAATTATCATCATCATATTCTGTTTAACATCCGTTTTACATGCTGGCATGTGTTGGGCAGCTTTTAGAAATTTTAGAAATTGATTTCCAAACTAATCTATCTCTGGCTAGGTCTTTGTTCATCTTTCTTTCAAGTTCATTCTTATCACTTTCTCCCATGTGTCCCTTGGCCTTTTTGTACTGATTGGTCACCACTTATTAAGGCCCGGGGACCACTCGAGGATAAGGGGTAAAAGAATTGTTGGTTGGGCGATTAGTGCCGTCAAGAGAAGATTGGAAACACTGGAATGGGTAGAAGATTACTCAAGAGGACTTATTTTTCAAGAGGACGGCTCGACAAGTATTTGTTCATATTAGACTTGAAGACCACCATGCTGTAGTCGATTAGGAAGCAAACTCGTGGTATCTTTTTCCACAGATCGGATGTTCTAGGAAATAAACTTTGTTCATAAAAGTGCAGCTTGGTTTTTGGTACACAGAGAGAAAAAAGACAGTTCTTCCCCTGTGAACTGAACCTGCTACCTTAACTGTTCTACATTTACTTACCCAAGAACTCTCAACCATTCTTTAAACATGGGCATATTAAAGAGGTCTCCTGCTCTGCCCACATTTCCCTATACTCTCCGGATTTAATCTTCCTCTGAGGTCATCAGATCTAGGCCTGTCTTTAAGACATGTATTAAGCATCCATCGTCAGCAAGTTCAAAAATATATTTGCAATTAATTTTATTTAACTCTTTACATCTCTAGCCTTTGGGGTAGGATCAAAATGTTGTATTGATCAGAGGACTAGAAATTCCTCTTGATTGATGCACTTTTCATTCAGACTACCCCTTTTGAGGGAGTTGGATATTCCCCAAATAAAAAACTGACCCTGTGGGGAGGCAAGTAAATAAGGACTCTTATGTTCTTTAAAAGTCACTTCATAAAAATGACATAAAATTGAACAGGAAAAAGAAACCAGAGCAGTGGTGGAATTACATTTGAATGGCTGATTGATCATAACGGCAAAAGATTCTAAAAATTGACCAGTATGTAAGTGGAGACTCACTGGCCAATTAATACCACTCTTCATTATATTGAACCAGAAGCCATGTGGATCACTTGACCCATGTCCAGACATTAAATAGCTACTACAGTGTGATGATGACAGCCAAGAATGGCGAGGTTAGGACATGCGGAAAGTAGAGGGCAAAGTTAGTGAGTTGGGTGATAGTGTTTGAGCTAATTGTTGTCCAGGGCTGATGGAAATGGGTGAGGTTCGGGAAGGGGGAGTTAATGTGATGCGGATTTAATATCGCTGTCCAAAACGGTTAGAATTTCTACGTCTCTACGGTTGGGAATCGTTGTTCTGCGACAGATCATTTTGAATTTGGTCATGAATAATGGATTGAATTTGCTGTGATCTATATTTGACTTTGATTCCAAAATTGGGGATTATCAGAGATTTAATCTGGCCCGCCCTTCATTTATTTACGATGAGTGAATTTTTAGCCAAGGGAATTACGAAAAAAACATAACACGGACGCCATTCTTCTGGGTTGATATGTGTCGGTAAATGGAGCCGTGTAATGGAATAATATTAATTACTTCTAATGTTGTGTTTTTTTTTCTATTTTTGTTTTATTTGTGTGTTATTTAGAATCAAGGGGGAAAAAAGATAATTCCTGGTAATCTTTTTTTTTGTGTGTAATGTTAGAAAGAAAAAAAAAAGGAATGGTAATTCTTGTTTTTTAGTTTTTGACTAATTTACAAAATATGCATTAAATTCCAAATCACTCTTGGTTTATTTTTATATACTAATGAGTCATTACTTACCAAGGCCAAAATATACTCGAGGATAATGGTTAATGAGATTGTCAGTTGAATGATGAACAATACTATGGGAGGATTGGAAAACGATCCCAAGCGATATAGGAATCTATGGATATGACAGAGTTGCTAAAGCAGCAAAAGAATCGCTATAACTAAACTCTTCACGAACCGGAAACCAAAAAGAAACACATATCTCATCAGAAAGTGGCAAGAATTATAGAACTCCTGTAGTGACAAAAGATTATACCAGGTTTTGTCATTTTTAACATGAGGATTGATAATTTATATTAATTGGATTATTTGGACTAATGTTCTCACAACGTTTCCGTGAGGACACGTAATGCAATGGATCAAAGTGCTAAGTATTACTCAGTTCTAAGTGATAGTCTGCTGGAGGTTGAATGTACAGGCGATACTAAGAATACATGTTTCAGAAATTTTGTGATGAGGATTGATAATTTGTATTATTTGGATTTAAAAAATATATATATATATATATATATATATATATATATATATATATATATATATATATATATATATGTGTGTGATAAGTTGTAAGACTAGGTTTAAGGCTTATAAAATTCATACTAGAATTGTTCGCAAGGCGTAATGGATAAAAATGCTAAGTAATAATCAGTTCTAATTAACCGTCTTCTGGAGGTTGAATGTTCAATCCTCAGTGCTAACGGTGATACATATTATGTGAGAATAACATTCAAGATGAGAATAGTAGTCCGAATGTTTCAAGTAATACAATTTCTATCAGGTGACACAAACAATTGGAGTAAAAAGTCCAAACAGAAGAATGTCAAGTAGAAAAGAAATAGTAATGACGAGACTCCAAATGGGACACATTTTTTCCACTCACTCATAACTTTTGAAGGATAAAGAAGCACCAATCTGCATTCTGTGCCAAAAGTCCTACACAGGGAATCATATACTGACAAGCTGCGTAGACTTGAAACAAATTTACCGCTTGAGACATTATCATGAAAATAATTTGAAGGAGACCTTTGACAAAGTTAACTCAGATAATCTCTTTGGATTCCTAAAGGCAATGGAATTATACAATAAGATATTTAAAAAAGAAAAAGAAAGAATTGCACGTAAGAGTATGTTTGGAAAATGTTTTTGTGAGATAAACTAAAATAAAATCTTAACTTTTGGAATGTAAATAAACCTTGCTTACTTATATATGCTCTGTTGTTACGAGTTGACAATCATTGAGCTTAAATTGGAAGAGGTTGGTCAACATAAAGTAGTGGCAGTATATGCTGAAACATATTTTCACACACATATATATTATACTAAATGTAAATACATTATACTATATATATATATATATATATATATATATAATACTGAATTCAAATATATATATCTATATATCATACTGAATTTATATATATATATATAATATATATCATACTGAATTTATATATATATATATATATATAATATATATCATACTGAATTTATATATATATATATATATATATCATACTGAATTTATATATATATATATATATATATATATATATATATCATACTGAATTTATATATATATATTATACTGAATTTTATATATATAAATATATATATATATATATTTAAATATACATGTATTATACTGAGTCTAAATATATACATATATAATACTGAATTTAAATATATAGATATATTATACTGAATTTAAATATATAGATATATTATACTGAATTTAAATATATATATATATATGATACTGAATTTAAATATACATATATATATATATATATATATATATATATATATATATATATATATATTATACTGAATTTAAATGTGTATATATATTATACTGAATTTTAATATATATATATATTATACTAAATATGAGTCAATCAACGTTTGTTTCACTAAGGCTTTTTTCCTATATACTTTTATCACACAAAATGCATACTTACCTAATGTATATTAGTTTTAATATGGAGTTATGTTAGAAAAAATCCATTTTAATTCTTCTAATTAGCTGTAATTTATAATTAATTAAACAGGTCTCCCATCTCTCCCTGAGCTATTTATGTATTTCGGATCAATTGTACTTGAAGCACCCCAGAATGAACTACCGATTTTGACACCGATTTCTTTTTTTACTTCCGGTTGAATGATAAACAAAATAATATGTATATTTATAACTTTGCCATCGCAGATTTTTTTATGGTTACTTCTAACTTAATGGCTATTTTAAAGACAAATCTTGGACATTTTTCTGAAATATTTTCTGCAAAACTATGTTCTTTTTAAGATTGATAATTAAGAAAGTGAACCAAAATTCCTTTGCAAAATTCTGCTTTTGATGTCAACAATTGGTTCCATTATATGTTTAAGACATTAATCCTCCTCACGACTTTCTTAACCTTTGTGGAAATTATGGGCACCTAAAGCTATGAAGCTCATTAAAAGAATTGTGTTTTAGTAGGCAATAACAGTTTCACGCTCTTGGCGATATTCAGATGACTTAAGACACGGATTTAAATGTAAATTCGTGTTTGTTTTTCCTCTTCTATTTACACTTACGGTCATCATCCAAATGTTCAGCAGTTGATTTTTTCCACTGATTGTTTTTTCCAATACATTGTTTAGTATTTTTTAAAAAGAACTCATTTTTCTTGCTTTTTATTATTATTATTATTATTATTTACTCACTAGGAGTTATCACACTGGTCATCGTCAGTGGTCACCCACTGCCGACAACCTGTGGTATTCCCTGGAGTCCGAGTGACAACAAGTCTCCTCAGGCCTCCAGTATGCTCCACCTCTTTTCGTTCATCACCGCTGATGACCTTGCGGTAATCGCAACAGCCACCTACCAACGATTTCCCGCTGATAAGGGCCATTGGTCCCCTCTGGGGCCCGAGTGGCAACAAGCCTTCCCAAGGTCCCAGAGCTGTCCGCGCTTTTCCAGTGGAGGTCTGGTTTGCGCTTTCCCTCCTCGACCCTCTGTCCATAATTTTGTGGCGTCAGCCTATGCTTGCGCCTCTCTCGTGCGGTTGTATTTTCCCCGGTTCTGCTGTCTTGTGCTTCCATGTGTTTGTTCTCCATTCGTTGCTTATGTGGGTTGGTTTCCGCATTCAGGGACATTTCTCAGGATTGTAGCTGTTTTGATCATTACTGTCCTTTGTATGGTCTCAGTTATCCCTTTGATTCCTATTTCTCCCAGTCTTTTCTCCATGTTTTTGGGGACTGTTCCTAGTGCTCCTATGATTATTGGTGTTATACTGACTTTCTTCATGTTCCATATTCCTTTCAATTCTCTGGCAAGTTCAGTATATTTGCTTCTCTTTTCCGTTTCTTTGATCTTCACTCTGTGGTTTGCTGGAACGGCAAAGTCCACGATTTTGCAGGATTTTTCTTTCTTGTTGATTATTATCATATCCGGTCTCCTTGCTGTTATGGGTTTGTCTGTTTGTACATTCATATCCCATATGATTTTGTGTTTTTCGTTTTCTAGTACAGTTTCTGGTTTGTGTGTGTACCGTTTTTTTGCATATTCGAAATTCAGTTGTTTGCACATTTCCCGGTGTACTTCTTTCCCCATGCTGTCATGTCTGTTCTTGTATTCCCTTTGTGCTAGCTTGCTGCATTCACTTATTATATGATTTATCGTTTCGTCTCTTTGTCCATACAGTCGGCATTTGCTGTTTTCCTGGGTTTTATCTATCTTTGCTTTAATAAAGTTTGTCCTAATCGCATTGTTCTGTGCGGCCGTCAGCAGAGATTCCGTTTCTCTGTTCAGCTGTTTTCATTGGCTTCATCGCTTGTGAGTCTTGTAAAGCGTCCATGTAGTTGTTTTTCTTCCCACTTTTCCTTTCTTGTCTTTTTGTTTCTGGGTTCAGTACTTCCGGGGTTGTTTGTTGGGCTGGTGTCTCTTGCTGTGGTGATCAGTCTTTCCGTGTTCTGGGTTACATATTTCTCCAGCTCTTTTTTGGTGTCTTCCACACAGTCTTCTATACTTACCAGTCCTCTACCTCCTTCATTTCTTTTCACGTAGAGTCTGTCCGTGTCGTTTTTGGGTGCAAAGCATTGTGCATAGTCATTAGTTTTCTTGTTCTTTGGTCAAGGTGCCTGAGTTCTTCTTTGGTCCAGCCTATGAATGGTCCAGAGTATCTTATTAGTGATACAGCCCATGTGTTTATCCCTTTTACTAGGTTTCTGCTATATAGTTTAGTTTCTAAGAGTTTCCTTGTTCTTCGTAGATATTCTTTTCCAATCTTCTCTTTCATTTCTGTATATTTGATTGTGTCTGCTTCCAGAACTCCCAGGTATTTGTAGCTATCATGTTCTCCTAGCGCCCTCATCTCCTCTTGGTTGGGGAGTTCTATACCTTCTGTCGTCTCCAGTTTTCCTTTTTTGATCTCTAGCAGTGCACATTTTTCTATTCCAAACTCCATTTGGATATCCTGGCTGAATATCCTGGTTGTGTTTATCAGCTTTTCCAGTTCTTTTTTGTTTTTTGCAAACAGTTTAAGGTCATCCATGTACATCAGGTGGTTTATTCTTTGTTCTGTATCCGTAAACCTGTATCCGGCATCACACTTTCTGAGTATGTAGTTGAGTGGCATCATGGCTATTATAAACAGTAGTGGTGATAGGGAGTCTCCTTGAAAAATGCCTCTCTGTATTTTTATCTCAGACAGGTATTGTCCTCCGGCTGTCAGTTTTAGTCTCCATGTTTCCATTGCTTTCTGGATGAGATTAATAATCCTGTCTGGTATCTTGTATATCTTTAAGCATTCAATTATCCATGTTTGGGGGATTCTGTCGTAGGCTTTCTTGTAGTCAATCCATGCCATGGTTATGTTCTTTTATCTTCTCTTCACCTCCTTCAGGGTCTTTTGATCAATGTATAGTAGATCATGTGCCCCTCTTTGTCCTTTCCGGCATCCTTTTTGTTCCTCGGGGAGCAGTCCACGATTGTCCAGGGATTGGTAGATTTGTTCTCTCAGTTGTGCTGTGAGAATTTTCCACATTATTGGTAGACATGTTATCGGTCTGTAGTTGCCGGGGGTCGTTCCCTTTTTGGGGTCTTTTTGTATTATTATTATTATTATTATTATTATTATTATTATTATATTGCATTCATTGATGTTATTTATTTATGTATTTATGTGCGTGATTCTAATTAATCTCCGTGAATTTAGAATTTTCATATTTTACTAAAGTAGTAAACAAACGCGAATTTACATCTAAATTCGTGTCTTGGACCGTTAGGGAGTCTATTTTCGCTAGTCTATATATATAAATGTCAATGTGTCTGTCTGTTCTCTATAGAAAAAACGGTGAGAGAATCTACGAAAGAACTAAAAGAGTATGTGTAAATTTTTCCAAAGAAGACAATGGAAGTGGTTCTAAATTTCTAAGTGCCCCTTAAGGGAACTACGTAAGCAGAATCTCTTTTAAAACTCCAAATATATCATATTTTGATGAAATTTGAATTATATGTATAAAATTCTCCGGAAAGACGATAGAAGTGGTCTGGGATCTCTCCATGCCCTCAATGTGCCAAATATCTATGTGCCTCCTCTAAAGGAGCTATGGAGCGGAACCTTATTAAAACTTAAAATATGTATATCCGATTTTAATGAAATTTAAACTATATGCATGAGAAACTAATTACGAGTTTTCCCAAATTTCAGATGGTAATATGACAATATGAGCCAAGTGAAAAAGGACATAGTTTTCCTCACTAAATCTCGAACAACATCATGTCTTCCTGCTAGTATATAATATTACAGAAGTTCAGATCAACATGATACCTTAGGTTTCAAGCTTGGTCCCAAGCGAAAAAAATACTGGGTTTTCTTGAGTTTTTTTATTTGCAGGATTGCTCATAAGGGAAGTCAGTTGCATCATGGCAGTCACCCACTGTTTTTTTTTAATGTTTTTATTATTTTTCTTTTCTGGTAGGTAATTGATGGGGGATTTCTAGAAAATCTTTTTAAAAAGACCCTGGAAATATTTCGCCCTTATTAAATCATCAAGCACAATATTGGCTTTCTCTCCACTCAACGAAACCAAGAATTATATATATATATATATATATATATATATATATATATATATATATATATATGTGTGTGTGTGTGTCAAGTATTATAACTGAGAGCCATGATATAAAAATCTGTATTTGGAAAACTAAAGCCTTCGTTTTTCCCATAACGTCTGATTTTTCTCCTAATTATATCAATAAAAAAGAAGCAAAAATTATACTAATTTTGTTGTTGCTGTTTATTTTTTCAATCATCTTTCATATTTTTTCTCTTTTCCTGCTTTTTTTGGTTTCGTGTTAATTGGATCTTTATGGAATCTTATGAGGCATAAATAATTTTGAATAAAGATTAGATCAGGTTGTCTGATCTCTGTTTAAGCGATAAGTAGGTATTTATTGTTAAGTAAAGGCACGACGAGGATTTAAACTAAGAATAGAAGGAGAGAGAGAGAAGCCGAGTCTTCGGATCCGAGCCGTTATGGCTTCATGTGGACATGTAGAACTGTGTTAATATCGGAAAAATAATCAGATGAGAATCTATCCCTTCTCTCTCTGTCTCTCTCTTTTGTTTTCTCCTTTCTCAGCTATCACTCTGATGATACGTCTGATAAAAAAATCTGGCAAAAATGAGATTTTTATGCCAGATTTTTACAGCCTTTAAATCTTTTGATGCTTTATTGAAACACAATTTTTTCATTCTTTGTTATTAGATTTTGTTTTTCTAAAAAGCCAAGATTAAAAGATTAACCTCCCTTTGCCTCTTTATATTTGCATACTTCCGGTCTCAGCCTTCTCCTCACTTCTTGTTGGTTATTCCAAACAGAGCGCTAGTCATTGTCTCTTATAGGATATATAATTGATTTATTAATGTCAAAAGGACAGTAAAACACTCACAAAATACAATCGAGCCAAACTCTTATGGCAGTTTATTTTTTTCTTGTGAAACACCAAAATACAATTTCCTTTACTTCCAATTAGAAATTAAAGATCTCACCCTAGAAGCATTTATTTATGAAAGTCACTTTTATAGTTTCTAAAGGTTCAAATATTCGATAATTTTTCTCCATTTTTCTTAACACAATCTCAGTCTTATAATAAAATATTCGGCTATTTGTATGCATTTATTTCATAGAGTTATGGCTTTGTTTTGTACTAGCACATCTACTCGGCGTCGCCCTGGGTCCTAATTTCCGTAACTTACATAAATTGCACAACAAAATCTGCATAATATTAAATTTAAAAGTTCATTTTGGGACACATTCAGAGTAAAAGTAATTATGCCCCGGTTGAGGTTTGAACTCATAGATTCTGTCTCTACAAATGGCATGCTATATATCAAGTATGATGCTGATGATGATGATGATGTCGTCATCGGTTTAACTTCTGTTTTACATGCTGGCATGTATTGGATGGCTTTTAGAAATTAACTTCCAAACTAACCTATCTCTGGCCAGGTCTTTATTTATCTTTCCTTCTCGCAAGTCCCTTTTTATCACTTCCACCCTTGTTTTCCTTACCCTTCTCTTGTGAACTGAATCTGCTATCTTAACTGTTCTGCATTTACAAACCCAAGAACTCCCAGATATTTTTTCAATGAGGCCATACCATCGAAGTCTCCTGTTCTGCGCACATCTCTCTATACTGTCCAGATATAATCTTCCTCTAATGTCATCAAATATTAGCCTGTCTTTAAGGCTAACATTCCTCGTATCATTTTGATATCATTTCTCTCCAGACAACGCATGTCCTCAACTCTCACTGGCCAGGTTTCACTTCTATACATCATCACACGGCATACACATGCCTGATAGACTCTTCTCTTGGTCGACAGTGGTAACGCTCTGCTGGTTAGTAATGGCAGAAGTTCACTAAACTTACTCCATCAAGTCCTAATTCTTGCAATCATACTAGCAGGTGTTCCACCTTGTTCTCCAATGGTATCATTAAAGTAACAAAATTTCTGAACAACCTCAATAGCCTCGCCATTCAAATATACTTTCTCCACTGAGTGTTCATCCATCTTCATGGTTGTACACTTCTTGCACACAAACTGGTCATCTTCTCTTAAGCTATACAAAGTGGCTAAGAAGGGCTGGAAGCCTTTCATGAAAATTCAGATAGCTCCGAATTTTGTGAATTACTGGGTATTTTAATGGGTTTTTCGAGAACATAATATGGGTACAACCTCTCATTTGAAAATAAAGATATTTCAAATTTACATTAGGTTGGATCTATAGTCAGATAGCAAATAAGCTGGATTCTATGAATTTCAATTAAGACCCCTTAAATTTAAGACATTTTCTAGAATTAAAATCATATAATGAATTTTGATCAAAATTGGAATAAGGATTCTACGCATAATGTTTAGTATTATTATATCTTGATTTTCATCTTTGTTCGAGGAATTAATTTTACTCGTCCTAGGACAGGTATTCTCCTAGTTATATTATTGTATTACATTTTTTTTCTAAATTCATATACGTAGTCTATAAAAATTAAAATTATATGGTTGGCGTCCACTGGTCAAATCTTTTCTAAAATTTAACATTTTTCCCTTTTTTATGGCTAAGAAAATTGTATTCACCCATAGTTGTGAATGCAGACTAACAAACCAACGCCACACTTTATTTTCATTGGATAATTATGCTACATGACCAAACACACGAAATATACAAACAATAACTTAGCCTCTTTTGAATATTTAAGGTAAGCTCAGTTTCAAGTGAATAAGTTTCGTCAAATATCTAAATACAACCCAATAAATTTAAGGTGAGAAGACCACCTTTGGGAGCCTTAAACCTATTCTCGGTTTAGATGTGTAGTGTTACTACTTATATATATATATATATATATATATATATATATATATATATATTAGAAGAATACCTGTCTCAGGACGAGTAAAATGAATTCTGCGAACAGAACAGTTTTGGACAACTTTTATGTCCCCTTATGAAGATAAAAATCAAGATATAATGCTGCTAAACTTTATGTCTAGAATCCTTATTCTGATTTTGATCAAAATCCATTATATGATTTTGATTCTAGAAAATTGAAATACAGGAAGTCTTTCTTAGTTGGTGTCTAATGACTATGGATCAAATGCAGTGCAAATCTGAAATATTTGAATTTTCAAATGGGAGGTTGTGCCCATATTATGCTCCCTAAAAACCCTTTAAAATACTCCAAAGAAACTGGAATTTGGGGAAAGTTTATTAATTGATGTTTAATAGCTATTGTTAATATTTCCAAAAATCGGAGGTATCTGAATGTTCACAAAAGGCTTCTATCATCTTATTATTCCCTTTGCATAAAACTAAATTAAACTAAATATAGCCCACATTTCGCCCCCTTAGGCCTTGCAGCTGTTTTCCAAAATTCATAATGATCGGTTTATTAGTTTAGGAGAGAATCCTGTACAACCAAATATATAAACATACCTAACTTTATAAAAATATATAGTGTTTTTTAAAATTATGTTCTAATCTACCATATTGTATTTAATTATTTACTCGGTTTACTTAGGAGGCCATTGTCGCCCAACATATGTTCTGTTTCTTTGGGACGTTTTACTCTGTCTATAATAATTACTTACAAGGGTAGATGGTTTTCTTTTTTCCCTCTAGATATTGAACAGTCGGGTATGGCTAACTGCATATGGAGGGAAAATGGAAACCATCTGACCTTGTGGGACGAAGTAATAATCATAGACAAAGAAGACCAGTGGATAGGAAGACATTTCAAAGAATCAGCACATATGTTGGGAAACAATGGCCTCTTGAGTATACCTGGTATAGAATTTAATAAAGTATGGGAACCGAATAATTATGAATAGTAGATTAAAAAAAACATTAAAAATAATAAATAAAATAGACATAGTAATAATATTGCATATCTAAAGAAGATTAGGTTTAAAACTCCCAACATTCATACTAGAATTGTCCACATAAATCTGTCATGCAACAGATAAAAGGCGTTAATTAGTGACAGTTTTCTGTAGGTTCATGGTTCAATTCTCATTATATCCATACTTGTACTTCGTACGGCATTCACACCTGGATTTTTGAAAATAGAGAAAAAATCCTGTTTAAAAAAATTTTTTTTAAATTAGGGAGCTTTTTTAATATAAATTTATGAACTTTGAGTAAGCTCAGAACTGACCATTACCCAAAACATTAATAGTCGATTATTTTTTCTTGTATAATAAATAGATTATTTTCCTAATCCTGATTCGTCTTGTAATTTGCTCATGAAGTCGTTGCCTATCATTGCCAACCACCACCCATAAGTACACAGAGGTGAATAAGTGTGAATATCCATTCCCTACCAGCAACACAAAGGGGTTACCACGCCTGTCGATAAAGATCTCCAGATTTCTCTGGCAAGAAACCCACTATATTCAGAGTCCAGTCTAAAGATGTCACATGTTGTTTTTGTCATAATTAAAAACACGCACCATTTTGGGTCAATCTTTAATTGAAATGTGCCGTAAACTGAAACATTCTTAAAAAGTTCACATCTTTTTTTTTAAATGATTAAAGAAGCTCAGTTCCAAGATCGTTGACTTCTGCCGAGGAAGTTATGTTTGTGGTCGAGTTTGTTTGTGTACAGCCTAGAGTCCACATCGCTTGACTAATCGTCACCAAACTTGATCAAAATTTCGGTCATCGTCTAACTTAGAACTGATTTAATTTAAGGATGTCTTGGTCAAAAACCACGGAAAAGGTGAACGTCACACTTTTGACGATAACTTTGGTTTTGTTCATTGTGGAAACTCGCTATTTGTTCCATATTGTAGCCAATAGAAGTCCCGAATCTTTTATGACCTTGACTTTGACAAGTTTATTCATGGTCGAAATGTTTGACGAAATTTCAACTTTCGATTTTTTCAAATTTGATATATGGATCTGATGCGCGTTGATAACAGTAACTACCATGCCAAATTGACACCCTTACCAGATAAATAGTTTTTGAGTTATTAACATTTCAATGGCATAACTTTGGGAATACTTCATACAATATGAAGAACTAAGGTCAAGACTTTGGCTCATTCTTACGTTATCAACCGGAAATGTGCAGTCTCACAACTGACTTATGTTTTTGTTTTATTGTGTAAAACTGCTTCATTGTTGAATTTCGGTTTCTTGCAGAAACTGAAAATAAAAGATATATAATTTCATGCATTCTCCCTCTCTCATTAATGATTTGCCTAATGGATACAGTCACAAACTATGGAATCGGCTGTGCTGAGTTCAAAGCCTATAGGATATATTGTGGTCATATATGCAGTAATGCTGTTGCAATCCCCCCCCCCCGCCCCAATAGTAACATAACAACTTGCATTCAATTAAGTTTATACAATGGATCGTTAGAGGTTGTGTTTGGCATTAAATAACCCCCAAAATATTGATATGCCACAAAAACGAAAAAGCAAAATTAAACTTCTTTCATGAAAAATCGAAAAGAAACGGAAACATCTTAGGAATTTGTAAAATCTTTCAAGCAACTGATTTTCTCCCATTATTTTATAACCAGATTACAAAAAAAAGTGTTGTGTTCAAATCCTATCAGATCTATTGCGCTTATTTGCACACTAATATTCTTAAGACAGGTATGAACCAACAATTGTTCCGCTATGGGTAAAATAGCTTGTATTAAATTAATTGTATACAACAAAGGGTTTTTTGTTTTTAGTTCCTTTAAGTCATATCTCGTTTTTTATCACTATAATCCTCTCCATAAGTAATCAAACTTTGTTCATTCCATGCATGATTTTCAATCCTCTCATAATATTCTTCATAATTAAACCGAATATTCATCCATCTCATTAAGTCTCATCCTCCAGTGGACTTTTGCCTTGATGAGTTGTGACTCATTGATAAAAACAAATAGTAGGGAAGTGGAGTTCCCAAACGTTCCTTTCTTCCTCCGTTTGCCAAACATCAAACAGAATTTCCATGATTTCTTTTCAATAACTTCCCATCTGTGGGACACATCACCATGGAACTGCTTCCCTGCAGCCTTCTACATGGTTATCAATAAATACTCACAAGTAGTCAAATTTTGTTTATCACATTCATCATTTTCAATCCTCATATAATATTCTTCATCCTCCAACTGGCGATCTCCTGGTGATACCAGATCAGGCTGCCCTGTGGCTCCCTGAGACGAAATTCACCTACATTGACGTTTTTTTTTTTTTTTTTTTTTTTTGTAAAACTTAATTATGTTCTACAAAACCAAAAACAAAAACAACAGCCCCTCTCCCTTTCTCCCTCCCCTTTTTAATTTTATTTTTAGAACTTGAAGCATAAATCTTTTACTATAATGACCAGATTCGGCATTAAATAACCCAAAAAGGGTTGATATGCCGTAAAACAAAACTACCAAACCAAAAACGATGATTAAACATTTGAAGATATAAAGAACTTGAAGCATAAAAACTTTTACTATAATGACCAGATTCGGCATTAAATAACCCAAAAAGGGTTGATATGCCGTAAAACAAAACTACCAAACCAAACCCAACTGGCGATCTATCCTTATCTTTGAGTGGTTTGGGCCTTCATAAGTGGTAACTCATGTGGTAAAGAAAAGGATACAAATATCCACTGGGAAAGTTTTCTTGATAGTTTCGCCAAAATGACATTTGTTCTAGAAAGTTTAAATCCTATCGGCATTATTCTTGTGATTTATGAATACGAGTATATACCTTTTGTGAAAAATTACCAACAAAAAAATATGCTTTGTCAGTGTTCATACTAATATTCATATAAAATCATAGAATTATGTTGGTAATTTAATTTTCCATATACAAATTATTATCATTTTTGATGACCTAAAAAGAAAAAAACACTTATTTTTAACTTTTTATTTAGAGTGATGGATTTTTTTCCGAATTCATTTCAAATGGCAAGGGTTTGTCTGACTTGCTATTTGCTTTCAAATGTAAGTCTTTCTAATGCTTTTTTAAATGGATAGGACTGAACTATTGAATGTTAGTCATTTCGGATGACCTAAAGACAAAAATACCAAACCTTGTTTTATTTATTTTCTTAATTTTTTCTTTATTTGATTATAAGGAGGTAGGAGGTAGACTACATATAAAAAAAATGAAATTGAAAGAGAAAAATCGTCACTCACTTAAAGACATAAAAAAGAAAGAAAAAGTCCCAAACGGGATAGTTTTAAAAAAGAAAACCGTATAAATCGGTATAGAAAGAAGAAAGGGGCGGAACAGAAAGAACACGCCTGATTATGAAATTTTGCGTTCTCTCTCTGTCCGGCAGACTTTTGTGTGACGTGACGGATATATATTTAGATAATAAATACACTTTGCTATTTATTATAGAATGGAGGATATACTTGGGAAAGGTGTGAACCTGAATTTTCCATCATCGAATTATAGGTAGAAGAACAACTTGTGGTCAATGAATTGTTTACAATAATGGTGTCTCAGATACTAACGGTTATATTCTGATCATTTCGAGATTAGTAGTGTCTCAGCTTTCAATAAAAAATAGCAACTTGTGTTCAATCAAGTGTATACAATAGGTATTGTGTGTTCAGCATAAAATGAACCAAAAAGCGTTGGTATGCCACGAAATGGACAAACCAAACCAAACATTTGACATTTTATCTTGATGTTTTGTGGTCTTTTGTTCTTCCCCTTCAAGTCACTGATAATCTCCCTTTTTTCTCGCTGATATAAAAAAACATTCAGAAGAACTCTTTAATAATAAAAACAATAGCAGCTACCCCTCGTCTCCCGATCACCCCTACCCCTACTCATCCACCTCTTATTGATGCGTGTCGATGTCTGTGGACCTTCCCATGTTAACTTCAAAAGAATCAGTCAAGTTATAACGTGTAAAAAGTCCGAGATTAACGGGGATCACAAAAAATAACAATAAATAGATCAAAAAAAAAATTATGTAGATTTCTTTCTGCCTTATATTTTTTCTTCTTTGTCATTCATTGTTTTTTTATTTGCTATATATATGGGGGAGGGCGCTTACGTGTTTTTTTCTTCATCGTTCATATTTTGGGGGATTTATTTATTTTCATTTTTTTTTTCTCAAAGTGGTTGTATCCTGTTGTGTACGGAACCACAATTGACTGTAAAAAGAGATCTAATTTCCTCATTCTTGATCAAAGAAAAAAACAACATGAAGAAAAATATGAAAATAATAAAAAACAAAAACCGATATATATATATATATATATATATATATATATATATATATATATATATATATATATATATGCATCCATGATGGGTAGTCTACAGAGAACTCTGCAGCCGACTAGCCTGACACCTGGGCGAGGGTGAAAAAGAGGACGATATCCATGTGAGGTGTTTCTCACGAGGTTGTCTGATGTTTTTTTGCTTTTTTTTTGTTTTATGGGAAGTAAAGCAAAAAAAGGTGGGCTGCGGACATCCAACAATAAAAATACAAAACAATGAAAAAAATATTCCTACCTCAGAAAAAAAAATGATGAGGATAAAAAAAAGGCACCGGATGAGAGAAGCGCAGTGGCCAAAGGTCAGAGAAACCCAATTCAAACAAATGGAATTATCTCAGAAATTCAGACAACATGGACTTCACAACACTGAGATCAAGGAAATCGTAATCGTGTTCAGTTGAGAAATGGCACAGTCATTGAGGAAACCATTTTTGAGGTTTCGGATAAAAAAGAAACTCAAAGGAGATTGTTCTTATTTTTTGTATTTGTCATAACAGGTCACGCAAGGCCAGGTAAACACTTTACTGCTAGGAACGTTCTGACCAACGCTTGCGTATATATATATATATATATATATATATATATATATATATATATATATATATATATATATATATATATTGGGTGGGGTCTAGGAAGTGATGATTAGGATGAGATGATAATCGTTAGAAGAAAGAAAGTATTTCCTTTTGTTGGGGGAGGGGCGTGCTTCAAGTAAAAAGACCTTCATTCTTTATTCATTTATTTTGTTAATGTTTATAGTTCCTTTCTACACAGGTAACAGGATACACAATAAAAACCGCGACATATTCTGTTTAACGTATGACAAATTGTAGATGTAATAAATAAATTAGTTGTTTTTGTCTGTTTTATTCAATTTATCTTTTAAAGATACTTATTCACAACATTTTCGCCATGTACCAACAGTCGTGTGATAAATTCATTCACCTTATGTACAACCTACCTGGTACGGCATTCACCTTATGAGGGTTGAACCGGGTTCCTACGAAGGAGGAAGTTCCATGGGAGTATAACATTCACAAGCGATACCCAGTCGCATGTATGTCCCGGTTAGTTGAAATAATAAAACACCTATATATTAATAAATGTTATTATATGAAGTAAAAATGTTTTAACTGCCCGATTATTTCTAACTCATCCTGCATAATGCCTTTAAAATATTCACTGGGGTAGTCTTTTACCAGATTTGATCTAACATACACACAAGCGTAATATAGTACCTAGCAAACAACCAATGGGATGACCTTTCTAAAAGATTTGGTCACAGGGGCACAATCATATACATGTCAGGTAGTGAGAAATCTGTAACTTTTAAAATGTACCTATCGACCAGGGGCCGATTGCTTGATAAAGTAAATAATAAAAAACGACTCCAGGTAATGAGAATGTCAAATTTATGTGACACAAAGGTGAACGAGGTACGAATGATTTGGAAGTTAGTTGAGCTCGAATTTACAGCCAGGAATACAAGTGAGAATTTCTCTCTGGCACAGAACGCAAAATTCAAGTTTTAGTTTCAGAGCTGAAATAACGTAAAATCTTCAGAAGTGGGGCCAATGATGATTTCCACTTTGTGTAAAGCAAGATTCTTCTGTAAAAAGGATTCGAATCCTTTAGAATATCAGTCGTGGTGAGCCCTCATGTGTCCTGGCACAGACACATTCTTTCGCCTGCACCTCTTCTGCTCGAGGGCAGCCAAGCGGCTCTCTTCAAAAGTATTTTATTCCTTCGGCTAAGTGGCTCTGTTCTTGGCATTTGTAGCGCTTTTTCTGACCACCCTGACTGCGGTTTCCTTTTCTAAGTTGCCATAAAAAAATCTGATGCAGCAGTCGGGAGTTCGGCAGTATCGATATATTTCTTCCACTTGATGACGTAGAAGCTAGAGAGCTGAATGTAAGTTGTCAACATTTGTAATGGTTGACGTCCGAGTTTCGAATCTCGGAGTTGGTGCACTCACTATATCTAGCCACACTAATGAGTTGTGAAACGACGAAACAGCTGTCTGTGGATGACTTTATTATATATATATATATATATATATATATATATATATATATATATATATATATATATACTAGAAAAATACCTATCCCAGGACAGGTAAAAATATTTCCCTGAACAGAAAACTTTTGCATCACTGTTATATCCCCTTAAAAAGATTACAATTAAGATATAATTCTACTAAACTTTATGTCTATAATCCTTATTCTAATTTTGATCAAAATCTAATGCATGATTTTGATTATAGAAAATAGCTAAAATGTAATGCTTCAGCTCAAGGGGTCTTAAGAAGAAATTAAAATTCAGGGAATCGTGATTAATTTGCGTCTAATGACTGGGGTCAAATTCAATGCGAATCTGATATTTTGAATGTTGCGTCTATATTATGCCCCCCAAATTATTTAAAATACTACAAAGAAACTGAAATTTGGGGAATATTTATCAATTATTACCTATTGTTCAACTTTATTAATTATTACTGATTGTTCAAATTCACAAAATATGAGGTATCTGAATTTTCACGGAAGGTTTCCACCCCTTTTTTTATCTTCTTTGGGTAAAACTAAATGTAACCCACATTTGAACCCATTACGCTGCGTTGCAAAATTTATAATAATCGGTTAATTAATTAATGAGTGAATCCGATACACAGAAATATATAAACATATAACCATACCTAACTTTAAATATATATGAGAGAAAGAGATTAAAGTGATTAACGGGTATGAGTTCTCCGGTTCCCCTCGTATACTTTCCTACCTCTATGCAAGAATATCAAAAATGAATTCTTCAAATTCTTTGAAATAGCAAATATGAATACAACTGTTCGATTTTGACTTGTTACATTTCCAATTAATGCTCTTTCCGACTTGATGATCGTTGGAGTCGAGGAGTGATTAAGGGAAGCCTCGGATTTTACTCTCAAGGGATACAAACTATTCAACAAAATTCCATTTGTTATTATTTTTCTCCCCACTTGGATGTTCTTCAAAATAACCAAAAACGGAATATACTGATCCTGTCAATAATTGAACGAGTAATTAGCCCGAACACAAATGACAAGAACCGCTATTCTTAAGATGCGTCCATTCAATTTGCGCGTTTTATGATGAGAGTGCTATTTCAAAGTGTGACAGACTGACAGACGAACGAATGCTCGACGAGAGATGCGAGGTCGCATATAAATATCAAGGTTTATTGAAGTGCAATTACAAGGGTTTATTAAAAATCCTTTGTCTCTTGTGGCATTTTATATTTCTGTGGAATTTTTCCGATTATAAAGAAAGTTCCGTGTTTAATTTATTTATATTCTTATCCTTAAGTTTAGCTTAATTTGTTTTTAAAGATTAAAAAAAAATCATATTCGTGTAGCATTAGTTCCGACTCTTATGTTGTGATTTAATTAATCTGTGTGTATGCTAATTAACAGCGTCTGTATTAAATAGCACTTGCAATTACAATGACAAGTTATCATTTTTCTTTGTTTTCAACTGCCAAAGGAAAAATGAAATTGTTCTAACTTTGTGCTCGGTTTACTGTCACTGTGGTCGTTCGCACTGGGTTACTCACTGTTGCACTTTCACTTCCAGATGGGTGTATAAACCATTATACACCCTTGTCGTCGTCCTCGTCTTTGTAAACTCAGGTTCTTTTCGTTTGCTGATAAACTCACCCCGACACCGGTTGTTTATCAGAGAGACAACTTGTATACAAGAGAAAGGGGGAAAAGAGAGAGAGAGACAGAGACAGACAGACAGACAGACAGATAGAAAGACAGATAGCCGTCTCGCTATACCCGGCCACACTCGGACGCCGCTGTTTTTATAAAAGGTTTATTTAAAAGTAAAATTACAGAAAAAACATCAAAAAGACAACTTGTATACAAGCAAGAGAAAAAGAGAAACGGATAGCCACACTGTGCGCGTTGGCCCCCATTAGGGACAGCAGCCAGACGTGTATTTCCTCTTTGAAATTACGCCAGCTAAGAGAAAATCCCTGGCCGAGAGTCACGTGGTTTCGTTGACTTTTGCTCTCATGACCCTTGACTTTTAAAAGTGTCACTCAAACTATTTCATTCAAACATTATGGAACACTTTCCTCTGAATTTTCCACAATCACATGTAGAATCTTTACCCAGATAATTTTGATGAGCTATAGAAGTGAAAGTTTTTACTGTGAAACATTACAAAGTGTATTGTTTTTATTTCAAATCTAATTTAAGTATTATTTCTCAAATGATTTCAAATACAGTACATTAAAATATAGTACCATTTTAAAATAATAAAAATAAGAGGTTGATGTAGTTTGCTTGAAGCATTGTTTAGTCTGTATATAAAAGTTATTTGTAGAAGGCAAAGGTGTAATGGATAGACACAAACTGAAGCAAATTAAGACATAACGGTGGAATGAGTTATGCAGTTTTCACCTTTTTTATTAAAGCAATATATATATATATATATATTATAATATTTATAAATAAATATTAAATTATATTTACCTACAGACGACATCGTTTCGAGCTTATTGCTCTCTTCAGTGTAGGGAAATGGTAATTTCAGACAGTCATGAGGTGCGAACCTGGTTCACAGAGCCATCCATGGATCTGCAGGCTTTCACTCTACCCTCACGACCATATCAAATTACCACGTGATACGGAGAATTTAAGTTATATTTATGCCCATTACAGTGTAAACATAAAGACATGCTATAGAACTCAACGATCTTACTCGGCGTCTTGTTTTATAGCTAAGTGAATGTCTATTTTTAAATATCTCCTAAAAGTTCTCAACTTTAATTTTCTTAAATGGACTTAATCATAATATTTATAAAAAGTATCAAATTATATTTATCTACAGACGACGTCGTTCGAGCTTATTGTCCTCTTCATTGTAGGGAAGTGATAATTTCAGACGGTCATGATATATTATATTACAATCTTACTTGCATTAGGGTGGTCTGATGGAAGTTCCGTATGATATGATATTTCGGGAAAGTTTCCCTTCGTCAGATGTATTTTCAACCTTAATTTAAACGTGCATATGAAGCGAGAGCTATTCAGCAGAAATTGAAATGGATTTGATATCAAATTTTAAAAAACATTTTTATTAGATTTTGCTTCAAATCCATTGTTTACCTTTAAAATTTGTGTCAATGTCAATATTAATATTTTTTATTTTTTATTATGTATATTTTATAAAAAAAAATAATTTTAATTCTTTGCCTGTTTCCAAGTTCAGTTTAATTTACATTTACTAGATAATGTAAAATGTTTAAACATTTTTATTTTATTTTGAAAATAGTCAGTTTAAAAATTAAGTTACGTTTGTATTGTTTATGAAAAGGTTTAACAAATAATAATAAAAATCTATTTAAAAATAAAACAGATAAAAACAACGTAAGTTTTCATAGTGAATTATTAAAAGAATATTGACATTCTCAAAGTAAAAATTAGGTAAGTGGCCCTGAATATTTACATGAGTATTAACAATCGACAAATTACCGAAAGCCCGCCAGTTTTCAATATGACACGCCTGGATTGGAATCGTTTTGATATTTTAAGAATTTAAAATTTATTTAAAAAACGTGACACATTGTTAAATAGATCTAACAACTATGTAACTAAAATGCGGTTTGTATAATGTACGGGCAATATTTCAACCTCTTTCTACGTCAGGCGTGTCCCTGGAAGTGTCCTCAACTTCAAAATGAAAATATCATTGAATGGCAATAAAATAAAGACTGTTGGATATTCATGATTGAAACTTGGTGTACAAGTCGGGCATAGAATGAATTTTATTTGTAGTAAAAATGGTTAAAAAAGTGTTAATTTTATTAACGGCGACTATTTTGGGGGAGAGTTACCTTACACTTTATCCTTTGGAGAGATCATTGACTTCTAAAGCTATGAATTTCATTAAAAACAAAATATTTTTCCGCTAAAATGGAGATTTAGTATATGGTTTCTTGGTAATCATTACTTTTACACACATAAATTATTTTAAGGGAAATACTATATGGAAATTAGTCAAATACAATTTATTTTGCTTTACATACTTATTTGTGACCTATTTGCGTTAAAAATAAATATTTACTAAAAGTTATAAGCATTTTAAGTAGCTAAATATCGGATCTGATAAAAGGGGACATCTTTGTTTACGTTACTAACTGACTAAACAAAGATGGCTACTTTCCTCAGATTCAATATTTACGGAACTCAAAAAATGCTTTATAACTTCTATTAAATATTGCATTTTTTTAAACGCAAATAGGTCAATGCGTAGGTAAAGCAAAATAAATTGTCTTTAACTAATTTCCCAATGGTATTTTCTTTAAAATAATTTATGTCGGTAATAGTAATGATTACTGGTTTTTGTAGACATAACTGGAAACGTTATTTAATAGGAACATAGGATAAATAACACCGGTCATTATATCGATATAATTATGTAGTTACATATAATGACCGGTTGCTATTAAATAATATTTAGAGTTTTGGCTGCATATATGCAAAATAGGAATCTTCATTTTTTTCAACTAATGAGTCATCACTTATCAAGGATAAAAGCCACTCAAGAATAAATGTAATGAGATGATAGATTGACAGTTAAATGAGGATGAATATCATGAGAGGATTGAAAATAATGAGTGAAATGAATAAAATCTGGTGACTTATGAGAACGGTTTACGACAAGTGTTTATTCACATTAGATTTGAAGATGACCATGTTGTAGCGCTCCAGGAAGCAATCTTGTGGCAACATGTTCCACAGATGGGATATTCGTAGAAATCAATTCTGTTCATGGAAATTCCGTTCAGTGTTAAGCACATGGGGGAAGAAAGGAAAGTTCTATGCAATGATGGAAGAGAGACACGTTCTTGTGAAAGTTTTATGAAGAGGGACTAGAGATTGAAGCTCAGTTGGGCACTTTCCGTGGAAGCAACGACGGAGTAGAGAACGACTAGCACTGTTTCTTCTGTGAGCAAAAAGCTGTAGAGAACAGATCACGACTGACTAGATTGTGAAGTTGAAATCAAACTCTGTCAAGGCAAGAAAGAGTGATGTGAGCGTCACCTCCCAAGATGAGGCATCAGTATTCCATTTTAGGATGTATCTGACTTTTATATATGTTGAGGATTGTATCAGGATTCGGATACTTTCTGGAGCAGTAGAATGATCCAACCATTTTCCCAGTGACCTTAGCAACCGATTAGATATAAGTCTTACATTTTAGATCTAGAGTGAAAGTCAGTCCTATGAGCTTAGCAATACAAGAGGATTTATTATAGTTAGGATGGCCATAGCTGAGGTGGTGTACTAATGGGTCACTGCTTATCAAGGACCGGGGACCACTTGAGGATAAGGGTTGAAGAAATTGTTAGTTGGCCGATGGTAGCAACTACAAGAGGATTGGAAAGAATGGGTGGGATATGCAGAAACTTACTTAGGAGGAATTGATTATTGAAGAGGAGGGCTCAAAAAGTATTTGTTTGCATTAGACTTGAAGACGACCATGTTGTAGTCGGTTGGGAAACAGCCTATGTTCCAGGAAAAAACTTTGTTCATGGAAATCCCGTTTTTTGGCAGAGAAAGAGAGAGAATGAATGAATGTTCTTTGCTGTGATTGTAACTCGGCTAGTTTTTGCTGTGAATGTTTTACGGGGGTGTACCAGGGAGTGGAGCTCAGTCGAGCACCTACCCATAACATGACTACAGTAGAGAGAGACTAGCAACATCCGTTCTCTGTGAACGAGGTTGCAGGGAAGAGAAGAAATCATCGCTGACTAGATTGCGAAGTCGTTTTATAATCTGTCAAGGCAAAGGAGGAGTGCGCTAAGCGACACCTCCCCAGATATTACAGCAGTACTCCATCTTCGGACATATCTGGCTCTTATACAGGTAGAGGATGGCGTCGGGAGCGATAGAATGATCCAACCATTTTATCAGTTGTATTAGTGTGTAAGCAAACATAAAGGATTCAATTGGATTTATTTATTTATCTACCTCCCACAAGGTAAGATGTGACACAAGGTCAGGAAAGTGGGATTTGATAAACCAGCGCCCGAGAAGGTGAGCACTCTGGCCATTAAAAATTGGGTGGCCAGCCCGGTCGGCATTCCCCGGTAAGGGCGCCTCAGGCAGTAAGCAATAAACTTACTCCTCCCCAAAGAGGGGAGGCAAAGCCCGGGAGGGTGGACCTCCTAGAACTGCACAGGACAGCCCATAGACCGGCGTAAATCAAGCCCCGAAGACCAAGACAATACCAGTCTATGGGGTGCAGTATCCATCGGAACAGATACTACACTTTGATCTTGGACAAAAGGCCAATTAAATTTTACTTGTCAACTGTTGCTTTTAAGAGTTAGGAGTGGATGGGATAAATTTAGAGAACTTCTGTCATTACTAATCAGCAGAGTATTATCTCTTTCAACCAAGGGACGAGTCTATCAGGCATGTGTGCACAGTATGATGATGTATGGAATTGAAATCTGACCAGTGAGGGTTGAAGACGTGCGTTGCATGGAGAGGAATAATATGAGATTTATACGATGGATGTGTAATGTAAGTCTTAAAGACAGGCTTACTTCTGATAACCTCAGAGGAAGCTTAAATCTGGACAGTATAAGAATATATGTGCAGAACAGGAGACTTCGTTGGTTTGGTCACAATGAAATAATGAATGAGAGTTCTTAGGTTAGTAGATGTAGAACGGTTTAGGTAGCAGCATCAGTTGTCGTGATAAAGCCAAGGAAAACATAGGAGGAAGTAATAAGAATGGACTTGAGAGAAAGAAGGATAAATAAAAACCTGGTCAGAGATATGTTAGTTTGGAAGTGCATTTCTAAAAGCTTCCAATGATCTGTCAGCATGTAAAACGGATGTTAAACTGAATATAATTATTTTATAAGGTTGCATAGGTCGAAACGTTGTGAGAATAACATCCAAAATGAGAATGGAAGTCCAAATAATACAAATTACCAATCCTAATCTAAAAAGATTCGAAGCATAATATGTATTTTTATATTCATTTTTGGTCCAGTGACTACAATCTGCAGATTACTATTGCAGTACAACCTAACTTGGAAGGGAAAAAAACCCAAAAAATCAAAACCAAGAAAAAAGGAATAAAGAAAGCACCGATTCCCGAAAAGCTATTTTCAATCAATAACCTTTCAAAGAAATATGCCAGAGTTCGTTTGACCAGTTCTGGTTTCGATTCCCCCCAAAAGTCAAGTCCAAGGTCGCTATTTTGGGAAATGTGGAGAACGTCTTAAAGTTAACCCAACAACAATACAAGCTGAAAACTGTTAGCACTAATTTCAGGAGTTTGAACACTGTCTTTATATGGTTTGTGGCTTTTCAGGGAAAATATTGTGAAGGAGAGTAAGTTTCAGTTGTAATTATATTTCTAGAAAATATTCTTAGCCAGTCTCATTCCTTTCAAGACAGTTCGTTTGCTTGCTCGTCGTTTTCTCTTACTCAACAAAGCCATCGGGGACATTTTGGAATTTAATGTGAAAATATAACTTGGAAGCGGAAAAAAACCAAAAAACAAAACTAAACCAAGAAAAAAACAAACAAACAAGAAGTAATAAAGTGCACTTGATATTCCGAGTTCCCAATCATTCTTACATGATTAATTACTAACCTTCGTCGTTCTATGCTAAGTTTATAAATTGGAATCCAGTCGCTGGTTGATTTGTTTCGCCTTTTCTTTTTACTTGAAAGATTTGATTTGCATCCAAACACTGAAATAAAATCTAGCCAGTTCAAAATAATTAGGCTTGTAACCTTGGATTAAAATCCATCAAAAGGAAAATGTGTGTCAGTCTATGGAAGCCAGTAAGGGTAATAATACAAATGCATTTCTATCGTTTCGAACGAGCAGGAACCATTTTCATTGGTTGAAAAAATTTCAAGTTAACACCTTTATGTAAAATGGTGTTTTTCTTTATTTCTATTGATTTGACTGTCTCCCATTTCCTTTGACACAGAAAAGGAAGAAATGAAAAGGAAAAGAACAAACTAAACGAATGAAAAAAATAGCTTATACAAGCGTGTAATATTCTACGTTTACTCACACCGCATCTGGTGCTCACAGATCAGATTATCTGAAGATACTGGCTTCCTAGCCAACAAATGCACCAAACATTGATGTTATTGTTTTTTCCTTTCCTTTGTAAAACTCAATCATGTTCTGTAAAGCCAAAAACCAACAAATTTATTTGACAAAACAAGCAAACGAAACACCATGAATAAATATTTGAAGATATAAAGAACTTGAAACATAAATACTTTTACCAAAATGCCCGTACTCGGCATTTAATAACCGAAAAGGTTTGATATGCCATAAAACAAAACAACCAAATCAAACACCATGAATAAATATTTGAAGATATAAAAGACTTGAAGCATAAACACTTTTACCAAAATGACCTGATTTAACATTAAGATAACCCGAAACAGATTGATATGCCGTAAAACAAAACAACCAAACGAAGCACCATGAATAAATATTTGAAGACATAAAGAACTTGGAGCATAACAACTTTTACCAAAATGACCGTACTCGGAATTTAATAACACGAACAGGGTTGATATGCCGTAAAACAAAGCAACCAACCCAAACACCATGAATAAATATTTGAAGAGATAAAGAACTTGAAGCATAAAACTTTTACCAAAATGACTGTATTCGGCATTAAATAACTTGAAAAGGGTTGATATGCCGTAAAACAAAGCAACCAAACATCACATCGCATCTCTACCTGCCAACAAAACTATATGTGTATCAGCGATTCTTGTTCAAAAGGGAGGACAGTTGAGTAGGACAAAAAAAAAAAGAACAATTATAAGTATTACAAACGGTAAATAAAAATAATAAATATATGTATGAGATATTAAAAGAAAAAAAATATGAATAGTGTATAACTTATTATCACAGAATGTACCATCTAAATTCCTTACGCAATTGAATTGAAACTTTGGCAGATTCACTGAGACCGTGGCAAAAAACCATGAACATCACAGATTCGCTATAGTAAAGTAATACGACTTTTTAATTGTCAGCATGGGAATATAAACATGCGCAATGCTGCATGCTTAGTGGGTTGCATAGTTGTAATGCATGCGGACGACAGGCTTGCTATAGGAGAAATATTTAAATAGGAAGACCACCTAAGAAATGGGAAATATATCTGGCTTATGGTTTGACCACCCAAAATTTTATTTCTCCACTTGTAAAAGTTATTGCCACTTTAAACAGAAGTTCATGTAGATACCAGGTTCCATGCTATTGTTGCATTGCTGCTTACCCCAAACTGCGTGTACCGAGTTTCGTTTACACCGTGTGCTAGTGTAGCTGGGCCGCTTCGTCGCTGTTGTTAAACTCACCATTAACAATAATACATGGCCGCTGGTCTGGTTTTATAAGTTTTATTCAAACATAAAACAAGATACAGAAATTGAATGGTTTGTACGGGAGAGAGAACATGAAGAAACCAGAGAGAGATATCGTCAGTCTATTTTGGGGAATTGCGCCCCACCTCCCCGCCTACCGGTAGCGGACCAGCCGTTTTTCATGTCTGCCTTCATTGGTGATCAGGAAACAAGATACAAAAACGAACGGACGTGACGTAATTTCCGACTTTTGCTTTCACTTCCTTCCCACCTTTCAGGGCGTCCTCCCACCTTCTCTCTCTCTCTCTCTCTATATATATATATATATATCTGGCACCCCCAACTATCCAACACTGTGATTATGACGCCTTGAGTTGGTACCTGATGGTAGACTTGCTGGTCAGTGTTTTATGTCCATAAATAAACAGTCTAGGGTTTTTTAGTGGTCATTATAGGCGGTATACGTCAAATTACAGCAAATCTCTCTCTTTTTCTGTATATATATATATATATATAAATATATATATATATATATATATATATATATATATATATATATATATATTCCAGAATAGGAGTTTAATTGGACTCTAAGCTAATGTATTGTATTCGGTTGGAAGATATGTTTGTCTTGATTTGCAGGTCTGCTTTTCAGTAAAAGAAAACAAATATCATTGTAGCGTCTCTCAAAATAAAACATTGTTACTTGTTTTAAACTGGAGTTTTGGTTTTGTTTAGATGGGGAATCCTTTTATTACAAGAGTGATAGAGACCACATGATAGACACTGCGACGGTGTCTGAATCGACCACAGACTTCAGACAGAGACAACAAGTGGATGATCATGGCCGGTGCATTGAACGCGCACAGACGCACATTCACAGGTCTTCATACATTTCCAAAGATGCACCCTTCGTCTATGTATTATCCGAACCAGGATCCACGCTACAGGCTCTATACTAACTCATCACAGTATTACTTAACTATAATCTCTGCATCAGGCAGCCATATCTATACTTACCTTTAAAAGCACATTACTGCTTATTGATAGGTAATACTCTTACACACTCTAAAATCAAGGAATATCCTAAAAAGATTTCAATTGGCAGAGAACAAACAAAATCTTCATTAATCAAAAATTCCTCTTTTTAGGATTTTTGGTGAAATTGATATTTTTTCTTCCTCCTCCTCCTTCTCTCATGAAGATCGTGTCCCAGATCGATACAGCTTCCTCTGTAATTAATGGTTTACCCAAATCAATCAATTCTCCACCATTGTGTCCCTCTTGACTTTCGCTGCATAATTCTGTGACCAAAACTTTTTTTTTCGAGAAAGGATCAACGCCAATCTGATTGTCTTTTAATCTCAATTATCCCCTGCTGAAGAATATGCCAAAACAGGGCATTTGCCAACTGGCACTCCATCAAATAATATATTTTTTTGTGAGTTTTTTTGTTGTCATTTAGACATTTTTCTTTGCTTTTTTTATATCCCCGCCCTTTTAACTAATCATGGATGTTTTCATGCCGTCTTTGGGATGTTTTCTCAAAAGTAATGGCGCATTATTGGTCTTGTCTATTTCATTAAAAGTACAGCCACCTCTCGACAGAAATACTACTATGATAATTATATTGACTATTTGATTGAATGGCTAAATTAGGTAGTTTTTAGTCCGTGGTAGTTTAGGCCGTCTACAATCAGCGAAGTAATATCCTCTTTTCAAATTACATCGGCTGACACCAATACTTTTTACGTGTGCCGTAAGTGGGGTAAATAAATATTGACTTTAAGAACAATGTCATCAAAACATTTAAAGGAATAGGTCTCTTTTACTACACATGCACTCCCGGTGGTGCTCGGGAAATATAGAACATGTTGGCCAATGGACGTTACCTCTCTTTCATTATAATAAACGAAAGAAAAATAATCGACTAAATGTTTTCTGACCCGGAATAAGTATTTCCGAAATAAACTAGTCGAACTCAAATATATTCCTGCTAATACATAGTAGTAGGGAGAAATGAATGATAGGTTAGTTTGAATCTATTGATATGCCAGACACATTGCTATTTGGGTCTGAATTTGAAAAATCCACAAGATAACGTTATATATTGAGAAGAATAGATTGAACGGCATAGCCTCTTTTCAAATTACTTTGACGAACATCAGTACTTGTACGTGTGCCGTAAATGAGTTATATAATATTGATTTTAAGAATAATGTTAGATAAGGTTTATTTTATTACTTTTGGGCCAACACAAAAATAATTTTTAACAGATATGTTACAGTTTATAAAGTTTTAAATGAAATCAAAGCGGAAAAATAATGGTAGTGTTGTGATTCAACGGGTCACGGGATGATCAAATATATATATATATATATATATATATATATATATATATGCAAAGTTCCGAATACGTTCGTCGAACACTCTCGACTAGTCTTCTATCTGTGCCCGCTTCTAGGTACATATAGATCTTAATTTCCCTAAATTACGTGACAGTTTCCGTGGGTCGAGTGGATATGGCTGACTCTGTGTACCGGGTTCGCGCCTCCCGACCGTCTGAAATTGTTACTTCCCTGCACTGATGAGAGCAATAAGCTTGAAACGCTAGCGTCTGTAGGTATAAATAATTTAATATTTATTTATAAATATTATACTAAGCCCCTTTAAGAAATTAAAGTTGAGCACTCTCGGGGAAGTTAAAAATAGACTGTCAAAAAGCTTTAATGCAAAGTTTCGAATACGTTCGTCGAACACTCTCGACTAGTCTTCCATCTGTGCCCGCTTCTAGGTACATATAGATCTTAAGTTCCCTAAATTACGTGACAGTTTCCGTGGGCCGAGTGGATATGGCTGACTCTGTGTACCGGGTTCGCGCCTCCCGACTGTCTGAAATTGTTACTTCCCTGCACTGATTAGAGCAATAAGCTTGAAACGCTAGCGTCTGTAGATATAAATAATTTAATATCTATTTATATATATATATATATATATATATATATATATATATATATATATATATATGTTTACATTGAGATTTCATTTACATTCAGGCAGTGTCGCGTTATAGCCAGGGGTAGAGGCGCCGACTGTCAGCTTGATCGTCGACGAGTTTCGATCCTTGCTTGAGGCACTAGCTGGTCTCGCCGCACTGAAGAGCTGTGATACAGCGAAACAGTCTGTATGTAGATGACATATATATATATATATATATATATATATATATAAACTAATGGAGATTTGGTATCTGTCTCAACCCGAACTATACTATTGTGCTATTGTACTATCTTTTAATGTTCTCTTCAAATTACTATACGATTTCAGCTTCAGATATTATCTTTCAATGCCCAATTCGAGAGGGGATAGTGTAGTATTTGTTCTGTTGTCATAATACCATCCCCCAGAAATTACTTACTCTTTTTAGGGATAAGGTAGTGTAGTATCTGTCCTATAGCCATGTAACTAATCTCCTAGGGACTTCTTTCTCTTTTTTGAAGGGGGGTATTGATAATAACAAAAATATGCGACCATTTTAATGATTATATACAATTACCACTGCTCTAACAGAATAAATATAATAAACATTCAGATGAAATTCTTTTAAATATTTCATCAGATATACCCCAAAAGTGTTCTTGCAAATTTAAATGTACACTGAAGTAATATAAAAATCCAAACTCATTGTTGATATTTTGGAATGGTGTTATTGAATTTTCTGCCAGGCTTTTTTTAATTCCTGCTTTCGTTGTAAAACTCACACTTCATAAACTTATACATAGAAGATGAGTTCCCCCTATTTTGTTTACGTTGAAAGCTTGATGAAGAAAAGGTTGATTAAAATTTGGTTTCCTCAGTCAGATATGGTAAATATTGATCCGTGTTTTTTAAATCACGGACTTAATTTTTTAATCGATTTCATTGATTTTTATATTTAATCTTAATCAATATTTAACTTTTTTTCAAGTTATGATGTGGAGCTTTTACTCTCCTAGACATGTACTCTGACTCTTACCATAGACACCGGGAAAATGAGTAAGATACAATTTTCAATATTCACTGGTAGTAAATCATTTTTGGACATTCTTTTACTTAAAAAATGTTCTTACAATTATTTAAGTGTATATTATTATTTATTTTTTCTTCGCTTTAACTACTATAAAGACCATGTTTTTATTAAAAAGAACAGTTAAAACAGTAAGTTATAGCAATTCCATCCTTGCGATAAAAACAAAAATTGGCGATTTATGGCGAATCCACTGAGAGTGAGAGAGAGAGAGAGAGAGAGTTAGAGTTAGTTAGTTAGTTAGTTAGTTAGTTAGTTAGTTAGTTATACGTTTTCCGAACACTTCTATTTTTTTATTCATGCACCGAGCAACTTCGGGTATCCCTGCTTGCATTTAAATAAAACTGTAATATATATAACAAAATTATTCAAGCTTTTGTTATATAAATAGAGGTTTGTCCGTCCGTCACACTTGTTTTTAAACGTAATAAATGCATTTCGGAATTTGTCTCATTTCGAAATATCAGAGATCTTAACTACTTTTAGAAATGGAGAACATTGCATTAATAGTAAATAATTGATGGTTAGAATTTATAATAACAAAAATAACCAGAGTGTCAGGTCTTTAAAAGAGGATGGTTTATTACACCGTATATCTTGTACAAAACAATAGCACTACCGGTAATCCAATAGGATTAAGCTAATACACTCGAATACAGTCCACCATACATACTACTGTTCGTAGGATATATATATATATATATATATATATATATATATATATATATATATATATATACACTACAGATAAGTACACTTATTAGCCTTGAGGGAAGTCAGGTATCCCATCACAACAATAATACATTCCAAATAAAGCGGATGCCATGATCGAAAACCGAAACCTTGGGGTCTTCAGGTTGAGGTTTTACCAATTTACTTCTTTGGACTTTCATATACATAGAGCTTAAAACATTACCATAACAAAATAATCATAGCTTTGGCGTGACGTCATATTTAATTTACTAAGATTCAAATTAAGATGTGTTTTCTTTTCTTCTATATAAAACAATAATCGATTGATATATCTTTCCTAAATACTTTCAAACATTAGGAAATACCGAAATGTTACACATCTAAAGAAATAATTCAATTAATAACATCCAAGTTCTTTCGTTTCTGATTTTTTTGTTTCGTTTTGTCACGATCAAACTTTCATCATCTGGAAAATATTGATTAATTATAATAAAATTAGATAATATTAAAGTGTGTTGCCATCACTATCATGTGTTTAACGTTCGTTTTACATGCTGGTATATGTTGGACGGCTTTAAGAAATTGCCTTCACACACAAACGCATCTCTGACCAGGTCTTTATTCATCTCTCTCAAGTCGATTCTTATCACTTCCTCCTATATCTTCTTTGGGTTTCCACTGTGAACTGAACATGCTACCTTAACTGTTCTACATCTACTGACCCAATAACTCTGACCCATTCTTTCAACGTGGGTACGAATATAACGAATAAAAGAAACCTCTTTATTTTTCTTAAGCTGTGTTTGTTTGCTTCTTCAATATGGACAATATAAGCAAATACGTACAGAACAGGAAACTTGGATGACACCATCCAAGTTTCCTGTTCTGTACGTATTTGCTTATATTGTCCATATTGAAAAAGTAAACAAACACAGCTTAAGAAAAATAAAGGGGTTTCTTTTATTCGTTATATTCGTACCCACATGAAGTGAAGTTATTTAATACTAGCTGTCTCGGCCCGGCGTTTTCCACCATGAAACAATGCATTAATATTAACGAATATACACCATCTGGCAAAAATGACCGCAAAAATATGCTTCGCTAGTGTTCGCACTAATATTCATAGTCATATAAAATAACGTCTGACTTGATTAAGTTGAAAAAAAGAAATAAGAAAGAAATAAAACGTTTCAAACTGGAAAGTGTTTTAAAAACGATGAAAAACGTATGAATCGGTATGGAAAATGGAAAGGAAAAATAAAGAAGACATTTCCTTATGAAAACAGAGTGAAGGATTTCTTTCCGAATTAAGACTGTGAGATGGTGGTCCGATTTGCTATCTCTCTTCCCTTAAACACTTGAAATAGTTTTGGCGGCAGTATTCCTCGCTAATTTAAATATATAGAAATAAATAGACATTGGTCTTTATTATAGAGTGGAGGATGGACCCCCCCACTTACAAAAAAGGAAAGAAAAGGTAAAAGCAGATGACGAGAGACGAAATTGAAAACGGAACCTTGAGATGTTCAGTCTGATTCACTATCATTTGAGCTACATACACAGGTTGGTTATGTGATAAAGCCGAACCGTAATAAATTTCATATAATGTTGTTTTGTCAATCATTATTGAAACATGTCACCACTGTATATGAATTCCGAGTGGAATACAATTTTCTTTGATATAAATTACATAGAAATACGTTTTTTTTTTGTTGTCAATAACATGGGCCAAGTTTCTGCAGTAGAAACTGAAGAAACAAAATAAAATATTGAGTTTTTGTTTTGGCTTTCGATGACAATATATGCGACCAAAAACCGACTCTTCTATATTATAGAGATTAAAGACTTGGTCGCCAGATGTCTTAAAGTTAAGGTCGGGTAACAAGCTGGATTGGCTGTTTTATTAGTCGTGCGTCATCTGCATCTGTCTTGTGTGCTTTCATAACTTATTTTCATTAACATGCACGCCTACACATATCTTGATTCGGGAGGTTGCCTCCTGATGTGTTATTCATTAAAAATTAGCTGTTCGTTCCTCACCAACGTCAAATTAAGACGATATTCAGATCAACCTAGTTTAACACATGGCCATTTAATATTATGCATTAGGTATTTTTCAAATGATTAATTTTTTTAATTATCGAGGTCACCATTTATCAAAGCCAAAAGCCACTCGAGGATAAGAGTTAATGAGACAGGAATGAATGCCAGCCGAAAGATGAGGAACACTAACATTAATCAATGGTATGAACTGCGTTTAATTACTTTGGTGTGGTCTATAACTGGAATTTGGGGACATTGGCTTTGGAGACGACCAGGTTGTAATCAGTAGAAAGCAGTCCCACGGCAATGTGTGACATAGGCGGACAGCCCTTACAAACGAGTTCTGTCCATAGAAATTCCGCCTGACACTAGACACATGGATGGAGAAGGAAAGGAAATTCTTGTTTCGTTGTTGTAATTAGACGAGTTCTTGCTGTGAATATCTTACAAGAAGCACTTTCTATGGAAATAACGATGGAGTAGAGAGAGGCTAGCTAGGTCTCTTCTAGAGAAAGGTGTTTTAGAGAAAATAAATTATCCCTACTTGATTTCGAAGTCGGTTTTGTACTCTGACAAGGCAGGAAAAAATGACTAGAGTATTCAATATTTGAACGTATCTGACTCTTATATAGGTAGATGATTGCATCTGGAGTCAGGTACTTTCTAGAGCGGTAGAATGATCCAATCATTTTCCCAGAAACCTTTGCAACAGACTAGATATACGTCTTCCATTTTAGGTCTGGAGTAAATAATAGTGCTAAGAGTTTATCTCAACAAGGTACTTCTCCAAGGAGAAATCCACTCACTGTTTCCATTTTATGAAAGGCTGTCAGATAATGGCACCCAGTCTAATACTCTGCAATTATCTTTTTTAGGCAGCAAGTGACGTTCTTTTTTCCTTATAATTCTAGATTCACGCCTTTAATTCTAAAGTATTTTTAAGATTGTTTTTCTTATTGATTGGAGACAATATAAACATAGTAGTTTTATTATCACTTGATTTGTTTTTTGTTCCGTTAGTTCTTAGCGATCAAAGGGTGACCTACACGAAATAAAACTTGATTTCTTTATAAGGTACATTGATATCGGAGGACACTTTTAAAGATTGGCTTTTCCCGTTTTTTGAGCTTCTAATTTTATGTTTTTCTTTCTTCCCCACTTCCAAAACCTTGAGTAAGTGAAATAGAAGATATCGGAGGACACTTTTAAAGATTGGCTTTTCCCGTTTTTTGAGCTTCTAATTTTATGTTTTTCTTTCTTCCCCACTTCCAAAACCTTGAGTAAGTGAAATAGAAGATATCGGAGGACACTTTTAAAGATTGGCTTTTCCCGTTTTTTGAGCTTCTAATTTTATGTTTTTCTTTCTTCCCCACTTCCAAAACCTTGAGTAAGTGAAATAGAAGATATCGGAGGACACTTTTAAAGATTGGCTTTTCCCGTTTTTTGAGCTTCTAATTTTATGTTTTTCTTTCTTCCCCACTTCCAAAACCTTGAGTAAGTGAAATAGAAGATATCGGAGGACACTTTTAAAGATTGGCTTTTCCCGTTTTTTGAGCTTCTAATTTTATGTTTTTCTTTCTTCCCCACTTCCAAAACGTTGAGTAAGTGAAATAGAAGATCACTTAATTATGTTATAATTTATTTTTCTTATGGTCTTTGCTTGCTTTTGCCGGATTCCAGGACCAGAATTGAGATGGTCTGGTGGAGTATCTATATTAGTGTTGTTACTTGCGGTCCATCACCAGGAGAAGAAACACTGCTACTTTCCTTATATGACTAAGTGCATAGCTGTGCACAGGGGATCTTTTTTAATCTGGGAAACGTCCTGTCAGTTTCTATTGTTTGAATATATGGTCAGGGTTTACTTTTAAGGGGAAATATCCTTATGTCAGGGTGCCCTGACAAACTCATGTACATAGAGACTGAAGACGCACGAGGGTGTTGTCTGGAAGACTTTCAAACATTCTTCTGAGCGAATGAAACCTGATCATTCAAATAAAATACACTTTGTCACCGAGTCACAGTTAACAAGCTTATCTTCTAAGCTATAAACTTGCAAGCCTATTGCTTGTTAAACGTTCCATGTGCATGTGTCATATAACGCATGCACTAAAAAGAAAGTACTCAAAATCATGAGCCTTATTCCAGACGGGTGAAGGTATAATGCGTTGGCCTTTCAATTCTTTACGGTGAGGGGCACACGTAAAAGTCTGTAAGGTTTATCAAATGGTTATGCGTGATGTTACTTCTTATGTTTATGTGTCACAGAGCCAATATATTCGTTGAGGATGCCACGGTACATACAACTATAAACAAACATACGTCTTTATACTATTTGGGGATTCTCGTAGCGTTTCCGAAAGCATCTTCTCCCGCGAGCTGGTTCACAAATTTAAGGCTCGAAAACACAAAAAGGAATTTTCGTTGCTCACTTTTATTGTTAGCATCATGTCGCATGATCTTTTTCTTACACTCATCTCTGTGTGAACCGTGTGTGAGCTGCTGGACCACACCAGAGAAGCGAGCACACCTGACGTTCGCATGACTCGATTACAATCTTCGCTCTCTGCCGTTTTCGATTCGTCGATAATATTTTCAACATTGTTTGTGTTTTCACGCATTCCGTATTCCAAACAACAGATGTTTGTGTTACTTTGTGATCTGTCGACACACATTCGAATTCCAATTCTATAAATCTTATTTATTCATGCCAATAACATAGTAGTAGGGAGAAACAAAACATAGGCTAGTTCGAATCTAGTATCGATATACCAGACGGATTGCTACTTGGGTCTGAATTTGAAAAATCTGCAGGATAACATTATATATAAAGATTTGATTAAACGTCTGAATATGGTAGAGGTAGTTTAGTCCGTAGTAGTTTAGTCTGTCGACAATCAGCAAAGTAATATTAACTTTTCAAATTACTTGGACTTACACTTTTATTTTTACGTGTGCCGTAAGTGGGTTAAATATATATTGACTTAAAGACTAATATCATCGAAACAGTGATAACAGTAAGTTTCTCTTATTCTAGACGCGGTGCCGGTGGTCGAAAGAAAATAGGACGTGTCGACCAATGGACTTTTAAAGTCGGCTATTTTTTCAAGGAATAAGAAAGGTGTTGTTGGTCTGTCGCACTTAAGTTTGAAATAGCATTTTCATCACTTAAAGATTTCCCATTCTTGTTTATTCATTCTAAATCTCAACAAATATTCAGTTGTGAGTTTTGTTCTACATTTTCTTACAAAAGATCGAAAATTTGTAAAGAGTTAAAATGTATGGATTTGGGCGATATGGCATTATAGAAAAGCTCACTAGCTTTTCTATAATGGGATCCTTCATATGTCATATTGCGTACATCTAATCTATGCCCAGGATTTTAAATTTCTTGTGGGTATGGCCATTGTTTTTCCCTCGAATAATTAATATGTAGCATATCCTAATAGTTATGAACTTGTATGACCCCGTGAAAATCCCACAATTATATTTGTACTGTCATCTCTTCTTATTGTAAAATACTTGTCAGTAAATATCCTTTAAATAAATAAAACAAATGTAATTTTTAAGTCGACAACAGTGACGAAATATTTCTATTTATGGTGCCTTGTTCGATTTGGGAACAATCCATTTTGAAATTAATAAAATCTAAATTTTTGGCATTAGCAACACCAGCAATTGGTGATCGGGCGATCTCATTTGTTAAAATCGGTGTAGAGGCGATTACTATGCAGAAGATTCCATCATTCTGTACTGATTTGTTAATTTTAACGCTTTAACATAGAATTAACCTGTTCAGAGAGTGTTAGATATTTAACATATAGATATGAAAACGGCCTCTTTTCAGCCTCGAGAGACAATGGATACCTCTTGTAAGGTTGCCCGTGCAGGGAGTATATAACGAAGCTATGCTTGTGCAAGATCCAGCTACACATCTCTTGAATCGGCATTGACAGAGTCCAGCTGCAAGGAGAAGTCCAGGACGATTTGAAACAATGTTGGGATAAGCAAAGAAAAGCCGGTGTTATTTCGGAGTTTTCCTTTTTCTAGATTAATTATACAATCAAGGCTTACAAGTCTAGTGTACAAGATTTTATAAACCATAGCTGATAGATGGAGAAAGGATAGATGGATTCATAACTTTCCCAGGAGTATTAGTATAGCATATATATATATATATATATATATATATATATATATATATATATAAAGTGGTGTACCAAAAGCGAACTTTTAGGAAAAGTGAAACCTATTGTGAAGAGTATACAGCTCAATATCCAGGATAGAGCAGGTAGAATGAAGAAGAATGGAAAGGAATTAGAAAAGCAAAAGCAAAAGCAAAATCATAATTCAATTCAATTGCTCAGAGCAAGGTATATTCCGCAAAAAAGGCAATTTATTCAAGTTAAATTTTCCTTAAGCCAGGCTTTTCAAAGATCAAAATCTTATCATCAGAGGAAGTCGCTGGGATAGATAAGTTGGCAAAGGCCAAGATTTAAAATTTGAAAAAATAAAATAAAAGTTGTAGGGGGAAGAAACACAGGGCAAAATTCTGCCCGAATGCAAGCAAATGTCCGGACTTTTTAGCAATCGGACATTTGCTTGCATTCGGGCAGAATTTTGTCCTGTGTTTCTTCCCCCTACAACTTTTATTTTATTTTTTCAAATTTTAAATCTTGGCCTTTTCCAACTTATCTATCTCAGCGACTTCCTCTGATGATAAGATTTTGATCTTTGAAAAGCCTGGCTTAAGGAAAATTTAATTTGAATAAATTGCCTCTTTTGCGGAATATACCTTGCTCTGAGCAATTGAATTGAATTATGATTTTGCTTTTGCTTTTCTAATTCCTTTCCATTCTTCTTCATATATATATATATATATATATATATATATATATATATATATACATATATATATATATATATATATATACATATATATATATATATATACATATATATATATATATATATATATATATACATATATATACATATATATATATATATATATATACATATATATACATATATATATATATATATATATATATACATATATATACATATATATATATATATACATATATATACATATATATATATATATACATATATATACATATATATATATACATATATATACATATATATACATATATATATATATATATACATATATATACATATATATATATATATATACATATATATACATATATATACATATATATATATATATACATATATATACATATATATATATATATATATGGGAAAAGAAGGATGAAGGTAATCCGACGTAATAGTAAATGAAAAAGGAAAAACCAAAAAGGAAGTTTTTTGTGTTCATCAACGTTTCGTCTTTATTTGTAAGACTTCTTCAGGATGATAATATAAAGAAAAATACAGACTACCCCCTAACATCGAATTCTTTAGATACTATGATGATATTCTAATTTTCCTCCCCACAGATATACAAATAAATAATCTTAAAGCCAAACTCAACACAGTAGAACCCTCCATAAAATTCACCCATGAGACTGAAATAGACAGCTTGATACCCTTCCTAGATACTCTTATTATTAAGTCCAACAATAAACTAGAATTTAAGGTACACCGCAAAAACACTCACAAAAATGACTACATACACTTCTACTCCCACCGCCATAGCAAGATCAAAACAGGTATACTTATAGGCTTCTTCCTACGCGCCCTTAGAATCTGTAGCCCCCAATACATAGATGAAGAAATAAAGTACATTTTTAATTCCTTAAAAACACTGCAATACTCCACACATTTTATATTAAATGTCAAGAAGAAAGCCTTTCAAATATTCTCCAGAAACAACACACAAAAAAAAATCAAACTCCAAACACCTCTCTCATAGACAGACCCCTTCTTTTACTCACGCATTCCAATAGCACATCCATATGCAACGTGCTTAACAAACTAGGCATTCCAACATTACAAACCACATCACAATCCATATAACAAACATTAAACACATCAAGACATTTAAAAAAAAAACCCACATCCCATGCCGGCTTATTCACTGTCCCATGCAATGACTGCCATCAAATTTACGTGGGAGAAACACAACGTGATTTGAAAAAAAGATTGAATGAACACATAAGGGACATAAAAACAATAACCCTCTCAGTGCACTTTTCTCCCATGCACTAGAGCACGATCATGCCTTCAAATTTGAAAAAGCCGAAATCACCAAATACATCCACAACAAAGTTCGGCGAAGACTACTGGAAACTGCACTCATCACTGCCTCCAACACCATCAAGCAACGAAATGTGTTCTATAACCTATCTCCTTTAATCAGCAAAATCATCATTACTGAACAAAGACTCCTCCCAATTAATAGATGACATCCATTTTTTTTCTCTCAGATCTCAATGACACTCACCCACTTATCTCCGCATACCCCTTTCCCTCCACACACAGACATCTTCGTTCTCCACGAATCTTAACTTTTCTAACTTACTCTTTCCCTCACATTCTTAACATATCAAGCCAGTCAAATATTCTCACTTTTCAAAATATTTCAAATATTTCACACCTATCACAACAAATCTCGCCTCTCCCCCTCACCCATTTCCCCTTTCAATCACTTCTCTCGCACTCTCACCCTTCCACACCTCCCACTCTTAAATCCCCTCATTTTTTCAAATCCTCTCTAAAACCGTGACGCTTACCTATCCACCAAAATCACAGAGCCTCCCCCTCCTTTTCTACTCATCTTCCATTCCTCTGCATACACCCCCCACACACACATCTTCATTCACCATGACCCCTAACCTTCCTGGTCAAAAATTCCACCCTCCTCTTCCCCACCCCTCCACTCCTTCACTCACTGCCATCCACATTACTCCCGCTAACCCCAACCCTTCACTTTTTCACTTACAACCATCCACAGTATCCCTGCTCACCCCCACCCTTCCACTTTTTTCACTCAGTTTCTTCAACATTTATTTTCATTCCTCGCAACTGACTTCACCAGGTCCGGACGTCGGTCCCTACTGTTTTCCAGTAGTGGCTACTATTTCCTCCCTTCAACCCACCATGTCAACCCTATATGTCAACGTACTTGCATGACATTTTTCTTTATATTATCATCCTGAAGAAGTCTTACAAATAAAGACGAAACGTTGATGAGCACATAAAAACTTCTTTTTTGGTGTTTCCATATATATATATATATTGTTGTGTGTGTATTTAGGCAGGATTTTCTCATTTATGCAAACATTGTTAAAAATAACAGAATTCGTCTGTTTAATTATACTTTAAAAAAAAAAATTTCAATTTTTCTTATGGTCTTTTTGTATTAAAATTAATAAATGTTCCATAGGTTTCACGAACGTTTTCGACTCTTCGTCGAATCATCCTTAAGTGTCAAAAGCAAATGAACATAAAAGCTAGAGAAAGAAGAGAATTTTTTAAAAGACGGCGGAGAAACGCGAAGAGAACGTTTTTCGCATTCTCCAGGAAGTCGTTGACGATTTAAATTCAGCAACGCTGGATGGCATCACAGAACAAAATCGCATTATGTTAAGCATTTTAAAATGTTACCACCGGTTTCATATGTAATGTTGTTAATTATATATATATATATATATATATATATATATATATATATATATATATATATATATTACACTAGAGTTGATCATTTTGTTTTTCTTCTTGCACATGGATGACGTCATCTACTAAAAAGGTTGACGGCATCGAGAAGATTCTTTATAGATATTATAAATACTGAAGTAACAAAAGGATGGCGTCATACATTAAAATAGAACATTGACGACCCGAAGTCTATGATATAGGCTATGTGAAAAGTGATTCTATATATAGGCTAGACGAAGTGTCTAGACATATATATATATATATATATATATATATATAGTTATCCGCAGACAAGTGTTTCGTTATCTCTACGACTAATCAGTGCTGCTAGACTTAGCGTGATTCGAAACCGGAACCTCAGTGACTGACGTCCAGCGCTATACCATTGAGTCACAACCCCTGCAAATAGCAGTGAGAGAGATGTATCGCATTATAAATATTGCAATTTATTTATTTATACTTTTATACGGTTATATCACGTTTGGACACCAGTTAAGCAACTTTGATCGTAGTTAGTATTTGTATAAGTGACCGTTTGGGAATACCATGTGTCGTAAGTTTGGAAGTGGCTATAAAATAACTGAAAAAATGTAAGAACCCATTTCTCCTCCCTCTAGCTGTGGGTGAAATAGTAGACCAAACTAGACTTTCATAATATGATAGGGCAACTAGTCGAGGAGAAGGAAATTTCAGACTAATACCAGCATGTTCTCCGCATTCCCATTATTACTTCCGGTCATCGTTTTCGATATTTCTTTGCCACTGGACTTAGCAATGCCGGATTAGGGGAGCGAGTTAGAGATACACGCCACTTTTGTTTCACTGTAAACTTCTCAGAGGGTATCCATTGTCTCTCGAGATTGGGGGGGGGGCATGTGTGTATACAGGTAATGTAATATTCTCTTCTTCGTCATTATCAGTATCAACTGGTTTAAATCGTCCAGACCAAAAAGAAGTCTATAATGATGGCATAATTCTCCTATGGTAACAACAAAAGGCCACAAAGACAATGATCGGGGCGTGTGGTGGTGGGGGGTAGTCGGAATGCAAATTCATCAGTTAGGAGAGAGGAGGATGGGGATAGGGGTTTAGAGTGAGGTTTGATGGATGGGAGTTGGGAGATAAAGCGGAAGATGAAGAACGGGGAAGCAAGGGCGGTAACCCCCATTTACTTGATGCGCCTACAGTACAAACAACAGATTCAACAAAACAGATGCCCGAATCGCGACAACGAGGCGTGGGGTGACCCGTGGCATATGTACTGCCAGTTATTTTTCTTGTTTGTTTATTTATTTCATCATTAGAATTTCATTTCCATTTATTATAAAAAAATCCAAATTTCATTAAGATGAAAACAAAATAAAAGTTTGTTCCCATTCTATTTGTTCCTTCTTACCAAAACTCGCATTGTTATTTTTTTATTTCTCGTTTATCCGAAATCTTCCTATTTTAACATGATTTTTTTCTTTTCAAAAAATGTCATTGTTTTTTCTTTCAGGAAATTTTCACTTTCTTCTTTCATTTTAAGATGCCCTCTTCTTCTTCTTCTTGTTTTTTTTCTTCTTATTCTTCTTCTTCTTCTTTTTCTTCTTTCTCTTCTTTTTTCCTTTTTTCTTCTTCCCCTTCTTCTATTTCTTCTTCTTTCTTTCTTTTCTTCTTCTTTTTCTTCCAAATATCTTTCTATTTCCTCTTTGCATGAAGAAATTTGTTTTACAATTTCGATTTTTTCTACTTTCTATTAAGAGATTTTCTGTTTCCCCTTGGGATGCATGATTGACCTCATGGATACAAACACGTGCTATGTAATCAAGTTCTAGCTCTCTCGTATTTACTGAGAGGTAGCTGTGGTGAAGTTGATACTGGCTTGGACTAACAACTTGGTGTACCGAATTCGAATCCTCTCGGGTCCATCGCACCACTTTTACTGTGAATATTGTCAACCTTTACGCGGCCTCTCTTATTAGTCCCTTATTCTAAAAAGGAATCGAGAAAACCAATACCAACAACAGAATCAAACGGGTTAAAAGAAACATTCTGATTCATACAAATAGAAGAAGGATACACATTAATACGGGAAATATATGACCGGTCCATTTTCGTAGAATGGAAAGAGTGTTCACTAATGGGTTCAATCCTCGTTCAAATCATAACAAAGACTCAACAAATGATACTTGATGTTCCCTTGCTAAACACTTAGCGTTATAAGGTGAGGATCGGGGGAAGGTTGAGTAATTCTGAGAGAGGAGTGGCGCCCTCCCCTATATCTTGGGGTAGCAGCCAATGAAAACGACGCCTTCAGGTCGCCTTCGACTACTTTAATTTTGTATGGTCAATACGGAGTCGAAAAGCAACGCATTCATTCCTGCTTGAGCAGAAGGAGCCACCACCGTGTGCGACTTGCCATACACAGTGAAACACTTCATGTTAGAATGTGTTGATTTTGCTACCATGCGATCAAAACACTACAATGTTGGTACTGTGAAGGAGCTATTTAAAGACATCAGAGTAGAAATCATAATGTCCTTTCTGAAAATGATGGGTTTGTACCCCAAACTCTAATATCTATAAGTTTAATAAACCAAACTTCCCTAGGAAAAAACTAATCAATCGCAAACTTTTTACTCAAGAAATATGAACATATAAAATAAATTTTATTCAAATCTGTTAAACATTTAAAAATATTACGAAACTCAAACATAAAATTCTTTTACTTTTTTATTACCCAAGTAAAAAAATGACTCCTTTCAAATAATCTTATTATCATTATACTAAAGCTGAGTTAATCAACGTTTTATTCCCTACGGCCTTTTTTTCTATATATTTTAATCACATTAAATACACGCTAGAATAGTCCCATCTGTTGTTTGAGCCCGTGCCCCGCTATTATTTTATACGATGTCTATCACCATCGCCCCCCCTTTCTCTTTATTGAACAGACAAAGGTATAACACTAACTAAAAAACACCCGATTGGAATAGTCAATTCAAAACAAAAGGAAATACCACCACAAGTAGTAGTACTATTAAACCCGTAGCTAACGGGGTGTGTCGTTAAAAAAAAATGTCTTCATGCCTCATCATTATTGAATGCTTTATGCGCTTTAAATGTGCCCCAAGTGCGTTTAATATTTCTCCATTCTTTTGTTAGCGAAGATCTACTTCACCTCGAGCCTCCCCAAACTAAAATGCCCCCCCCCCACTTTCTTTCTCAAACTTACTCCCCGATTTTTTTTCTTTTTAACATTCTGATCACCTTTTCTGTATTTTTGTTTAAAATATACCGTCGTCATTTTCTGTTTCTTGTGTAAACACCAGAAAAACGGACAGATTTTTTATTTTTATTTTTTATCTTTTATTTGGTCTCTTGTATTTTTTTTTTTTGTTAATATATTTTTTTGGTAGACAAAGACGAAAAAGCGAGAGTGATGCATGGTATGGTGTTATTGGGATGGGGGTTTGTGCGGGAGAGGCATCCCGAATCCTGTGTTGGATGTTGGGCTTGGGCTGCGGAGGGTTTAGGGTTGGAGGTAGACACAGGAAGCAGGCTGTACATTTCCCAGTAAACTGTCATCTCGAGAAGCGTGGAGTTGCACGTGCGAGAACCGAAGACGACAAGTACTTCCTCGACTGCGCAACAAGAGATAACAATTACGGGTGGGGACCGCCGGGTGGAAGGAAGCCAACAAGGTAAAGGATATGAAAAAGAAGAAAGAAAGATAGAAATGGAAAAAGATTAGGATTAGAAAAAAAAAACGAAAAGATTAAAATTTTGAAAGAAAGAAAGGAAACAATTCAAGAAGTTGAGGACTTAGAAAAGGAAATGAAGAAAAGGAAAAGAAGTTAAGGATTTAGAAAAACGGAAGTAAAGAAATAGAAAAAGAAGAATATTTAGAAAGAAGAAAAAAGCGGGAAATAAATGGAAAAAGACGAAAAAGAAAGGAAGAAGAAATCAGATGAAAAATTGAGTATTTCGAAATAATGAAAAGAAGAAAAGAAAAGTAAAAAGAAGTATCTCTGTACGATAGGCGTCGTCATCGTCTTCTTCCACCTTAATCTGAAGCGAAGAGCACTCCTTGCCCTCCACCCACTCGCCATGAAAACACATGGGTAGCAAGTAACAAGGGACGAGTTAGGATGCCATGTGTGTGATGTCACAATGAATCTAATCTCTGATGGGAGTCCCTTTCCTTATTTCTTTGCCTCTCTCTCGTCTTCGACGATGAAGGGGTGGGGTTGGTTAATGATCTAATCTAAGTTTAGGGTAGAAAGCAGTTTGGACGAAGAACATGGTGGGGTTAGGGAGATTCATAAATAAAACGGGAGGATTGGATGTAATTGTTTATGAGTGAGAACTGGATTGTTTTTTTTACTTACTTTTTTGCTGCAATCGTTGTACCTCCTTTCTTTTCTTTTTCTTTTCTTTTTCTTTTTCTTTTTTTGGTTGTTGTCTTATAAATTTTGGTCATACTATCCGGAGTCTGAACTGGTTTTTATTTACTGAATATCCCGCCCCACTTTTACTCGGTCTGGTCGGGAATAAATCTATTGTTTACTTATACAGTGTTTTTCGTTACTCTCTTTTAAAAAAAAACTTTCTTTTTTATTATTTTCTTAAAAAACAACAAAAACACGCGCGTGCGTGTGTGTTTGTGCCTTTTGGCCAAGATCAAAGTGTAGTATCTGTTCCGATGGATACTGCACCCCATACTGGTATTGTCTGGGCCCTCGGGCCTGGATTTACGCCGGTCAATGGGTCTGTCCTGTGCAGTTCTGGGAAGTAACGCTCCCAGGCTTTGCTTCCCCTCTTTGGGGAGGATTAAGTTTAATGCTTAATGTCTGAGGCACTCTGCCCAGGCAATTTTTTAAAAAGCCCCTAGCACTCCTCCTCTGGAGTGCATTCCCACTTTCCGACCTTGTGTCACATTCTACTGCGTGGGACGTAGATAAATAGGACTACTCTCTAAAGTGTAGTATCTGTTCTGTCGACGATCAGAGGAGGAGAATCTATCTTGATTGGAGGAACATTTTTTTTTCCATCCAAAGTGCCCCTTTTTGGAGAGCTGGATATCACCTGTATAAAAAAAAACCGACTCGTTGAGAGACAAGTAAATAGGGACTACTCTTACCCTCTCTCTCTCTCTCTATTACCCCTCTCTCTTTCTCTCTCATGTTCCTTATAATGGTGTCTGGGTTGAGAGTCTATAGTGACGCAAGTGTTGCATAATCCATAACCACACATCTTAACCGATATTGTTTGAGCCTAGTGGCAAAGAGAAGTCCAGGACGGCTGAAAAAAATGGCGGCATACACAAAGACTGGTGTTATTTCAGTTTTCCTTCTCCTAGACTAGTTGCACCACCAAGGCTTAAGAGTCTAGTCTACCCTACTATTTAATCTAAAGCTGGAGGGAGGATATATCGATTCATACCTTTCTCAATGAAATTAAAGCAGTAGCCCCGACAAAATCCAAACGCGGCTCGCCGATCTCATAGTGTTAAATAACGAAAGCTGTTGTTTGAATGAACAATTTGAGTGACACGTAAGGATCAGAGATGGCCCCAAAACGGAAGTCGACGAAACCACATGACTGTTCTTCTCCTTTTAATAAACCTTTTTATAAATTAACATTAGCGTCCGAGTGGTTTTGTCGAAAGAAGACCCAGAATCTGAGTTCCCCAAAACGGGTGTACAATGGTTTATACATGCATCGCTAAGTGAAAAAGTAGCAACAGTCCGTGAATGTAACCATTGCACCTTGCCACTTCCATCATAGTTCTGTTGGGGCTTCTGCATCTTTTTCATTGATACTCTAAGGAATGCTACGAATCCATATATATATATATATATATATATATATATATATATATATATATATATATATATATATATAGTCTCGGAAGTTTCTCAACCATTAAAACTATATATAAAAAAAAAAAAATAAATAAAATAAAAAAATATATATATAAAAAAAACAAACTGATAGTCTCAAGTCTTCCAGTGGAAAATCACTCATGTAAGTCAATTTATTTTTTACAGTTATTATATTAGTTAGTTTCTAACACTATTTTAAGGGATCATCAGTTGTTTACCATGAAAAACTGTTTCGGGAATTTAAAGACAAGACCGTATTTAATTTCATGGCTTCCCAGCAGAGTTGATCAGACCCCACTTCCCTTAAAAGACAAAAACATAAACGTTCCTTATACTAAATCTACGTTTTGTTCCATATAAATGTTTTGCTAACTTATATTAGTTATTTAAGACACAAAAAAAAAAAAAATTCTTTACCTATATATATAATTTAATTCAATGATTTTAGCTATGGAAGCGTTAACTTCCTGTTGGATCCCACATCCAATTTGTACCGTAAATATTATACGTAACTATAAGAATACCCGCCTCAAGACGGACAAAATGAATTCCCCAAACAGAACCGTTTGCACCACTTATACAAAGACTGAAATCAAGGTGTAATGATACGAAACCTTATGTCTATAACCCTTATTCTAATTTTGATACTGATACAGAATACGGCCCAATCTCCGGTATCTTCCGGGCAGGTTACGTAAGCAGTCGGAAAAAGCCGACGCAAAGACTGCCAGATGATAAATTCAAAACGCTGCCTTGTCGTCACCGAATGTTTAATTATATGAAACAATTTGGTTTTTTTTTCAAGTAAAGTTTCAAATAAATATTTATTTTTACAAAGAAAATAAAACTAAATAACTTGTCAAAGTTTTTTTTTTAATCTATAAAACGAACAAAACCAAAAAATAAACAACTTTTTTAGTCAACTGGTCACAACTCTGTTTTTTTTGGGGGGGGGGCTTGTTGTTTGGATACACGAACAAAGCATAGGTTAACAACTGTTATTAATTTTTTTTTTCAAGAAAAGTTCAAAATAATTAATTTTTTTCCGAAGAAAATAAAACTTGCGAAAAAAAAGATGTCATTCCTCATCGATGTCCATCCACTACATTTTATATTAGTGCATCTCCATGCAAACTTGTCCGTCAACGTTTTCCTTTCTGTCAACCTGCACATATAGTCGCACTTTTTGCATTTTTCTTTTTTGCTAAAAGATATTTTTTTCTTGAGAGAAGGCGATGACTCCTTCGGGAGATTGGATTCGTTGAGGTAACGCGTTGAAATTCATTTTCGCTTTTGACAAATTTTTCTTGAATCAAGAAAAATTTGTCAAAAGACGATTTTTAAAAAACTTGTCTGCTGACAGTATATTGGCTAATCGCTTCGGCATCTTTCGTCTGCTTACGTAACCTACCAGGAAGCTGCCGACGCGAAGTTGCCGGAGATTGGGTTGTATTCTTGATCAGCACCCTAATTTTTATAAAAATCGATTACATCATTTTAGATTCTACAAAGTGTCTAAAATTTAAGGCTTAACGAAGAAGAAATTGAAATTCAGGGAATCTTGCATCATTTGTGTCTAAACTCTGGATCAAATTCAATGCAACGCTGATTAATTTATCTTTTAACTGGGAGGTTATGTCCATATTATGTCCCCTAAAAGCCTTTAAAATACCCCAAATTAACTGAAATTTGGGAAATATTTATTAATTGATGTCTAAGATATATTGTTAAAATTTCACAAAAATTATTGGTATTTGAATTTTTACGAAAGGCTTCCATCACCTTTTACCCCCTTTGCATGAAATTAAACCAAATAAATCCCACATTTGGACTGGTTACGCCTCGTAACTGTGTTCCAAAATTCATAATGATCGGTTAATTATTAAGATAGAAATATACAAATATATAATATAAATCGTTGCATCGCCAGAATAACTTGTTTGATTTAAACCGTTCCCGCCATCCCATAGGAATAATTTGTTGTTAAAATCAATCAAACTTCCATTTGCCTGGAATTTATTTCTTTGTCAAACTTGGGTTGTAATGGGATTTATTGTCTTGATTGAAACTAATAAGAAAATATGCCGGAATTAAAAAAACAATTTCTTTTACATATTTGAAAAGTAAAAACCATTTTACTTTTCAAATATGTAAAAGAAATTGTTTTTTTAATTCCGGCATATTTTTCCCAGCCGGGAATCCGTCCCTGACCGACAAACCGGGGAGCTGAGTTGACAACAGGACCTTTTTATTGGGATGAGGTATGATTCGGCTCGATACCATACATTACCTCCGCTTTATGAGTGGGATTATTGCCGATCGCCTGAAGCGGCCCTACCGAGAATGCAAATATAAAAACATTAGAAATGATCGGGAATACATTAAAAAATGTTTTACCAACACAGACCAATATCTGCCTAATATGACTTACGAAACAGATGTTATCATGTAGTTTGTAGTAAAAAAGTAATTGATCACAAAGATACAAGCGAAAGATAGACTTTACTTTATATATAAGAATACGAACAGATTTACTATTTGACTTATTTTTCACCGATGAAACTTCACGTTATAAAATAGTTTCCGTTATTTAATGTTTTTAAAGTCTTGAAAATGTTATTTTAATTTAAAGTTTGGTTCTTATACAACAGGTGAAAATCGCAGTTCCAAATAAATTAACAGGAAAATACTTTGATATACTTACGTATCAGGCAAAAATAGGTATTTACACCGAAAATTAGAAAAAAAATATCGATTAGAATTTTAATTTAAACTAAAAATCAGTTTTATCGGATTTTGCCCGTACGTCATTGATACGAGCGGAATACCCGTAAAACAGGAGGAGATAACCCAGTCTGTCCTTTAAACAAGTAATAATGACTGGCAAATCGGCAAACTATGATAAAACTGATTTTTATTTTTAATTAAAGTTCTACTCGATAATTTTTAAAAACTTTTGGTGAGGATACTTATTGTTGCCTGATACGTAAGTATATACAAGAGTTTTTATTTGGAAATGCGTTTTTCATATGTGCGTTCAACCGTGGCCACCGAGAGTTACTACAGGCCGGTTGGCTAGAAAATGACGTCACTGCATTGCGTGTCAAAACAATGGCCGTCGTAATAACAATAAGAAGGCATTTCGACTTCTCCATTCACTAAATAATCCATCAAAATTCAGGAAATCAACCAATTTTAATGAGATTTTCAGTATTTATTAATTAATGATCACGGAATATAATAAATCCATTACTTTATTATAAAGCTTGGGGCAAATGTATTATTTCTTGTAAACAATAAACACCTTTACTAAAGTTATCCAAAATATCAAAACATGTTGACCATACGATAGTGTAAATATTTAAAACAAAGCATTAGAAAACTTTAAAAATTGCATGTAAAAAAGAAAAGAAAGGAACATGATTCGATTTATCCTGAAACTGATCTTTATTCAATATAAATTTAAAGAAAATAATAATTCACGATCAAATACTGCAAAAAACTGAATTATGAATTACCATTATTTAAACTTCTAACCCAATCAACCGTAAGTAATTCAGACTTTGAAATTTTTTTTAAAATTATACAAAAAAAAGTTCAATGTTAACTGTTAGTTTAATAATGGAATCACCAACTCCTATCTTGCTATTAAGAGATAGGTACGTGCAAAATCAAAGGCCGATCCCCAAAATGTAAAAACATTTTGACCCTCCCTTCACTTAAAAATTCACCAAAATTCAGGAAATCAACCGATTTTAATGAAATTTTCAATATTTATTAATAAACAAGCACAGGAGATATAGTGAAACATTTTTTTAAATCTTAGTGAAAATGAATTATTAAAAAAAAAATACACCTTTACTAAACGTATATTTTTATATATATAAAAAAATCCATGATTTTTTTTAATGAAAATAAGATCTGTATATGTTTAAACATTAAAAAAAAACTATTTCGTATATATTACGAAAAATGCCCCTACACTCTTGTAATCAGTATAACTCGAAGAATTAACGATATTATCATTGAATAAAGCATTGTTTAATTAATATTTTTTGTGAAAATATTGATTAAATATGACGTTATTATTTCGTTTATTTAATCTACAAAAGTACAGAGAAAAGATAAACTATACTACACTTAAGACATCGAAAAAAAGTAATTAAAAAAATGGAACACTACTTTTTTATCAAATAATGAATAAGTAATTCAGACTTGATTTTTTATATAATTTAAAAAAATTCAAACTTACTACACTATATTTAGTCGGCGTAAATATTATTACGTGTATCCATATTTGCAGTAATTCTTTCTCTTTTCTAAATCCAAACATATGCACCAGGCATTTTAACTTTGTGAATTATGAAATGAAATTTAAAAAAGCGCGAAATTATTTTAAAATTGGTTGATTTCCTGAATTTTGATTCCATTATTAAACGAACAGTTAACATTGAACTTTTTTTTTGTATAATTTTTAAACAAATTTCAAAGTCTGAATTACTTACGGTTGATTGGGTTAGAAGTTTAAATAATGGTAATTCATAATTCAGTTTTTTGAAGTATTTGATCGTGAATTATTATTTACTTTAAATTTATATTGAATAAAGATCAGTTTCAGGATAAATCGAATCGTGTTCCTTTCTTTTTTTACACGCAATTTTTAAAGTTTTCTAATGCTTTGTTTTAAATATTTACAATATCGTATGGTCAACATGTTTTGATATTTTGGATAACTTTAGTAAAGGTGTTTATTGTTTACAAGAAATAATACATTTGCCCCAAGCTTTATAATAAAGTAATGGATTTATTATATTCCGTGATCATTAATTAATAAATACTGAAAATCTCATTAAAATTGGTTGATTTCCTGAATTTTGATGGATTATTTAGGGAATGGAGAAGTCGAAATGCTTACTTATTGTTATTATGACGGCCATTGTTTTAACACGCAATGCAGTGACGTCAGAGGGGGGCAAGAAGTTAGCTGCTTGGTCTTGTCAGCTCTCCGTGGCCATGGTTCAACTGTATAAAGGCCCCAAAATTCAATCGCTTGCAGCCATGTTTTATTAACGATTTTAGTCAAATTTCTAAATATAAAATCATCTTGTCGGATTATCAAAGTAAGACCCAACTAGCATTTTAGCTGACAAATCAAAATTTGTTTCTGGCTAACCTATATTCATTTTTTATGCTTGCACCGTCTTATTGACAATAAAATAATTCACTTGGGTACAATTTATTTTATAAATTACTTAGTCCGGCCCAGACGGATACTAATAAGAAAGATGTTTAAATAATCGCCTAAAAATAAAAAGCAGCAAAGGAATAACTCATTTTAAGTTGAAGAATATAATAGGAGTTGTCTACATTTTAAGTTTGAAAATGGGCAGACAAATAAAAATTTAAAAAGTGCTGTAGTCTGCTTGAAGCATTGTGCGTAGTGTGTAAAAAGTTGAGGATACTGAAACTTTTGATTATACGATATAAGATTGAAGACACCGTGTGAGTTAAAAGAAAAATAGACGAGATAATGGTAGACAAAATGAAGAGGGTATTGTAATAATGCAATAATTTTCTATTTATTATTCAGCAGTTGCATCGTTTTCAATCCAATGTTATTTAATATTTCGAAGGTATTCCTCCTTCTCAAAAATCCAACACCCACTCATCTCGGAGAACATTTAATACAAATTAAAAATTTAAATTACTTCACTGAAGGATCAGCTAGTTATTAATTAATTGATGGAATGGTTATGTTTTAAATGCCTCCTACTTTTGTTTTTAAATTCGTTGTAAAAATAAAATTAAAAGTTTATTTTTTATGTAAATTAAATTTCTGTGCGTATTTAGTGTAAAATTATTATTTTTTATGCAAAATATTTTTGGCATAAGAAAAACGAACGACCGCACTTTCAGGACTAAAAATGCAATTTAAGACCAACAATGAATGTTATCGAAAATGTATACGAAACTTAGAGAAAATGGGTGAATTTTATCAACGGTCCTATTCTACAATTAAACCCATTTGTCATTGTTTTGTATCTTCATTAAAACCTTCTTCTGATATGGAGCGTGGGTAGGAAGTATTTTTTGTTCTTCCTTTGAACAGCAGCCCAAGATAAATTAGATGGTAAGATTATATAGCTGCTTTGGGTTTGTTTGTCTCGGCATTGATAATGACGTCGATGGCAGAGTCTTGATAGGCTTAGTGGGCGACGTCTTATATAAACAGCGAGCTTGATGGGTGCTCGTCAAATCAAAGAGACACCAGCCCTACAGCCGCAGCTAATGACTTTCTGATAGCCTAACGTACAAATAAAGAAACATACCCTGACCATGCAACGTACAAACACGCGGTAGCATCTGTTATTTCTAAAAAAGACTGTGTCTTGTTCTCTGCTAAAGGTGTGGTGGTGAGACTACCATCATGCCCTCCTCCCCTCTCTCTCTCTTTGTCTCTCTCTCTTTCTCTCTCTCACTCACTCTCTCTCTCTCACCCACTCTCTCTCTCTGTGGTTAGGAAGGTTTGGGTTTTTAATCGAATTCTTCCAGTGTTATTCTAGCGAATTGTATTTCCAAGTAACGTTGTCCCCTCCTTGGTAAATTCCAGATGGCCTTTATCTCAAAATACACAAAAGGTATATTGGTCGTATAATACCGAGTAAGATCAAGCCTGACGTGATGTAGATAGTATTAATTCCGTATTCGTTTTTGGTTGTCGGCCAACGCATTATATTACATAGGAAAGTCTAAAGGCGGTAGATGGATACTAAGTATTGAGTGGGCCGAACAGAACTACATTATAATGTGGGGTGGGACAAACATTGAAATAGTCAAAGGTTCTATGAAGTTGTGATGCAACGGCCGGCCGGCCGGCCGGCCGGTTACTTACTTGTAACTAAATGAATATCTCTAAAAGCATCCGTTTTTCGTAGTTATTTTCCCCACGCAGAATCCAGCTTAAAAGATGGTACATGGTGACAATGTAATATAGTGACTTCCAGTGTATCGGGAAAAGTCCACAAAACACCAAGAAAAACTAATTAACAATCATCGAAAAATCGATATTCTGTTGTGAAAGAGTTTTTAAGTTTTAATTTCTGAATATCTTTGAATATTTATCGGAAAAATGTTTTACAAAAAAAGCTCTACCAGTCATGTGCTGTGTGCGCACACGTCCTTGGCGTACTTTTGTGAGTCCTGTCTAGGTATAGCTCGGATAAGGATCCATGTTTCCTCGTTAATATCATGGACACCCTCATTTTTTCGTCATAAAAATGCAGGATAAACGCTACTGTGGAACGCATCGCGAGATGATGGAGAGCAATCTGTGTGCGTTTATGTAGAGGCATATATATATATATATATATGTGAAAATGAAAAAGGAAAACCAAAAAATGGATGTTTTTTATGTGTACATCAACGTTTCGTCTTTATTTATAAGACTTCATCAGGATGATAATATAGAGAAAAAAATGTCATGCAAGTACAGATATATGTGGGGTAGACATATTGGGAGGAAAAATAAAATGAAATAATGGCCACTACTGGGTGGACGTCCGTACTTGTTGGAAGAATATTATTTTTCCTCCCAATATGTCTACCCCACATGTATCTGTACTTGCATGACATTTTTTTCTCTATATTATCATCCTGATGAAGTCTTATAAATAAAGACGAAACGTTGATGTACACATAAAAAACATCCATTTTTTGGTTTTCCTTTTTCATTTTCCCATCACGTCGGATTACCTTCATCCTTCTCTTCCCATATATATATATATATATATATATATATATATGATCTTTTTATGCAAATACTTTGCCTCCCCTCTTTGGGGAAGAGTAAGTTTATTGCTTACTGTCTGATGCCGACCGGGCTGCTCAGGCAATTTTTAAAATAGCCAGAGTGCTCACCTCTCGGGCGCTGGCTTTTCAAACCCCACTTTCCCGACCCGACCTTGGGTCACATCTTACTTGTGGGAGTAGGATAAAAAACTGGCCTTGTGCCTAACTCCTGGAGAGGAGTAAATAAATACTCCGGATTAGAATGGATCTCGAAGTATAGGTAATTAAGGGGTGGCTCCACACTCCCGAATTGGAGTTCTCGTGGGAATGCTTCAATTCAAAATGATAAGCTATTGGTTATATTCAGTCTTGTGGGACGTTCGCTAAGTCTCTGAAAACTATATGTGCCACAGATCAACCCGAACCGTGGGAATGAAATTTGGCACGATAAAAGAAGCCGCCAGAGTTAGGCTTAGTTTGGAGAGGGATGGGCGCTGCTAGGCGTTGCTAGACCAACACATTCTGTATGATGGATATTCTCCATGCAGGACCTCTACGATCAGGAAAGGGTTAGGGGCCGTCTATGTTCTAGTAGAGATGGAATAGAGGGTATAAGCAATGATTTATCTTACTTAAACTTATTGCAACTCGATAAACAAGAGAATGCTTGTGGAATTATGTTATTAACCGCGACTTTCTTTGGAAACGTAAGATAAAAATCCCTCCTTTTTAAAATAGTTTTTTAATACTTTTGTTCACCCCAAACAAGACATATTGTCACTGAAAGCGTGTGATAGGGGCAACCTGAGTGGGGGGTTGGGCAGCAAGATATTTGTTAACATTACATTTACATTTTACATATTGCTACAGTCGGAGAAACAGTGATCTGGAAGCGATCTGGGAAGAAGCTATAAGAGTAAGAAATCTTTTAGCATTTAGGGACCTCTACAGTAAAGGGGTGGGATTTTGCTGTGGGTCGGGGGTATTTTCTTTCAGGGTGTACAAGTGCAATAAGTTTATCGGAGCACATTCCATTGAAGTACTTGTAAAACAAGCAGAAGAATGCAACACTGCGGCGATGCGACAAGGGCTGCAGCTTGGGAGTCAGTGCAAGACCTATTAGGTTAAACATTCTTCTTTGCACCTTGTCCAAGAGGCAGAGGCTAAAGGCTGGTACGGCAACTCCGATGTGACAACGGTACCCAATGCATGGGAGAATCGTTGTCTATATCTTTATAAAGAGATATAGGACACTGGCTGATGTAAGAATTTTCTAGCCCGATAGAGGGGTCTACCTTCTTTGTAGCAGCCTTTGCAACATCTGCTATGTACTTATTCCAGGACATGTTGCCTAAGAATGTCAGTCCGAAGAGTTTGAACGTTGGACTCTCGGGAGAGTGATATCAGCCACGACAATCGATGCTTGAAAGGGTTTCTTGTGGTTGTTTTTGAAAAAGAGGTTTGTCTTGGTGGTATTAAATGTGACCATCCATTTCTGACCTCATTCTACTCCTCGTTGTTACTTGAGTAAGCAAACAAATGTTCGTGGAAGCACACCACTAACTGCAATATTTGAATCCCTATTTTTACGAGAGACAAAAGTAGTCTTTTATTTATTTATTTGTTTATTTGTTTGTTTTATCCTAAATTTCTTTTATGTTTCAAGAACATTTGTATACACATGAGCTGGAATTCATAAAAAGAAAGGTTTTTAAATGAGTAGGTGGACGATATTCTTTTAAAAAGCAATGTTGCATGTAAGTGTCAAAAACTAAAAAGAAAAGAAGAAAAAACGAAGTAGAACAGAACATACTTTGTTATTCTTTACTAACGAGTCACCACCTATCAAGGCCCAAAAGCCACTCGAGGATAAGGGTGATTGAGTTTGTCAGGTGGACGGTAAAACATCGAGGGGATTTGTAACGATGGCTGTAACTGGTCAGAAATTGACTGCTTAAGAGCACGGCCCGACAAGAATTTGTTTACATTGGACTTGACAACGGCAATGTTGTAGTCAGCCGGGAAGCAGCACCATGGTACTGTGTTCGTGTTAGAGTAACCTAACAAAACAAACTAGAGTTATTTCCCTTGGACCAAAGAAAGCAGAGTTATCGTCCTTGAAAAAAAGGACGGCGTCCGCCATGACAGTTAAAAAGTAAACACAACGGCCCAACGATCAGACTTATTGTTGTCAAGTCCAATGTAAACAAAATATATATATATAAATATATATATGCATATATATATATATATATATATATATATATATATATATATATATATATCATTTACTAAACTGATATCCCACTCAAAATCTTATACTTTTCCCCTTCTTCTCGTTAAGTTCTTCAGGGTGTTCACACATAATCGCCTAAAAATGTAGAATTAAATTATTTTATTTTTGTTCATGTGTAAACAAGATAAGTGAAGTTTTTCACATATTTCAGATCTTTACCGTCCACTTGGATTGGAATATCTGGAAAACAGTGTACTGGTGGTCGTTGCTTTACTGGTGGCCGTTGCTTCACACCCTGAACTTGTTTAGGCATGAGGCGAGGTTGGTGAATCACTTCTGTTTTCTTGATGCTGATTGTCAGACCTAAAGCCTTGCAAGCAGCCGAAAACCTGTCCACAAGCAGTTGCGCTTCCTCCCGAGATGTTGCACAAAGTGCAGCGTCATCTGCAAACAAAAGATCCCTGATGACAGTTTGTCGAAGAAGGGTCTTAGCTTTGAAACGTTGCTGGTTGAAGAGACCACCACTTGTTCTAAATTTAAACTTCACCCCAGTATCTATATCAGCGAAAGCATATATCAGCATAACTGAAAAGAACAAAGCAAATAGCACAGGTGCCATTACGCAACCCTGTTTGGTACCATTTGTCACATTGAAAGGTTCTGAAGACTCTGCATTTGAAACAACCGATGCCTTCATTCCATCATGGAAAGAAATAATTACATTCAGCATGTTGTCAGGTATTCCCAGCTTGTCCAACACTTTCCAGAGGGCTTCGCGGTTTACTGTGTCAAAGGCCTTTGTAAGGTCAATCAAAACCATATACAACTCCTCGTTCTTTTCCCGAACTTTCTCGGCAACCTGGCGGAGGGAAAAGATCATATCGACAGTACCCCGACCAGCACGGAAACCGCACTGAGATTCGGGATAGATATTATCAACAAGGTGTTTAATTATTCTGTTGAGAATAAGCCTTGCCAAGACCTTCCCTGCAATTGACAAAAGTGAGATGCCTCGATGGTTGTCACAGATGTTTCTATTGCCTTTATTCTTATACAAGTGTTGAATTAATGCATCTTTGAAATCCTGAGGGACATTTCCACCTTGCCAGATCTTCACAAAGAGACTGTGCAGCTTCTTCACTAGTGTCTGGCCACCGTACTTAAACACCTCAGGAGGTAAGGTGTCTTTCCCTGACCTTTTGCCTGACGACATTTGCCTAATAGCAACGAAAACTTCATGTATTGCTGGAAGGAAGGAGAGTTCAGGAATCTCAGGTCGTTCAGTGATAGATGAAAGTATTTCTTCATCAGTTGTGGAAGTATTGTTTAGGACCGCTTCGAAGTGCTCCTTCCAGCGATTCAATATATCCGCTCTATCATTTATCAGTGTGCCATCATTTGCAGATACGGGAGAAACGCCAGATTCGTGCGGTCCAAAAACTTTCTTAATACCTTCATAAAAAACGTTCAAGTCTCTTCTGTCAAATGCTTCTTGCATTAATTTGGCATGTGAGGACCACCATGCCTCTTTCATCTGCCGTAATGCTTTCTGGACTTAACTTTTGCATTCCTTGTACAATTTCTTCTTTAGTGTTGAGTTCTTATCATCAATCCAGGTTTTATGAGCCTCATGCATTTCATTGATCAACTCCTGGGCCTCAACATTCTGGTCATCGAACCAGTCCTGATGCTTACGGACAGGTAACCCCAAAACCTCCAATGCAGATGTGTGAATCACGTCCCGCAAGGATTTCCAGGAAGATTCGATATCATCGGTTATCTCAACAGAATCCAATGAGCGATGAAGACGGGCCGACAGTGCTGCCCGCTGAACGGTATTCTTTAATGGTAGAATGTTTATCCGTTTAGGGACAGAGGAGCGTTTCACTCGTCTGTGCTGTAAACGAAAAGACGTTTTACTTCGAAGTAAGGCATGATCTGAAAGATAGCAACTTCTATTGTACGAACGAGTGATACGAAAGTCCCCAAGGTCACGTCTCTAGGTGATGATGTAGTCAATCAAATGCCAATCCCTAGAACGACGGTGCATCCATGTAGTCTTGTGGGATTTTTTCTGCTGGAATACAGTGTTGGTAATGCACAGATTAAGCTCTCCACAAAGAGACAACAAACGAAGACCATTCCCATTCATACGACCAACGCCATGATGACCCAAAACACCACGCCATGATGTACTATCCACACCCACACGTGCATTTAAATCACCCAAAAGTGTGTCCTTGTGTCGAACATTAGTGATAATTTCTCTTAGTTGCTGGTAAAATCATATTTCTCCTGCTCTGGTCTATTCAACGTGGGAGCATAACAACTAATTAAAATAGCACGGGTATCACATTCAGGATTAAGGGTTAATGTCATCAAGCGATCCGAAAACCCCTTTGGAAGGGTCGGCAATGACTTTGCAAGATTGGACTTGATAGCAAATCCTACTCCAGAATGTCGAGGCTCCTCTGGGCCTTTGCCACTCCAGAAAAAAATATAACCACCCTTTTCTTCTGTCAGTTGTGAATTTCCAGCCAGGCAAATTTCACTAAGGGCGGCAATATCGATGTCAAACCTTTTAAGCTCAAGTGCGACAAGAGCCGTCCTACGTTCTGGCTGAGTATCATTGTCAAGTAGAGTACGGACATTCCAAGATCCAAAATGAAAGTTTTTACTTCTTCTGTTATTGGGACTGCATGTTGGATACCCAGGCAGCTGCAGTTGGCTGCCAAGGGTAATGATGAGCAAGCATATGTTTAGGGCTCTTTTTATCGCCCCCTCCCCAGCATGGGGAAAGCAGTGCTATCCCTAAACAGGGCTGCTTTGTCACCGATAGAGGACACGGACTGCACAATTGCTCAAATGTTGTGGCAGAACGGCCATACCGGTCGCCAAAGTGTAGAGATCGAGCTAAGAACTTCCAGTAATATCCTTTACCTGTTCCCGTCGCCTTACCCTATCGCCTGTGGACTTTTTTTTTTGTGTGTGCAGGACTTTGGTATAAACTTCAGTTGTCAAGAAACCCACACAAAAGATTTGTTTATAGTGGTGAAAGCCTGTGTAAATACTATCCACACTTTTTGAACATTTTCATAAACCCAAGTCGGTGCAGAAAAATCGCCACAGATTAAGCAAGAAAAGACCTCAGGTTTAATATCAGAGTTTTCCATCTCCTAGATACCTGTCTTAACAAAGACTAAGGGAGGTATCTTGCCCAGTGGTATTAACGCGCCCCCAGACACTATCCTGGGAATTTTCATAACCCGGCACCATATATATATATATGTCTATACATATATAGATACAGACCACTACCCAGTGGCAGGGGGTTAGATTGGTGAGCGCCGGGACATATCTGCATGCCAGCAGGCCCTGCACACTGCACCTCTGGGGTGCTAACCTACTCCGAGATCTCTAGTCTATTAGCCTGGGGCCGCAAGGCGCCCAGTTACCATAGTGTACCACGGGGATGTCAGACTAGAGTCTTGTCTGGGGATAGGCTATATACCAGCAGGGGAGACTTACTCACTCGGCTCCCTTTTCGCTCAGCTAGTGGGCTATCTGGCGGCTAAGCAAAGAGTAAGAGTAGGAAGCACATGCAACTACAAGTACGCTCCACTGTTGCACTAGACGCATCACGCAGACCTGTGGATAACTCCACCACACCACAATATATATATATATATATATATATATATATATATACGCTCCCTTATTGGTGAAACCATCTAATGGCAGAAATAAGAGTTTCCACTTAAGCTACAAAGCAAGATACTTCTGTAAAAAGAATCGAATCCTCTATGGTTATCAATACTGTAAAAAGTAAATGAATGAATATAACATTTCGTTTAAAAATGATATATATTTCTACCACATCAGTCGTAGGCAAGTTGGCTCATATTGCAAAGACGTTTAAAAGAGCAACGTTTGGTGAAAGTGTCAAAACCCAAATAACATTAAAAAAATATAAAAGACTTTCTCAAAGATTAGAGTTTTTCAAAGGGATTTTCTTCTCTTTCTTTCCATAACTGTTTTTTTTATTCCGCTCAAAACCAGAGTGCAATTCCATGTGGCTCTCTCGTGTGGATAACAACCCTTTTTGTTATTTAAATCTTAGTTAACACTCAACAGCTAGACAGACTGTCTGCTTTTTTGTTGCTTTTTCATTACGTTTCAACTCTTCGTTGTTTTGTTTACCCGCCTAAACTTCGTGGAATAGGGAAGTGCTATGAAATTGAGCAAACTTCTTTTCAATTTCAATTGTCTCCTCATCGTAGCCATCAAATGGACTGTCAAGATCTCGATCAAGCAATAGAATCCAAGTTTATTCTTTTCAATTTCTGAAACCAATAAATTCTTATCCACAAGTCTAAGTTCGTTCGTCTTTTATTTTATTTATTTTACTGAAAAGAATCGAAATAAAATTAACAGAAAACCTTGAACAGTGTTCACTTTTATTTAATTTAGTTTTGACAAATAATTTAAGAAGCTTTTTATTTCCTTCCAAAAGTGCTGAACATAGCGCGCCGTGTTTTTATGACTCAAAATAACTTTGAATTTCCCGGTGATAGTTTGTCGATAAAGCTGAACAATTGTTTTGATTTGGTTACTAATTCTAGTGCCATATACCATCTCTGTGAATGAGAATTTCAGGTGGCCTGCAGTGCGGAGTCCAGAAAGAAACCAACGGTAGATTTTCCAGCCAATTTAGTTCGTTTGAGTGTGCGATGAAATCGTTCCACCAAGTCATTCGATACCGGTTGATACGCTGTTGTCCGCACTCTTTTGCTTCCTAACAGTTTAACTAGTTGTCAAAAAGGCTTTGCATTCTCATGAGATTTGGGGTTTCCCTTAACCCTTTTCTTCTCAGGGGCACAACTCTGACCCCAAGACTTCATTTTCCCAAAGAGAAATAATATTGAAGTAAGGTATCCTTGTCAACGTTCATATATTTGACAGAATTCCTATTTCTCATGTGTTTTCAACAATTTTGCTTTCATTTTATTCCAGCAACATTTTTGTTTCTTCTACTTCCTGCTGACTTAAGTTTCATCAGTGCTTATTAATCCCCTCGCGAGTTGGAAACATACATATTCGTCTCCTTACAAAGTCGAATATGACGCAAACTCATTATTATTGAAGGTGTATTCTTTTCTTACATTTAACTTAGAGTAACTGATAGTTAATATATCCTTATAAGTGAAGAATTGGAATATTTCAATTCTATTTTATCAAGTTTAGCAACGCGTGAATAGAGAAATTAAATTAATTCTCGGCACACGCGGGGCTGCTAAGAATCGCTGTGCATTGGTTGACAATACCACACGCTACGGAAAGTAATAGCAGTCAAAATATTTGTAGGGAATAAAGACATTTCATTTACTAATAGCTTGTCTACGACCAATTATAATCACATGAAACCATACAAGCAAGACACAAGGTTACATGAAAAATACATTGTTCTCATCAATATAAGAATACACACATAATTTCTTTAAAGGGGAAAAAGAGAAAACACGCGCGAAGCATGAAGAAAATATTTACATTTTATTGCGACGTCTTTTCTGTTAGAGATCATGTTCATGGTTGCTCCTATCTGTTATGAGAACAACATCTGCTCTTAATTCTCAACCACGAGTTTCAAACCCAAATATCATTCATCCATCCATCCATATCCCATAACGTCAATGGACGTTGTCGGGGAATCATGCATATATTTTATCTGCCTTAACTTTTCAGTAGGCATGATAGAACATGGTGGAGCCCATGTCGTCTCCAGACCACATACAGCACCTGGTATTCCCAAATGGTCACCCATTTAGTACTGCCCAGGTTCAACGTCGCTTAACCTCATAGATGTAACGGGAACCGATGTGTCAACATAATTATGGCAAATATCATGTTCTACGATATTTGGGAGTCTGTCGCGTCTTTACCAAAGAGTATCCCTTTGGAATAGAAATCAGGTTTTCTACTGTTTGATAGAAGTAAACTAATATTCTGTGATCTGCGTTTGTACGGGATGTTCATAAAAAAGAAAATATCACAAACACCTCCATAGAGTTTTGTAGATATACTATCATAAGCATATATATTCTGAAACTACATTATCCAGTGTACTTTGATAAGTATATTTCATTTTGGTCAAAGGTAACACAATAATATTGTAGGGTCTGCGTTCGCGCCGGACGTCTATGAAAAGGAAATATGTTACAAACTCTTTATAGGGTTTGGAAATAGATCCCCATAACCATACATATTCTAAAACTATATTAACCAGAATATTTGGATAAATATGTTACATTTTGAACAAAGGGGGATACAATACTATCGTGGGGTCTGCGTTTGCGCCCGGCATCCATAAAATGGAAAGACGACTTTTTAGTTTACATTATTTGATTGAGAATATTTAAACTCTAGAAACAAAAAAAGAAAGGAATTGAAATGGTAATGTTGGGTTTAGAGCTTTATGTATGGGTTCTCATTCATTTCCTGGAAACACCGGATGCTCTTAAAGACTGTAAATTTACCGAGATGTATTTCAATAAATGTCACTGTATTTATACCCACTGTCACCCAATAAATGCTAGTACATCCTGCCCCCCCCCCCCCCGAAAAAAATTGCGTGTAATAAAATGTAAAAGTAAGAATAAAAACGGTAATCTGATATCATGGGTTGAGGATATGAAAACATATGGTTCCTCATCCAATCCTCAATTGATTATGATTAAAAATCCGGTACTTCTGCAGTCAACGGACCGTCTATTTTTTAGATAGGATTTTCAAGTTAAATTATTTTTTTACGGTATCTTTTGTTTATTAAATTGTTCGGCGAAAATACAGAATACTTAACAAAGGCCTCTATCCCTCGTGTTAAGAATGGGTTTCTAAATAATAACGTTATTATTTCAGCACGGTCCATAGACTGCGGAAGTACCAAAAATATTTTTAATATATATTCACTTGGAGTCACACTGAACCCATCTAATGGATGGAGCAGGTGTGTCAGAAAAATTATTTCCTCCATTTTTTTACTGGTAAATGTTGAAAAAACAACATTGAAACGAGGTCAAACAGTCGGCTGCTGATTACTATTTCTTTCTCTTTCTTTTTCTATATTGTATTTAAGCAGTTGCAAAAGTTTGCGCATTAAATAGACGGAGCCAGTGAGTGATTAAAAATTAACGTAACTGAGAGAGAGAGAAATTTTAGAAGAATGATGTTATACACACTTTTTTAAACTATGCTATTTGCTTTTCTTCCAAGACCCCGGGCAACGCTGTGTAGCCCTGCTAGTTTATAATATAAGAAGATTCTATAAATATCTCGCACTTAATAGCATTCTTAAAAAAAAATAACGTTCGTATCAACTCTCTACCAAAAATAAATTATTTTAGTTGTACTTTTTTAAGTATTTTTAATTGTAGGGCAGAGTTTCGATGTGTTTTCTTTTCAAAATTATGTTTTTAATGTGTAATTTTTTCGATTAATTATTTTTGTGTAAGTTTAAAGATTTGAGACTAGAAAAAAACTGTTTTAGCTGAGTTTCCTTGAGCACATTGTGTTGGTTTGTCGAGAGTGAGTGGTGGCTGCGTCGGCTGAAAATGATAACAAATATACTTTTTTTTAAATACTTTTAAAAAGAACTTACACATGACAAAAGTAATTAATGAAAATTTCATTGAAACCGGATAAAATCGTGATATTTTGTAATTGAAAAAAAATCTGATGATTTTTTAATATGTAACATTATCCGCCATCGGTTCACTTTGGAGGTACATGATTTATTCGGGACAATATTATTCGGCTTTGTTAGTATTTACCCATATCGGGAAGGACATTCTTATTATTATAAATTAGGAATTAAACACAAATGTTTGTGTGTAGCTTACTTGCCATAAGTATATTTATATACTACTATTAAGCTCTGTTCACGTATTGACCACTGTTAAAGTATATGCTGAAATAAAAATATATACGTAATATTATCTTATAAGTGTGTATCTCTCTCTCTCTCTCTCTCTCTATATATATATATATATATATATATATTCCATGAAAAATGCCAGTATACTGAAATCATTTTGCCCTTAATAGGGTTAAGATGAAAATTCATATACACTAAATGTACAAAAGCAAGGAAATTCCCAAATGAAATTACAAACCTATATTGCTGTTTCATAAATTGACTTATCTAATATATAAAGTTAAGACGATTTCCTCCTTTACTTTCTTCAAGAATATGAAAAATAACGACATGCATCACAGGCTACTAAACTCACCACTATATTACGCTTATTCACTTAGCATGTTTTAGTAAATTTGTTATTATTCTTCTCCAGCTAACACTAAATATTACTTTTGGCTCACCATCTTCGGCTCTCCTCAAAACATACTCCATATAGGTGGTAGTAAAAACTTTTCCCCTTAACACTTAAGTACTGACACTCCCCCAGTCGTCACCGTGAATTAATAAACAACATCCACTTTTCAAAATATTGTCCGTTATATTTCCTATTTGTCTGCTATTGATTTACTACATAATACAAAACATTACGCACAAATTTATACGACGCTCCCGTTAATTCCGCTGAATTTCGAGAATACGGGATTAAGTTATTTCTATCTATTACATAAACATTTATAGTCATTCCGGGTTTTAGAGAATGTAATTAACGAACATAGTTCTTTGCAGTATTTCCTCTTTCAACATGGCCGCTACAATTTCTTCAACGACTCGACTTCCGAATTAAGTCACAATACGCCAAGATATTCAACAAACTATCATAAAGTGTACATTTTCTGATTCCTACACCTTTCACACGCGGAATATACAAACATTATAAGAAAACATCGCTATCCTGGTATAGAAAGGCCCCGAAACGTGTGACTGGTGGACCCTACATTCGGTCGCCTTATGACGTATCGTACAGTAACATGCATTCCAGCTACTGACTGACTCGGTTAAATAACCTAGTTCTTCGTATAATTTATACTCACTTCTGTGGCTTACAGGTTAGCAGCGTAGATCAAAGACCTAGAGGGTTATGGTTCGATCCCAGTTGTCTCACACAAGTCTTTTTTTTCGATTGTTAAACTTCTGCCTACAAAGGAAGGGGGTAGGAAGGACTATGGACCGGATTAAAAAAACAAAAAAAACGTTATTATTTGAAAGAAACCGATGTAATATGTAGTACTTAAACTATTTTGAATATTATTCCGATGTAACCTATTTGCGTACGGTCGGATGTTGACAAATTTTAATTCATTCTTTTCTATTTCTCCCGTGCAACGCCGGGGGACGGGTCCAGCTTGTATAATATATTATGCAGCTATTGTTTCAGTGCTTACTTCAACTGTGTTCAATGTATGAGTGGAGCTACATAGTAGTACATCTATACTTTATATATATATATATATATAGCATGATAAAATGAAATAATAAAATAAGGTGCGAATCAAATTTTATTAGAATTTAAAATTCAGGCAAAGTATCTCAACGTCCTTAACTTCATACACACACACACACACACACATATAGCATCTGTATATCTTGTGTTTTTACTTTTTTTTTTTATTCTTCTAATATATTTTATGACCAACTAGCGTGACCTGGTTCCCGGCGCTGCCCAATCGTAATATAAAAGAATGAATTAACCAGCCGACAGAACGCAAATAGGTCACAAAAATAGAAATTGTCCCAGTTTCCTAAAAATGTCTACTATATTTGCTTGTTCAAGTTTTAATTTCGGCGTTTTGTATTACCCTAACTGTAAACTAAGCATAACCTATGTTTTAGTTCGGCCAACGTCGGTTATCTCACGATGCCGGTTCGAATTCTGCAGAAGCACTGGTTGTTTCGTTTTGATCTGGGTCTTTTATTTCGGGTTACAAAAATGTAGAAGCACTGTTTCACTTGAGTTTTTGTTCGATAAGCACGCATTTAGTCCACTTAATTTTAAAGAAAATGTAAATCTGCCTAATCTGAAAGAAATATTTTTTTAAGTTATTGTGCTCGGCGCTTCATCTATTCTGTCGATGTAGACTGATGCAATAATGTATTTACGATACGTGAAAAACATTAAAACACTAATATTTTATGATATGCTAAGATCGATCAGGTTTGTAAAATGAAAAACATATTTGTTGAATGTCTAATAAATCGTTCGTTTATTAAAGTATTATTTTGGCGTAAATCAGTTATGTACGGTTGCAGCGTTCTAAATGTGAAATGAAATTGTGTGTTTTGGCGATGGATTTGATTTGAATGTGCGTAATCTATATATATATATATATATATATATATATATATATATATATATATATATATATATATGTTGTGAAGTGTGTATTGAATGTTAATAATGAAACGATTTATTTATGGGAGAAAATTATTAAGGAATGTCTGTAAATGAATAACCTCGGGCAAAACACGACGCGGTCGGGGTGAAATTTGTCTCATGCCTATGTAAGCTGATCGCTGATTGGCTGTTTTATAAATTCTGAATCGGTGAAAGTGGATCGAATTTCCTCGTGAATTAATCGCAAAGAGGTATCTGAGGAGTGTAAGAGTTAATAATTCATAGAGAGAGATTAGCGTGCTACCCTCTCTTTGGAGAATGCAGTTAGGAGAGTTTATCGTATCGGATACATAATAGGAATTCATTTAAATGTTAAAAATATGTGTAAGTTGCTGTAAACACGGTCAAGTTATGGCTGTATAGGTAGTGTTTATTTTCGATGTGTTTGATGCATTAGTGTTCTTGCCTACTCTAACTGCTTTTAAAGAGAAAAACAACTCTATTTTATATATATAGATATGGAATTTTGTTAGGATTAGTGATAAGGCGATTCTAATATTTCTCCCGATTCCGATACAATTACCGATTCTGTTCATAATTCCCGATACAATTACCGATTCCGACTCTTCTTAAATTTCTCAATATTTCATTATATTGTTGTTTATTTTTAAATTTTCAAATTACCATAAAAACTCGTGTAATGTGTTCATATATTTTCGCAAAAGTAAAAATACACGTTTGGGTGAGGTTGTACATTACACGAGTAGACTTTTCTAACTATTTTGTCTTAAATGTTTATCCCGTAATTGATTGAAAATAGTGAGGCAACTTAAGATTTCTTTCTTTTTTTGATGAGTCGTCGTCAGGCACGTGATGAGGTTACAAAATTAGAACTTTAACCTCATCACGTGCCTGACGACGACTCATGAGAGTCGAAAACGTCTGCAAATATGGCGAGTTCTTATTCACACTGAAGCACAACATTAAATAGTTGACCCGATAACTCGAAAAATTGGATCAGAAAAAAGAACAAACAGGATCTTTCCCTTCTGTTTTATCGAACACACACGTAGGAGAGAACTTGAATGTCAGGAGAGAACTTGAATGCCTACTGGGGAGAACTTGAATACCTAATAGACACTCTTCTCGAATGTCTAAGGTCTCTCTGTACATGGGGCTGTCAGGATATTATGGCATGAGGATACTTCCTCCTACAAGTAAACCCTGACCAAATATATGGCTGATACGAGGACTGGTGTACCTTCTCCTAATGAAGTTACTTCAAGTAACAGTACCTAGCTGGATACTCCCCTAGATAAGATAGATTCTTGTTCTTGAATCCGGTAAGACAAAAAGACCACAAGAAAGATATACTGTAATATAGTCAACTAGTCATTTGAGGAGAAGAAATTAATGTTATTTACTTCTTTACTAACTCAACGCTTGAGAGGTAGAGGAAAATCTCGATTGAACACTCGGATATCTATGTATCTCATATCGAAATCAAGTTTAGCCCCAGAAAGGGGCCCATTGATTTCTGAGAACTTAGACTGAAGTAAAATTAAATCTCTCTCTCTCTCTCTCTCTTTCTCTCTCTCTCTCTCTCTCTCTCTCTCTCTCTCTCTCTCTATATATATATATATATATATATATATATATATATATATATATATATATATATATATAATTTTTCTTTCTTGAAAGTCACTATAGAGACAGCATACTAAACTGTCTGGTGTTATCTTCAATTTGATGTAATTGTTGTGCTGTGCAGTTGTGTGTCGCTTGCATAGCTCGTAGTTTAGTTGAGAACAGATGCGCGTAAATAGATACTGCGTACTTTCACGTGTTGCTCGTTAAATTGTCCTCTTTCAAATGGGGCCTAAATACTGTTTCGATTAAAGCTATCGTCCGAATGGAGATTTCGTTCGCATGGGATTTGGAGCCTGACACCATTTGGCTTTCATTTCCATTCTAATGTTCTTCTTCTAAAAACAGGGACGCTCTCACCTTTTTTTTTGAATACACTGTACCGGAATAGAAGAGAGCTGTAATTTTAGCAATCTTCTAACTTATATATATTTAGGACGAATATTATTTGTCTGTGTGTTTATCCGCTTTTCACGCTGTCTCTCTCCAAGGCAGTGACATGACTTTTGGTAAAAGAGAAACTGTCTACTTGGTGATGGCTTCCGGTGTTGAAATTGCAATAGACAAATGGCGTTTTAAAAAAAAATGTTACCCATTATATTTTAGATCGGATATTTCTTCTTTTTTTTTGGGGGGGGGGGGGGGGGGCAATTACTAATTTGTTTTCACATTATTAACAATATAAGAAAAGCAAACTGGTGTTAATAACGGAGAATTTTCTTTTCTTTTTATTACAAATAATCAAATAAAACTTTTTTTTATAATTGGAATGTTTCTTTGTTTGAATATATTTTTTGAATAGTTTATTGTGAAAATATTTTCAAGTAGTTTATTTAATATTTTTTTTTATAATTATGATGTTTAAAAATTCCGCCCACATCTAAGCGGTCAAAAATGATGAGGGACTATTTTTTATAAACACCGCTTATAAATTCCCGATTTTAAAACCGGAAGCCGTCATCAAGTGGACTGTTTCTCTTCATGTGACTTTTGTTCGACATCGAAATTTAAAAGTTTTCAGATATTAACTATTCCTTTTTCTCCGGTAGTTTCTATAGGAATAAAAAAACATGATTTTTAAAACAGTTATTTGGTATTATTACTCGGGAGAATGCATCAGTATTACTATTCTGTAATAATATCGAAATGTGCTGCTGATAGGAAAAATGCCTTCCATTTGCAATTGTCACTTGCTGCTAAAAAGAAAGATGTCTTTCCTACAAAAATTATTCTAAGCATGACTAATTGCGTTTGCTAAGAAATTAAAGCGAATTACAATTGTCTTCTTAATAACATGCACCAACACTAAAGAAAAGGAAATGTCTATTCAGAATGAAATATAGATATTTTAGGAGAGAAGTTATTTAGATCTGCAGTAGGAATTTCGGGCCACTTAATGTTCATATATTAGATTTTAGTTTTCAAAATATGTTATCCCTTATTAAAACGCAACGTTATTAGGCTTAATACTTGACATTCAGTTTTTACTTAAAAAACCTTATGTAACGGCGATAAACATTTCATCAGTTTTATTCTGATTTTCGCAAAAGACAATAAAATAAATATATTAAAAAGTCTACCAGGAACAGCTTTATCCGAATCTAGACAAAAATTTTATAAATCCTTCCCATGTCAAACTTGTCTATAATTAAGAGTTTTATTGGAATTTATAAGAAATTCATAGATTTGTCAGCGGTTGTTTCCCTTTTCTTTTTAAGGTCGCATGGATTGGCCAAATGGTAACTCAATCGTTGCTCCCCGTGAGCCAACCTATATAAATTCAAACGCTTAACGATCCAGCCCCTTTTCCAACTTTCTATACTACTGTTGACATCGGCATGCCTTCTTTACGATGAAAAGCACCCAGAAAACAGTCACGGTCACCCAAGCCTTATTTTCTTAGTTATTCTACCACCGTGGACGTCGGTTTGACTACATTGCGACAAAAGCCCACAGAAGGCAGTCGCAGGTAGCCATTCCTCCTTTTCTAGTTTCTTACTAAGTTTGACGTCCACTGACTATATAGCGACGGAAGCCTACGTTAGGTTTTTACAGTTAAAAGCAATTCCTTCCATGATTGACAGAGCAAACGTGCACACCTGTTACCCGAACACCCTTCAGCTAAGACAAACTCTACTGAAAGAACTGGTCCGCAAAATTATCGTCCCATAAGTCTCCTACGGCTCTTCGCTAAAATCTTTGAATCATTAATTAATCTCGCGATAGTTCGCCACCTCTAAAATGCTAAACTTATTTCTGACAAGCAGTGGGGATTTAGGCAATCAAGCTCTACTGCAGATCTCTTACAAATCATCTCTGAAAGTATATACCATACTCTGAATAAGGCAGGTGAAGCCAGGGCGGTAGCGATTGACATAACCAAGGCTTTTGACAAGGTCTAGCATGAAGGTCTTCTCAGAAAAATTAATTCGTATTGTATTACTGGACGAATATTCAGAATAATCAGATCCTTCTTAGCTAAAAGAAAGAACTGGGTCGTTCTCGATGGCCGTACATCTAAACAACATCACATTAATGCGGGTGTGCCCCAGGGGTAGATACTTGGACTTTAAGTATTCCTGATCTTCATAAGCGACCTATCTGATGCAATCGCATCCGAGATGGGTATATTTGTTGATGACACGACGCTCTATTCTAGACATGCGGGCAAATTTAACACACATATATCCAAGGCAATGGCTGGATCTTTATAGAATGACCTTCAGTCTGTAGTAGAATGAAGCCATACATAGGTGGTTACTTTTAATGCTACCAATACAAAACTACTTTCCTTTAACAATTATATGAAACCTTTCCAGCCACCGATTGCCATGACTGATAGCACCGTTCCCGAAAGTCCAACGTCCAAACTCCTTTGTCTAACATTCATCGGCAACATGAATAGGAATAGATACATATAAGATATTGCCAAGTCTGCTGTAAATAAAGGGGCTGGACTCCCGCTACAGGACAAGTGATTTTCTCACACCTGTCAGTATTCTATATAAAACCCTAACCATTCATCCGTGTACGGAGTATTGTTGTCACACCTGGGCTGGTGCGCGAACCACTAGTCTCTACCTCTTGGACAGGGTAATAAAGAGTCTCTAATCTAATAGGTCCCACACTGTCTACCAAGCTCAAGTTACTGTCCCATCGCTGCAATGTTGTATCCCTGTGCTTATTCTACAAGTACTTCCACAGAATGTGCCATGACAAACTTTTACCCCTTCAACGTAAATAAACTCGACTAGCATGAAAATCTAACCCCTTCACTTTTAAGGTCCTCAGATACCGGAGAACCTTTTACTTTAAAAGCTTCTTTTTCTCGGGCTTCTCGTCCTTGAAATTCCCTCCCTGCTTCACCGACTGTACCAATATGCAAAGATTTATATGTAATGTGAACAAACATCTTGCTGTTGAACTTCCAACGTAGGATTCCTACCATAAATAGGGATCCTAATCACCGTAACCCCTTACGTCCTAGTATCAATATGCTTTGTTTTGGGTGAATAAAAGTAATAAAAAAAGATCATTCATTCTGTATATTTGACCGTTTTCTGTTGTCTCTTATTCTTTATTACTTGCTCAAGTAAAATTGTTAAATTAATATAAACTGCTATTATCCCTTTATTTCAAAAGTTGTCGCTAGCATTTCAATTTTCACCGCTTTATCGTTGAGTATAACTCCTATTTTTACACGAATTGAACTTTCCTTCGAGGAGAAAGATCCGCACAACCCTACTATTTCACTTATAGGGCGAAGGAGGATTCTATACTTTTCTTTGGGGTTTGAGGAAAGTGATCTTATAGCCGCTTGTGACATCTGGTGTTTCCGAATAGTCGCCAATCTATGTACTGCCCAGGCTCTACGTTGGTTAACTTCGGTGATCCAACAGGGACCAATGTTTCATCATGACATAGCTATAAACTACAGACAAATGTATACGGTACAATCACGTTCACAGACCGGTTTTCGTGAGATCACTGAAGTTAAGCGGCACTGAGCCTGGTCAGTACCAGATGAGTGACCATTTGGGAATACGTGGTGCTGTATGTGGGAAGATGATGACACCTGCGTGCAAAAATTAACGTCGTCAAGTCATCTCCCTTGACTGAGGTACACGCTTATCCCTTAATTCACACGCGGGCAAGACGGGAAGCCGGTTCAAATGGCGAATGCCGCACCAACACAATATAGACAAGATGCATAAAAACTACGAAATAATCACGACTCAAAACAATACATGCATCGTTTGGTGGAGGTAAATATGGAAATACTTCACAAAAGAACTTGTGTAACAAACTTTCTTTTTTAGGAGCATTATTAAGCTCCTCTGTGGGAGGTTAGACACAAGGTCAGGCGGGTTTTTTTATAAGTCGGCGCACTAGCTGCAGTACAAAACATGTCTGAACATTACTGTCAACATTCCCCGGCGGGGGACCGCAGGCGATTAGTAATAAACTAACTTATTCTATGAGGGGGGTAATGTCTGGGAGGGTGGACCTTCTAGGACTGAATAGAACAATACCACAGTCCGAGGAGTGGGTGAGAGAGTGGGTTGATTCAGTTTTACTTAATTTTTTTTGTATTCTTAAAAGAAATTTAAATGTAATCTTCCCACGTCTATGAATGGATGTGCGCTCTTACGTCTCGCTTTCTCTCGTGCAGTCTATCATATTGTGTTCCACTTTCTTGGCAAAATAGCATCAATTTTTATTTGGCTCTCTTCTTTGTATGTGATATATATATATATATATATATATATATATATATATATATATATATATATATATATATATATAATATTTGCTGGGTCCTCCGCAATCCTTTCGTAGTCGCTGCCTTCCTTTCTCTCTTTGTTTTATCCTGTAAAAATATCAATTTATTTAAGGCATTTACGTCGTTTTAAAAAAATTCTATATTGAAACATCTTTTATTAAAAAGAAGATAGTTTAATTCCGGTTTCACTATTTGTTCAAATCACCCCCTGAAAGACTTCTAAATATCTTCAGTAATCATTGAAATAAAAAAGAACTTTCTTCTCTCGTGGAAATTCCATGGAGTTAATATATCATCTTATATTTAAATCTTATATCTAGAGTAAATACAGTTTTCCCCTAACTCATTCAAGTTAATAGTTTTCTTAACAATTGGTACGCACTTAAGACTGTTTAGTAAATCATTTATGCAAAATATTGGTCCTTGTTCTTAAAAACACAAACTAAAAATATTTTGAATTTATTTTATTGATTTTCATATTTAATCCTGGTCAATATTTTATTTTTTTTATTAGATTTATTTAAAGGAGAGTGCCGAAGTTTTTACTCCCACTCTACCTATGATCACCGAGAACACAATTTAATAATAATATATCACGTGGTTAAAAGTGACAACGGTACTAATACGTATATGATCCTTTTAAATATTTGTAGGGAAATGTAATACTCCCGACTCAAAAAGATGGGAGTTGTGGAATGGATACCAACATGGACTATGAACACGATGTCAAATCCAGTTGGATCCATTGCATTCACATGTACTATGACAATTTTTATTGATATCTCATCCAGTTGTCCTATTCGGGGGTTGGGAGGCAAATAAATGGAGACAACGAGAAAGAGTGATAACCTAAAATATTCATGTGTTTAAAAAAAAGGTCAACACTTATCAAGGCTAGAAAATATCGAAAATAAGGGTTAAATGAGGAAGAATATTATGCTGATTAGAATGAATAAAATGTGATTACTCATGTGCACGGTTTCTAAAAAGTATTTGCATTCGATTTAAAAATAACCATTTTATAATCAGTAGGGAAGCAACCCCGTGATAACGTGTTCTACAGATAAGAAGTTTTAGGAAAATAAACTCGGATATTTTTTCTTTATATAAATTTATTATTAATTTTTATTTTACTAATGAGTCACTACCGATTAAGGCTAAAAGCCACTCGAGGATAAGGGTTAATGGGATTGGTGGATTGTCAGTTTAATGAAGAAAATTATCATGAGATAATTGAAAATGATGATTGGAATCAATATAATTTGATTATTTATGAGTACGGTTTATGACAAGTATTTGTTGACGACCATGTTGCATCTCATAGGAACGTATTCCACAGATACGAAGTTCTAGAAAAAAAAACTCTGGTATTTTCCTTTATTTAAATTTAATTCTATTTAAATTTGTTATCTTGATTTTTGTCTATAAATAAAATGATTAAATTTAAAACTATTTTCTGTAATTAACCGTGGAATTTCCACGGGCCCTCGCTTGTAGGTACAATTATACGTTTATAACTCTACTTCTTGGCCTTTTGGCTAAGATCAAAGTGTAGTATCTGTTCCGATGGATACTACACCCCACAAACTGGTATTGTCTTGGCCTTCGGGGCTTGATTTACGCCGGTCTATGGGTCGTTCCTGTGCAGTTCTAGGAGGTCCACCCTCCCAGGCTTTGCCTCCCCTCTTTGGGGAGGAGTAAGTTTATTGCTTACTGCCTGAGGCGCCCCTACCGGGAATGCCGACGGGGCTGCCCAGGCAATCTTTAATGGTCAGAGTGCTCACTTTCTCGGGCGCTGGCTTTTCAAACCCCACTTTCCCGACCCGACCTTGGGTCACATCTTACTTGTGGGAGTAAGATAAAACTGGCCTTGTGCCTAATCTCCTGGAGAGGAGGTAAATAAATACTCGTTGTTTACTGTCACTGTTGGTGATAGAGACAACAGGTACATCTACCCACTCTCCCAAAACGCACGCGGGTGCCGTTTAGGTTTTGTCGTTCAAAAAAGGTTGCGGTTGGCATCCGTCTTCTCACCGCCTTCGCCTTTGTTTGTTGGCTCCTTCTCTGCGAGTTACCCACCTGAAAACCGTCTAATTCGTCCCCTTTCTCTCTCGGATGTCCTGCGCCATTCGTCAAATTCCGTTCTTTTCCTCTCGTCTTTTGGTTTTATTATTCGCCATTTTTATGAATCTTGAAAGGCTGACTTAGGACTTTTTTTAATGGTCTCTAAAAACGAAATAAGCAAACAAGTTTTGTCTTGCTTGCAGAACCATCCCACCCATCCCGGGTGCACTTTCACCTCAAAACGAGTTGCCACCATTTCCACCCTTACTCCCACCCGAACAATTTAAAATTTGTATTTCCTGTTTCTGATGAAAGAGTGTGATGTGGTGTGTGTGTGGGGGGGGGCGGGGGTGCGTTATGGGGCGAAGTAGAAATTCGTTTAGTCTCCTTTCTTAATTCATTGTTTTCTTTTCTTTTTTTGTCTCGCTTTTGCTTAATTTTCCTTTCGTTTTCTTTGTTTTTCATTCACTTATTCTTTCAATTTTTATTTTCTCGTATTATTTGCTTTTTCTTTACCTATTTTTCATTCAAACCATTTTTACTTATTCTTTTTCCTTGTTCTTTTGGCGATTTTCTTTTTCCTTTATTTTCTTTTTCTTTATTTTAATATCTTTCTTTCCTATTTGTTGTTCATTCTTTTCTTTGTTCATTCATTTTTCCCATTACATTTATTTGTTTTTATTTTTTTCCTGTATATTTCTATTTTTTTATTTGCTTTTTCCCCCCATTTTTCTATTTTATTATCTCTTTTGCCTTTTGCTCATGTGTTTTTCTCTTCTTCTTTCTTTAATTTATTCTCTTTTATATTCCTTTTCATGTTTTTTCCTTTTCATTTCTTTTTCCTTTTCCTTTCTTTCATTTACTTTCCCTTTGTTTTTATTTTTCTTTCATTTCGTTTCCTTTTCCTTTCGCCTTCATTTCTTTTCCTTCACCCAACGGTTTTTTTGTCTTGTTTTTTTTCTTCTTTATTCCGTGCGTAGCAATTGTGTATATATATATATATATATATATATATATATATATATATATATATATATATATATATATATATATTGCGCGCACGTGTTACCGTGTTTCTTTCACTCACTGATTTATTTAGATGCGAACTGGTTATTGTCTGGCATAGATTTCGAGAGGAAACACATTCCCTCCAAAGTAGTCTATTTAACTGCTTTCGCATATCTTGTCTTCGGGTACACACTCCTACCTTAGCGGCATGTTTACTTACCTGATATATAACGATGAACAACAGCAACATCCGTTCATTGATTATCATGAACGTGTTGCGCCCGGGTATTCAGTTCCTTATTTACTCGGGTAGAGTCTTTTGTTTCAACTCTTATCGCCGTTTCTTACCAAAACGCCGCCCTAACCCTAACCGAAATGAATACGATTTCACAGGTTGGCTTGAACACAATCATAAGAATTATTCGCAATGGAGATAGAAGGGGGGCGGGAGGCGTTATTGACGTCTCGGATAAAAACCAACCCTCTAATATAGTGGAAAATATGTATACGTTAAATATGTTTATATGTACAGGATTCACTTCTAAACTAATTAACCAATCATTATGAATTTTGGAACATGGTTGCTATGCGTAATGGGTTTAAATGTCGGCTATATATAGTTTGATTTAGTTTTTTTTGCTGTAGGGGGGGGGGGCTTAAATTTTAAACATTTTCTATAATTAAAGATAGAATAAGGATTATAGACATAAGGTTTTGTATCATTATATTTTGATTTTAATCTTCGTAAGAGGAGAAAACAGTGGTACAAAACTGTTTATTGTTCGGGGAATTAATTTTATCCGTCCTGGGACGGGTGTTCTTCTAGTAGGTGTATGTATATATTCACTTCGTCACAACGAATTTAGCTAGTAAAAAACTGCCATATGAAACTATTTCAAGTGTTTATTAAGAAAGAAAAAGCAAATAGCAATGTCGAGAATCCCTGCAATCTGAAATTAATTCGGAATGAAACTTTCACTCTATTTCCATAATGAGACGGTTTCTTGCTTTTTTCCTTTCTTATCTCTATACCGATTGATACGGGTTCTTTTTTCTTTTGTAAACCTTTCCAATTTGAGACATTTTCTGTCCTTCTTCCTTCAACTTCACAGTGTTATTTTGAATATCAATACTAGTGCGAACACTAGCGAAACATAATGTTGTTTTTACGTATCTACTCTCGATTGGACAAAAGCTTAAAGCGGCGGGGTTTGTTTTTTTTTTCAAAATCTCACAGCACAAGAGACATTCACTTCTAAATTTCGCATGTAGTATAAAAACCCAAACACAGCGTGTTACTTTCTGTTTCATGTTCTTCTTCCAGGAACAACACACATGCGTACGTTACAGTCCAGCCTAGGTCATTTGAGGCAGGAAGACACTCGACAAGTAGCACGCACCTGACGAGAGACACACGAACTAAACATAATCCGAAGAGTCAAGTCGCCCCCATCCACATGAGCAACAGTGTGCGTAGACTGATTCTTCATTAAAACCTGCCTCCTATTTAATTTAATACCAACGCGAATAGCCTTATTCTATAATGTTTCCGTTCTCCTTGTTTGCGAGTGCAGTTCTTTGACGTCAGCAATAACACACAAACGCATACTGAGTCAAAGAATAAAAAAAAGACGTGTTGTTATAATAATAACGTCACAGAATAACAAGATTGAATGTAACACCACAGGGGAGATAATGGCATTACATTTTACTGTATTGTTTTTATTTAATCATAATCAAATGGCATCAGTGTGTCTTGAGCTCGTGCGCGTTTAAAAATCCAACATGGCGCTTCTCGACGCATTTCGCTTCCTGGTTCATTTTGCACAGTCGCCATTTTTATTTATCGACTGTTTTCGTAAGCGTTTGTGTTTTTTTTTCTTGTTTTTTTTTTTTGCAGTTGTCTATTATTTATTTTTTTCTGTCGTATTGGTATTCGGTTTTCCCCAATGAAGTCAAAAGGCATCCATAACATAAAAAAGAAGAAAAAAATAACATCTATATTCTTTTACACATGACAATCGAGATACGGCATCCATTTTGTGTATTAATATCGCCGACGGCCTTTTGTCGCTCTGCGCCGCAATTGAGATGACCTCTTCGCTTGTCGCCATCGCGCTTTCCTGGCTAGGGAGTTCACTTCTTGTTTCCTACTATTGTTTAAACGATAATCTCTCTCTCTCTCTCTCTCTCTCTCTCTCTCTCTCTCTCTATTATTATTATTATTTGTTATTATTAATTTTTACTTCTTCCCCCTTTCCCCCTGAGACAACTTCACGATGACACTTCACTTGTTACGATATACGCGTTTCTATTTTATTATATATATTTTGTATTTTCTCTTCTTCTTCCGGTAATCGAAAAGTCGTTGAGGGGAAGAGAAGAATATCGCAAAGCGGAAACGACGTTCTTATGTTTTCAATGGGACAAGTTTGAGATTATTTGATTTGTTTGTATGGCATCCGGTAAATTCGCGCCAATTTCATCGCTTCTACGTTTGGATGTAATTTTATTTAACTTAGACATAAGCGCACAACATTTTAACCAATTAACCCACGAGTAGATTCTTGTAAACTAGCAGTGCTACACGGCGGTGCCTAAGACGGTGTCATGAATAAACAAAAATAGAATTTTTTTAAAAGTGTGTGAAATATCTTTCGTTTAAAACTTCCCCGTCTGTCTCTATCTTTCTCTGTCTGTCTCTCATATGTATTTAGGAAATTCGGCAACCAAAAATTCGACAATTTTGGCAAAATAGGAAAATTCGGCAATTATCGAATAAATATCGATTGAAAATAGATTTTAGAACTTTTCTTGCAATGAATATATTTGTAAGTACGGGGTTACCCCCTCCCTTAATAAAGAACACTTCTTGTATTATCTTTTTGGTACTTGTGCAGTTTACAGACCGGACTATTTTTCAAATAAGATTTTCAAGTTGAATTCAATTTTTACGATATCTTTTGTTCATTAAATTAAGTGAAAGTACAGAATAGTAAACAAAACCCTCTCTCCATGTTAAGAATGGCTTTCTAAATAATGTTATTATGTCAACCCGGTTCGTAAATAAGTTACGAGATTAAATCCATCATAATGCATTTAGGTTTGGACCGGGCTATTTTCCATATAAGATTTTCAAGTTAAATTCAATTTTTACGATATCTTTTGTTTATTAAATTCTTAGGTGACAGTACAGAATAGTTAAGAATGGGTTTCTAAATAATGTTATTATTTCAACCCGGTTCGTAATTAAGTTACAAGATTAAATCTATTATAATGCATTTAGGTTTCTTCGTAAACGAGTCAGCTATTTTAATATTTTAGTAATTGTCGAATTTTCCTACTTTGCCAAAATTGCCGAATTTTCCGAGCATCCTCTCGAATGTTTTTATCTACATACGTATACGTTTCATCCTTACGAGAATAGTCAGTGTAGAGAAGATTATTCATACCGGACATATATATGGTTAGTGGGAGAGAACACCATCAGAGTGCTCGATTATGAAGAAAATCTAAAAATAAGAGCGTAATATTTAAATATCTATGTATTGCAGAACATCAGAACAACATCGATGTTGTTCTGATCTTCTATGATATATATATATATATATATATATATATATATATATATATATATGTATGTCATGTTACTTTTTGAACACGCCTCTCCTTTCGACTGCTTCATTCTCTCTCTCTCTTTCTCTCTCTCTCACACCCTCTCTCTCTCTCTCTCTCTTACGCGCGCAAACGTTAGCCATATAATAGAAAGAAAAGGTTCATTTTCGAAATTGAATTCAAAATGGCCGACCATAACTATGGCTTTATTGTGCAGTATAGTTACTGGAGTCGGATATTTTCAATTTATACTGTAACGATATTGGATTTGAACGAAATATTAAATTGAAATAAAAACGCTTTCAACGACTTTAAAACACAAAAATAATTATACAGGTAATGAGAAAAATAACTTCGATTGCCTTGTAGTAACAGCTATTTGTTGAGTATTTGTTTTTTTGTTTTTTTCAACCCTTTTTTCTTGTTAACAGCATAATCGTCTGACTTTCCCTTATATAATACCTTAATATGGATGAAACATCAATTTTTGTTCCATTAATCGTATACAATAAATCGTATTAGAGTTTTGGTATTAAATAACCCAAAAAGGACAAATTCATTCAGCGACCATTTTACTTTAATAGTTAGACTGTTACGATCATGACTGGTAGATTCTTCTTCTTCTACTACTAATCTCTGCTAGCATATTTTAAACAGTTTAAAAAAAAAACTTCTATTCACCCCAAACAAGGGGGCACATTACCACTGAAACGTAAGGGGCTACTATAGATTAGGGGTCAGATTTATAAAGGCCACCATTAATGGAGAGTTGGGTAGCAACATGTCTCGTTCACAATACATTTAAATTTCTGTATATTGTACAGTCAGGGAAACAAGGAGCAGGAGGGGGATTCCAAAGGCAAGCGGTCTGAGGAAAGAAGCTATTAGAGTAGAAAGTTCTTGAAAGCATTAGATGTAATTATCCATTTATCGTCCCATTCTACTACAGACTGGAAGTCATTTTCTAAGAATTCAGCCATTGCCTTTGATATGTGTGTGTTAGATTCACCCGCATATCTAGAATAGAGAGTCGTATCATCAGCAAATATACCCATCTCGGACGTGATTGAAGCAGAGTGGTTGTATATGAAGATCAGGAATAATAGAGCTCTAAGTAGCGACTCCTGAAGCATACACGCGTCAATGTGACGTTGTTTAGATATACGGCTACCTAGAACGCTCTGGATCTTTCTTTTAGCTAAGAAGGATCTGATTACATTAAATATTCGTCAAGCACAAACACACACACACACACACACACACACACACGTGCGCATTTAACTAGCAGAAGAAACCGAATATTTCACAGGCGGCAATAATAATGTTATTATCATTATGTACGTTTTATATACTAGTGTTAGATATTGGACAAGTAAGTCCTCTAGTATATAATTTAGTTTGTTGAGAATATCAGAAAATGGAAAACTGCTAAGAGGTTAGCCGATGATTCGCGGTGAAAATCGCTTCGGCGGTGGTAATGTACTATAAACGTATAGGACGTCACGTGGCTCAAAGAGAGAGGGTGATAGATAAGACAGTCTGTTGGGAAGCACGTGAGGCGTTCGGATGTGGAATGACATGGACTGACAAGATATAATTGATTAGTGATTTAGATCTTACTCTCCCCCTAATGGTCAGTGTGTTGGAACGAAGATCACGTTGAATAAAGGTTGTGCTGTTTTCCATCAGTTTTGTCTTGAGTTAATCTTTTTAAAGGCACGAAAGAAGCTTTGATAATAACAGGGCGGTATTCCCTCAGTCTGGATAGATCACACGAAAGCGCGTACAAGGACAACGTCTAACAGCCAAGTTATTAATAACAACGTGTGAACTTTACTGTTTCACGTATGGCGCAAGGTTGAAAACGGAATGCTGGCAAATAAAAATAAGCTCCCCAGACGCATTGTTTTTGTTAGTTACTTACGAAAAATCGACGAAGACACAACAATGTTATACGCACGGAGGCCAGTAAAAAAAAAGAAGGAATTTCAATATGGGGGGGGGGGGGGTAATTAACCATTGGACGTTTTACAAATGTTTACTTGTCGATTTCCATAACGTGCATCAATTTCTTTTCATTTATTTAATCGAATAATAACTCGAACGACCAACAAACAAATATAAAAGGGTATATTACCGGAAGTGAATAATGCAATAGGTAGTTACAAGTTGGGTAATTCTATTCTAATGTATACTGGGAACGGCCCGGCTGTACTTGTACTACCGTCGGATTCATTGAATTGTGACCCAGAATAGTTCATTGTATAAGGAAGGGGTGTTAGTATTTTCTCTATAATAATTTATTTGTTTGGACGTTACATTTCCTTTTGTAAAGCGGGTTTACAAGTGAATGATCCGGACTATCGAACCAGCAAACCAATTCAAACCAGTTGAGTCTACGACGTCTGTTGAAAAGAGTAATCAAACTCTGACTTCCATCCAACTCTGGGCGAAAAGGCAGTTTATCCTTCCCGGATTTCGTGTAGTCTTCCTGGTGTCGTTGTGCCTTCCGAAAATGGTCGAACTACAGAAACCTATGGATGGCTCCAACATAAAAAGACGATGAAAATCATCGTTGAGAGCGGGTGTCCCGCGCGTAGTATTACCAACTGGAGGGATGTAATAATATAAACCCAACTTTATGACAAACATTTTGAATTTGTGTGTTTCCCGATGGAAAACCAAAGTAGTATTTCCCCACCACAGACATCATACATTTTCAATAAAGTGGTAAAAATGGCACACGTGAATAGATAGGAAAAAAATGGCACAAGTGAATAGATAGGAAAAAAATGGCACAAGTGAATAGATAGGAAAAAAATGGCACAAGTGAATAGATAGGAAAAAAATGGCACAAGTGAATAGATAGGAAAAAATGGCACAAGTGAATAGATAGGAAAAAATGGCACAAAAGTGTACTTGATCACAACATAAGATTTTAGTTAAAATATAATTTTCTTTTTAATTTGACAAACTTTTGTAGATGAGAATCCGCAACTAAATAACTCCCTTTCCCAATGAGATTCTACATTTTTAGCGATTACGTGTGAACACCAGTGAAAATCCAGTAGAAAAATAATTATTTTAAGGATTTACAGTAGGGAGGTGAGTTTCGCATCTAAATGTAACGTCAAATGACAACACACTTTCCGACCAGATAGGGTTGAAACGACCTGTAACCATGTTCTTGTTTTGTGGTTTTTTTTTTTTTTTTTGCATTCGATTTTAGTGCTAATTTTTACCACTCGGACTTAGTGTAAATGGTAGAGTTAAGGAAAATATTCTTTTTGGGGTGGGTGGGTGTTGCACTCGAACTTAGGGTTAGTGGTAGAGTTACGGGAAGGTTTTTATTTTATTTTTATTACTAACTTTTCAACACGAAATAAAAAGCTATAAAAAACAGGCATAATTAATCTCCACGAACATAATAGGTTTTTTTTCTAAAACGCTATCCGCTTAGGAAATGGGTGATCAGTTTACGTTACATTGATATGCGAAACTGATCCCATTAAATTCTAAAATAATAATTTTAAAAAGTTTTCAGGGTGTTCACACGTAATCACCTTAATATATATTTTTTTTTGGGGGGGGGGGGTCAGCAGTTTCCCAACTTTTTAATGTTTTCCCTTTATGTATTGTATCTTAGATTTTTATGAACTCATTGTGAGGTTTTCATCAATATTTTTTCTATGTGCCATGTTTATCGAAATTTTTCACTATACATAAAAATATTGTTAGACAATAAGTCGCCACAATCTATACAGAAAAATGATATTAAAATCGAAATTATATGATGCGTAGTTTTAATGTTGGGAAGAACCCTTCGATTAATGTAATCAAACTTTTAAAGTGTTGACCTCAATTAACCGGCCAATATCTATCGTATTAGTAAAACATGATAGCTCTTATAGGGTGATCCACTCACCAATGGAATTGTTGAATAAAATTCACAATCCTTTTTTGTAATCAAACCATTTTCAGTAGAAATAAACTTCAGTCTATTCCTGATTTGTCCAAGTTTTAGTCAGGAATCTCCAACAGTCTTTGTTTTATCATCGTTCAATGATAGAGGGGATACTTTGGTGATTGTCTCATCGGTAGGAGATGTGACCATGAGTGAGAGTCACACTCGCCGGACAGTAATCCCCGCACCAAACATTAATGTTTTATTGCGGTTGTTTTCCCCTTTGCAAAACTCAATCATGTCCTGCAAAGCCAAAAACAAAAACAGCAATTTCCCTCACGTCTTCCCTACCCCATCTCCATTCCTTCCCCCAAACTTTTACCAAAATGACCGGATTCAGCATAAAGTAACTCGAAAAGGGTTGATATGCCTTAAAATAAAACAACCAAACCAATGAATAAACATTTAAAGATATAAAGAACTTGAAGCATAAAAACTTCTACTAAAATGACCGTAAATACTTGAACATATTAAGAACTTGACTTGATTTGACATTAAATAACTCGAAATGGGTTGATGTGCCGTAAAATAAAACAACCAAACCAATGAATAAACATTTAAAGATATAAAGAACTTGAAGCATAAAAACTTCTACTAAAATGACCGTAAATACTTGAACATATTAAGAACTTGACCTGATTCGACATTAAATAACTCGAAATGGGTTGATATGCCGTAAAATAAAACAACCAAACCAATGAATAAACATTTAAAGATATAAAGAACTTGAAGCATAAAAACTTCTACTAAAATGACCGTAAATACTTGAACATATTAAGAACTTGACTTGATTCGATATTAAATAACTCGAAATGGGTTGATATGCCGTAAAATAAAACAACCAAACCAATGAATAAACATTTAAAGATATAAAGAACTTGAAGCATAAAAACTTCTACTAAAATGACCGTAAATACTTGAACATATTAAGAACTTGACTTGATTCGATATTAAATAACTCGAAATGGGTTGATATGCCGTAAAATAAAACAACCAAACCAATGAATAAACATTTAAAGATATAAAGAACTTGAAGCATAAAAACTTCTACTAAAATGACCGTAAATACTTGAACATATTAAGAACTTGACCTGATTCGACATTAAATAACTCGAAATGGGTTGATATGCCGTAAAATAAAACAACCAAACAAAACCACAGATACTGTCCATCAAAACAATCCCCGGACTAAACTGAACAATCCCCGGACTAAACTGAAGAGGGCTGCCATCACAGCCAAAATAAGGACAGTGCCATGAGAGAAGCGGGTCACATCGTATCAAGGTATGCTTATCATTTAATGGCGATCACACAGATATCCAGCTCCCCCAAAAGACGCACTCTGGATGGGACAAAATAAAAATTAACCCAGTCAAGAGGGATCCCCTTCCCAACAGATACTAGACCTTAACCCCCGCTCGAAGACCAGGAATCTTCACGTAAGTCATTACCAGTGATCGCTCACTGGTAAGAACAGGTGTTGTTCCCTTGATTCCGAGTGACAAGAAGTCACCTCAGATATGCAGTACCCTACGCTTGTTCCAATCACTGTCGCGAATCGCTTTGTTCAATGGTAAACTGTTTACCATTGAATTCTGGTTGATAACGGCCTTTGGCTTTCTCTGGAATCTGAGTGACAATAACTAGTAGTCCAATACTCTCCGTACCCTTTCAGTGGAAATCAGGGCGTTGCACCTCTCCCCAGTCTTTCCATCCTCCTAGATCATTCGTGACCATTTTGAGCGATACCAACCGATGATGGTTAAACTGATTTTTTTGTGTGTATGGGGGAAGGTAGGAGTGTGTGTATATTATTATTATTGTTATTATTATTATTATTATTATTATTATTATTATTATTATTATTATTATTTACTCACTAACAGTTTTCACACGAGGCATTACTAATTACCGCTCACTAGTACCAACGTGTGTGGTGATCCCTTGAGTCTGAATGGCAACAAATCTCCCCTGATTTCCAGTACTCTTCGCTCCTTTTGGTAACCACTGCAAATCATTTTGCGTTCTAGCAACAGCTGTTTATCATTAATTTCTCGCTGATAACTGGCGTTAGTTTCCCCTGTAACTTGAGTGGCAATAAGCCTCCTGAGGATTCCTGTACTTCCCTTGCCTTTCCAGGGTCTGAAAGGTTCTATCCCTCCTCGGTCTTTTCATACTCCTATTACAATTCTCTGTGGCACCAAACGATGTGATGTCAATACGTTTTTATTGGGGGAGGGGGTTCAGTTTATATATTTTTCTTACATATCTACACTAACAGTTTTAGTTCCTTTGGTTTCGTGTAAATTTTTTTAAATTATTATTATTTCCACTACTACTACTACTACTACTACTACTACTACTACTACCTATTAGATAATGGTTGTTGTTAGTATTATATATTAACTAAATAGTAACTGAATAAATAAATTATTCCACGCGGCTGTCTATTAGATTCCTCATTTACTGCGTGTGTTGCCATCATTTGGAATAATGGATCGGATTCGTAACCAAAAAGGATATTCTATGTCATTTGTAAAATTCTACAAAAAAAGAAAAATACGTCAAGTGGATTCGAAATTATAAAATAAAAGTCCATTCGGGAGAAACATTGAATAAAAGAAAGAAAAACTCGTTCGCCTTTCGCATTCAATAATAAAAAGAACGGCGTGCATCTTATGACAAGAGTCGGCGATAACAAGTTTGGCAGACGTAGCGCTCGTTCCACGCAGGGGAGGGAGGGAGGGAGAGAGAGTGAGAGAGAGAGAGATAGAGAGAGAGGGGGGAGGCAAGCATGTGTCTCAAAGGATATCGAGTCAATGCAGTAAATGTTCAGATCTGTCGAAGAGAAAGTAGAAAGAAAAAAACAAAATAGTCGAATCAAATAAAAACGACGAAGGACACTAACAACAACAAAAATGTCACATCCAGCAATAATGTTCATTGACCTTTGATCCCTTGAAAGGTAAAAAAACAAAACCTTTTGGTCTTGAACTTGCTTGAACACTTAGAGGAATTAAATCAAACGCATACACACACACAGTGCCCCAAAAACAAAGGAGGAAAGGTTTTAATGGTTAGCTTCCTTTTTACTCAAACATATTTGAGAACTTTGAGCGTAATCGAACAGTACTATTCAAATAGTTTTGTTTGTAAAACGCATATGTTAAACAAAAATCAAGGTGTGCGTTTACTGCACATGTCGCGATTGTCCGCTTGTTTTCTTCTTCCGAATTCGGTGCTTGATTTTGACACTGTAAGCCGTAGTGTCAATCCTCTGGTCTCAGTCACTGCTGTTACAAAAAAATGTTCCTTCCAAACGAAATCAAAACTCAAGTTTAAAACAAGTAAGGATGTTTTATTTTGAGAGGTTACAATGATATTTGATTTCTATATCGAACGACAGACTTGCAATGAGGACAAACATCTCTTCCTACCGAACATATCAGTTCCTCAGCTTTGGTCCCCAAATGTACCTCTCCAACCCCCTCTCTTTTTCCCACGCAGAGACCAAACTAACCTCTTCTGTTCGCTTTGCTGGAATATATATATATATATATATATATATATATATATATATATATATATATATATATAGCTGTCATTTGGGGTAAGCCACACAAGATAACTTAAGAATAATAGGCTGTTTTATCACTGGACATAAAAACTGAGAGGGTGTATATTATTTGGAGTGAGCATTAATTATTTAGTATCTCAAGTGGTCGGCATGAACCCTCGTGTTCAACAAAATATTATTATTTCAAAGACACCAGCCAATTGTGGTCATTTATCTTAGCTAAATATGTCCCCATTGTAGGCTGCCTGGTTAGTTACTTTGGGTAAACACTACTTAGATTTATAAAAAACAATCAATAACAAAAATCCGTGCATTTAGTCTGATAATTTTCTGTGGGGATGAAACTTGGACGCTTCTTTATAGCTTAATTGTCATATATATTTTCATGCTACTAATAAACTCTATTCACGTATTGAGAACTTTTGAAGTAAATACTAAACATCTATACACAATATATTATATCACGTTATAATATTATATGTGAATATACATGAAATAATATATATTTATGTGTGTGGGGGGTGTAGCTTTTAAACACATTTTAGTTATTTTGTAATTATTTCATTGGATCGAGGAATCACCCTTCATCCCCATATCTCTTTTAAGCTTTTGTTGTTCTTTAGTATAGTTTACATTTGACATTGTTTTTATCTAACGTTTTGTTTATCTTTAGTTCATATATATAAACATAGAGAGAACCTTATATATATATATATATATATATATATATATATATATATATATATATATATATATATATATATATATATATATATGCTTTTCTTGTCACTGGAAATAGAAGAGGCATCTTTCACGCAGCAGCCATTTTGTCTAATAAACTCGTCCAAATGATGAAAAATGCATCAATATGTCATTGTGGATTATTAAGGAACTGTGAGGTGTAGTTTTTGGAAAACAAGATGAAAGTCGGGTTAGATCTTCGTAGCGAACCATCAAAGACGTGGATTTCCCCAACCTGCCTTTTTTTTTTTTCTTTTTTTTTTTTGATTCCTCACTAGTGTCATTGTGCTTTCAGGGTCAAAGTGAAAGCGATGGGATTCTTACTTGTCCCCTTCTTCTTGATGCCAATCAGAGCGGGGTTGGGTGGTTTAGTTCTAACGTCAGGGTGAAGGGTGAAAGGTAGCGTCTCACGTTTGACGCTGTCCATTAACTTCCCCCCTCACCCCCATAACCTTCATTTCATTTCTGCCTGTCTATCCTACCGGCTGCTTTTCACAAAAATGAATATACAAAAATATGAAAAATTGTTTAAAAAACAATCCTTTGGAATATTTGTCTTTATCTGGTAAGTGTTTTTCCCGATAAAACACAAAAGAGAAACTTGAGAACCGTTTGGCTTTTGATATTTCGCCGCACTCCCATCTCCCACCTCCCTCCCTCTCTCTCTCTTTTGTCATCTTGCCAACTGCCACCCCTAGCCGCATCCTTCGCCCCCTCCTTCCAACAGAATAAAGATTGTCAAACAGCTTCTTGCAGAGGAAATGACTATAGCTTCGAGATACACGGTTTTTACCCGATCACACGGGGACCAGCTTTCCAAAAGCAAGGTGCATTCTTCTACAGTTACATAATTTTATCAGTACTTTTTTCTTCATTTTTTTTTTTTAATCCCGCCCTCACCAAAGCAGCAAAGAAGAAAACAAGCAAATTATAACGAACACTGACAGTTTTTCTGGTTGTCCATATCCGCTTTATTGGTGTCGTTGTCTAACTCTCTCGGAGACGTTATTTTTCTGGAGCGAAAGGGGGGGGGGGTTCTATATCGCGACTGGAAAACATTTATATCAAAGCTCAGCTTGAGAAGCTTTGTCAAACCTGATTGTCTCCACCTATTTCTCGTTATGAGTGTTTTGTGACAAAGATTATTTGAAAGGTGAGTGCTATTGGAAAGGATAAAAGTGAGCAAGGATTCTGTCTATAAGGTAGCCTAAAAAACATTATTCTTTTTATGAATCACGGTGTCCTGGGTATGACGTGACACTAAATCCGGTAGTGAGGTCGTAATTTGGGAATTTTAGGGAGTGTTATTGTTCTCAGGCAACGACGGGGTTCTTGTCCATAATAACGATTGAACGCAACCTATTTCGGTATACATATATTGTATTTAACAATGGTATAGTGGTGCTATCGTTAGGTATTATTGTTTTACTTATTGTATAAATCTCTCTCTCTCTCTCCCCCTCTCTCTCCCCCCCTCTCTCTCTCTCTGGAAAAATCTTCGGATTAATTAAACAACACGTTTTCAGATGAAACTAAGATCGTTCGAAACAAGTACATTCATTTATAGGTTTCACTTTTTCAGTCCAACGAGATTTTTCGCCAAAATAAACTCGTTTACAAACGCCGCTTCGGAATTTCGCGTATGAGGAACATTTTATGTTTTAAACTTACGTAGAAAACTCAATCTCAATAAAAGACCTGTTTTAAAAAAGAAAGAGTTATACTCTGAAGATTTCTATCAATCAGCATCAGGTACGACTTTTTGATCGGCTTCATTCTGTTGTTGGTATTAGTTTCCCAGATTCTTTCTAGAATGAGGCACGGAGCAAGACTACAATAAAGATCCCAGTTCATTAACACAACACGCGGAACATATTCTGGAAGTCACCGGCGTCTTCCGGTTGACCTCGCAATACACGTGGTCGCTATTTACAAAACAACTTGTAAATAAATCTTTTATTTATTTTAATAAATGCAGTATATTTCGGAATTTTTTTTTTCTTTTAACATGTTTATATTTATTTTAAGGCAGAGGGTAAACTATTAACATGTTTTCTTTTAAAACATGTTTTTGTGTCACTATTTACTTGCCTCCCCACGAAGGCAGAAATGTGGGGGGGGGGGGGTATGAAATATTTATCGCCGTACTTAAGTAACCTTCCGTTTTGTAGAGAAAAAATCAAGCTTCCCAAAAAGAGGCACTCTGGATCTTACCTCAGTTTAGAAGGATTTTCCATACTACACTTTGCTCCTAGCCCGAGGGGGCAAAACGGAAGATTACGCAAGTTATTTTAATAAATAAACGAAATATATACGCTTTTTAAAAATCCGCTGACTTGTAATCCTTCGTTTTGCAATAAAAAAAAAACAATTTATCGCTTTTTTTGTTTTACTTTTATTTACTAAAAAAAAAAAAAAAACAAATTTTAAACGCAGACCATTCTATATTTCGTGTTTTGTATTTTAAGAAAAAGTGGAGGGCTATCTGAAAATCCTTTTTTTCTCATTATTGGGAGGCGAGTAAATAGCGAAGTTTTATTTATTTGTTTATAATTGTTGCTTACAGAAAAAAAGGAAAAAACTTCATAAACTTTAAATTGCTTCTGTTTGGAAACTGATTTTTGAAGTCTAACTCCGCCCTCATGGGGAGGCAAAAGTGTAGTATCTATTTTTTTATACTACACTTCATCATTCCTATCTGCGGTCAGTGATAGAGAAATCCTTCTAAACTGAGGTAACTTTAATTTTCATTCCTAGGTAATTTTAACCTACCTTGTGTCTACCTTTGCCCTTGTAGGGAGGCGAGTAAATAGCGAAGTTTTGTTTTTTAATAAGAAATAAGTTATAAAAAGATTTGTAAATAAAATTATGTATTTGTTAAATCTTATTTCATTTGTTGCTTACAGAAAAAAAAGGACAAAAACTTCATAAACTTTAAATTGCTTCCGTTTAGAAACTGATTTTTGATGTCTAACTCCGCCCTCATGGGGAGGCAAAACAAAAGATTACAAGTCAGTTGATTTTTAAAAAGCGTATATATTTCGTTTATTTATTAAAATAACTTGCGCAATCTTCCGTTTTGCCTCCTCGGGCTACGAGCAAAGTGTAGTATGGAAACATCCTTCTAAACTGAGGTAAGAACCAGGGTGCCCCTTTTTTGGAAGCTTGATTTTTCCCTACAAAACGGAAGATTACTTAAGTACGGCGATAAATATTTCATTTCGTGGGAGGCAAGTAAATAGTGACACAAAAACATGTTTTAAAAGAAAACATGTTAATATTTTACCCTCTGCCTTAAAATAAATATTAACGTGTTAAAAGAAAAAAAAATTCCGAAATATACTGCATTTATTAAAATAAATAAAAGATTTATTTACAAGTTGTTTTGTAAATAGCGACCACGTGTATTGCGAGGTCAACCGGAAGACGCCGGTGACTTCCAGAATATGTTCCGCGTGTTGTGTTAATGAACTGGAGTCCTTATTGTAGTCTTGGTCCTGAGGCACTTACAGGAGGGACCACGTGTAGGTTGCCAACACCCATGTAAATATGGTTATATGCAATCGGCACCCAGGTCGTCAGTCCTGTTTCTTATCCACTTAACCAGGGCCACTTCCGAATCGATAATAATTTGAAAAGATGTTTAAATTAAAAAATATATATATATTGATGGATAGCAAGTTATCAAGGCTGAAGGCCACTCGAAAATGAGTGTTATTGAGATGGAATGATAGCTAGTTGAAAGATTAAGAACCCCATGAGAAGATTATTAATGGAATGAACTAAGTTTGGTTTGTTGTGGTGACGGTATATGACAGGGATCTGTTGAGATTGGATTGTAAGACACACATACGTTGTAATCTATAGGGAAGCAGTCACGCAACAACGTGTTCCACCTTACGAAGAATCTCTGTTCGTGGAAATTTCGCCTGGCTCTAGGCACACGAAAGAAGAATGAAAAGTTATTTTTCGTAGTGGTAGCAAACAGGGTTCTTGCTGTGAATGTTTTACCAGGTGAACATGAGAGTGGAGCTAAATCGAGCACCTTCTATGAAAGTTACGATAGATTAGAGAGAGACTAATAACGTCTCTTCTGTAAAAAAGGGGAATTGACAATTTAGTATTTATTTTTAAAAGATTACAATTTTTACAGTAAATAAATAAATTAAAACGATGAAACGTTCATTTTATTTGTGTAACTTACAAGTGTTACGTTTCAACCTTGTGTCATACATCATATTTCATAATTCTAGCTTGTCAGTTGATTGCTCTTTTATGTGCCTTACTGTGATCTTGCTAGACTGAGGAAACACCGCTTGCAAATAAGTTTTTTCATACCTCGAAAGATGGACGAAGTCAAGACAAAATTGTTGGAAGACAGATGAGATTTATTTGACTAGATCTTGGTTTAAAATTACTGACTAGTGGGATTAGGGGAAGACGGAGAGATAATAATAATCACTATTTAATCATATCTTATCAGGACATTTTCAAACATATTTACACTTCTAGTTCTCCAACAGAATGACGACTTTTCTCACTCTCTCTCACTGTTAGAGCCATGTGACGTCACATCCATTTCTATCAATTCCCACAGCTCCAGTAAATCTAACCTCGAGTTCAGCAAGTTGACCCCGATTGAACTTTCATTTCTTTTTCTTTTAACTAACCAATTTATATACTACACGAGTCTAATCGCCCAATATTTAAAACAAGTATTTTTACAGTTAGAAGAAATAGAAGACGGTAGATAAGCAACCGTAGAATTTCTACGGGGTTCTACTGGTTATTATAATTATGTTTAGACCCTCGTAACATCTAATGAAATTAGTCTCAGGTGAGAAGTGTAAGAGCATGAAATAGCTGTTGTCAGATGATATATTAGTATAATATACAATATACAAGTTGTAACAACATGTAATTATCCGAGAGTTTTATTATTTGAGTTCTTGTTTAGCAATTTTGTTTTATTTGTTGTTCAGAGAAAAGATGGCGGCTATTTTAATTTATATTTGTTGCTGATAACAGAGATGGCTTGCTTCTGAGAAATAATCGGAGCAGGATAAAGTATATTTGCAAAGAAAGCAATTGGAATTACATTTTTTTGTTCTTAACATGAACCAACGTTAAAGAAAATAAAACAGATATTCTGAATAAACTAATGATATTGTAGAACAAATCTGACATTTATATAAACGCATTTTCGAGTCTTTAATTCTGTGTTGTTTGATATGAAAATATTTGGAGGGGAAAATGTGTAAGATTTCTAAACGTATATGAGCACGATAAATTGTTCCTCTGTCTGATTACATAGTGTTATTATATATCACTGGAAGGTCGACTTGCAAACCATTTAAGGTCACGTGGACTTCGAGGTTTTTTGAAGGTTCACTGTTTCCGTCTACACATTCGCTCCCGACGAGAATACATCGGAAATTACAGTTAGGTATAATCCCCACTCCTTCATGTTAAACATTCCGTTTGAAATTGGTTTTCCAGCAAGCGAATCCGAATTCGAAACAAGCCAACGAATTCTACGATTAAAAAAAAAATAATTGAAAACGTTTGGGAGAAACTCAAGAATGCTTTTTCGGGAAGAATTAAAAATAGATAAAAAAAAGATGCCTGAAAATATTTTTAATAGAAGTTATTCAATCTACTTCGTGGTGGGAATCAGAACTGACACTACCCACCTTTGAATCCTCTGTTCGAGAAGTGGGTGGGAAACTTATTGGGCGGGGTGACTGATGGTTTCAGCAACGTTCTGGGAGCCTCTCGATTTTTTATTGTTTGTCCCTTTACTTAAAATGCTGCTGATTTTTATTTGTACGCGATTATTTTACAATGTCTCATAGTACCCGTCGTCTTGACCAGACTGAGTATATTTAAAAAAAAATTGCAGCAAAGGACGTTATTATGTACATGGTACAACAATAACAAATTAAAAATTGCTAGTAAGAAACACAGTTTGATTCGTCAACTTAAATGCTATTTGTGTACGACTTAAAAAATCCGACAGCATAACCTTATAGATTAAAAATATACTTGGGTGGATCTAAATACATTTAATCTGAGCGTTTAGCTATGTCCAACCGTAACTTGACAGACTGACAAGAAAATGCTATTTCAAACATAAGCATAACAGACCGACAAGAAAATCTTATTACACGCTAAGGCGTGACAGACCGACTGACGAAAAGATCCTCTTTATATACGTATATACTAGACGTACCCGTAACACTTAGAGTCACAACCGCTTCCACTATTTATTCTCCTTTGATTACATTCGTTGAATATTCGGCACGGGTGTACCGAAAATATGACCTGGTGGGAATAAGACGTGCTTGACACTGACATGCATTAATTAATAAGTAAATAAAAGAATAAAGATATATATATATATATATATGCAAATTATTAGATATACCAAAAATAAAACCATAAATACGACTCTTTACAAACAACAACACACAAACTCCTGAAGACGGTCGCGAGACCGAAAGCGCTCGATAAATGGCCCAATCACAACATTAGGCGCCATGATCCATCAATTGATACCAGAAACCCGACGAATCGTTCGCCGAGTCGAGAAACTGACCAGAAAGATCATAAAGAGGGAGAACTCCGTGGTCTTCAACGACATATGTCTAATAAACGACTTGCTGCCGAAATATATATATATATGCATAACGATCTCCGGGCCGACAAACAAAGCCTCTCATCTAGATATATGGTCGTACCCAAAACCATATAAAAGTATTAAAATATTTTACAAGAACATTGTTTGTGTATTTCCTAACGTAGAAACGTCTCTTAAATTTAACCTGTGAAAGTTTACAACTTCGGCTAGTTTGCTTGATTTACTGTCGACAAATTAACATTTTTCGTAATTTTTAAAATCGAGTGACGATAATTAATTGCCACATTTCAAGTGAAGCTTCGCCTTGAGGCCTCGCGCTCACACATCACACACCGCGCGTGGCGCCATTTTGTTTTGTTCTTCGTGTTATTGCTGTAATTCCTTAATTCGCACAACTACGCAAATGGGCCCAAATTAAATACTTTGCTTCCATAATTAATTCTCACAATGTCTGTCGTTCGTTTTCCGTGAAATTATAATTTCAGCACACGCCACCCAACGCCTCTAAGCTGATTGACTGCGTTCGGTGAGACGCGTTGGACAGAATAAGACGGACGACTTCCATCCAGTCGATGTTATTGAATTAGCGATTCATCGGCTGGTTTTGGTTGTCGTACACACAAAATGAATCAGTTTCGGTCCCACAGGTTTTTGGGTAATCGTCGTAATCGAATTGGGAAATGAGCTTAAAAGTCTTGAGTGCTATAACATACAAATGGTATTAACAGACGTCGTTAGTTTTGACTTGATCTTTCCTGTATTATGTTTGTGTTGTTCGGCAGAAGTGGCAGAAGTGGCGGTGGTAGGCATTTTGTCACTTTGCCGCGGTTGATTTTATTAGCGATTTCCGACTATTAAAAAGAAAAACACGAATTAAGGAAAGTGGGAGAGAGAGGAGATTTTTGTAAATAAAGAGAATCGAATTCTGATGGTGATAGGGAGAGATGTTAAAGAATGGATTAGAAAGGGTGAAAACATGGGCGTAAGGGAAAGAGAGTGAATGAGGGATAGTAATAAGAAGAAGAAGAAGAAGAAGAAGAAAGAAAAACAGATGTGAAGAAGAAAGAAAAACAGATGTGAAGAAGAAGAAAGAAAAACAGATGTGAAGAAGAAAGAAAAACAGATGTGAAGAAGAAGAAAGAAAAACAGATGTGAAAAAGAAGAAAGAAAAACAGATGTGAAAAAGAAGAAAGAAAAACAGATGTGAAAAAGAAGAAAGAAAAACAGATGTGAAAAAGAAGAAAGAAAAACAGATGTGAAAAAGAAGAAAGAAAAACAGATGTGAAAAAGAAGAAAGAAAAACAGATGTAAAGAAGAATAAAGAAAAACAGATGTGAAGAAGAAGAAGAAGAAGAAAGAAAAACAGATGTGAAGAAGAAAGAAAGAAAGACGAAGAGAAAGAAGGGACAAAAGAGTAATGAAGGGGAAGAAATAGAGGAGGAATGATGAGCGAAAGGGGGGAGAAGAATGAAAGAAAAAGAGACGGGAAGAAGAGAGAAGGAAAGATGATGAAGGGATAGAAAAATTAAAGGATGATAAGACAAGATGCATGAAGAGGCAGTTAGAAGGCGAGATGAGTGAAAGGGAAGAAAAAAGATGACCGGAAATAATAATGAGAAAGAGAAATGTCAAGAGAGGAAGTGGAAAATAATTCATAAGTGAGAAGGGGTTGATTTATCTATTTTACTTCACTCTTATTTGTGCTATTTAATGCAATAACCTCAAGTCTTTTGTAAACAATACATTGAACACAAGTTTCCAGATGACTCATTTTCAAAAGGTTTATAGAATCTAGAACAAGATGACAAAATATGGTTTAAAGATTAAAACATCATTTTCAGAATTTAAAATATTTTTTTTAAAAAATGAAATTTGCGAAATATTTATTAATTCATGTATAATAACTATTATTAGAATTTCAGAAAAATCAGAGGTATCTGAATGTTCACGATAGGTTTCACTTCCTTTCCATAAACCTAAATAAAACTAAACATAGCTCATATGTTGTTCATTTAAGCCTAGCAACTTCATAAATATCGCTTAATTAGTTTAACAGGGAATCTTTTAGGTACAAACATATAAACATACCTAACTTTATATAGTATAGTTCGACTTTTGTTTATAAACTTTAATTCTAAATTACTTGAATTGAATGACTTTGAATTAATTACTTTGGCATTGAGGGTTTAAAGATTAAAAAGATCATTTTCAGAATTTTGTGCGGTTATTTGAAAGAGATTTTGAAATTTTTAAACTTATGGATAGATAATAATTTCTAGCTAGAAATTATTATGAAGAGTAAGATAACTGAAAAAAGGGATTGAAGAGTGGTTGCTCCTTAATAGGTGCTGTGAAACTATAGTATCCTTATTTATTTTCATCGATATTTATATGTATGATTTATTTATACTTGTAAAATATTTAATATATAAAGTAAAGTTAGTCTAATTCTCGACTTCTTGTTATTGATACGTTTCTGTCTATAAAATCAGTGTTTGATTCTGATCTTCCAATTTATTTGATAAATCCTTGCAGCATGTTCTTAAAAAGAAGAAAATAATTATTCAACGTAATTCCTTTCTAGTAAAAATTATGTTTCAGTTTGTTACGCTTTTTAAAAACTAATTTTAAGTAAGTTAAACATGTAAATGATTGTAGTATTTATATTATTCAGACTACTATTTTCACCTTAGAAGTTATTTTCTGAATAACATCCACGATGAGAACATTAGTTTAAATAATACAAATTATCGATCCTCATCTACAAAATTCCGAAATATGTAAATGGCTGTTTTAGAGGGCGTTTTAATGAAAATATATTTTTTTACTAATGAGTAAATACTTTACAAGTCTTTTTTGGCTAAGATCAGGGCGTAGTATCTGTTCTGATACTATACTTCAGTTGTTCTGTCCTCGGTCAGTGAACTAGAAATTCTTTCTAAACTAAGGCAATTTTTATTTTTGTCCCAATTCAGAGTACTTCTTTTTGGGGAGCTGGATTTTTTTGCATATTAAAACCCGACCATGTGTCTAACTCTACCCTCGTGGGGAGGCAAGTAAATAGGAACTAATTCTGAAGGTTAAAAACATCTCAAGGATAAGAGTAAACAAGATGGACAGATTAAGGGTTAAATGATGATAAATATTATGAGGGGATTGAATATGATGAACGGAATGAACAAAAATTTGATTACTTATGAGGACAGTTTATGACAAGTGTTTATTGACATTAGATCCGGAGACTACCATGTCGTAGTCGTCAGGAAAGCAATCTTGTGGTAACGTGTTCCACAGCTGAAAAATTATTGGAAAGAAAATATGTCTACGGAAATTAGGTTTGATGTTGGGCACACGAAGGAAGAAAGGATAATTATTTGTCGTGATTTTGTTGAACAAATGAAAAGAAAATTGAAACTTGAATGCGATTCAACTTATTTTTTTTTAAACACTTTAAAATGAAAAGTTACATTGACTTATTTATGTTTCAAATCGTTTGTATCATTTACTGCGAATTGGTTATATTAGAAACTAACTTGATTCGTCGGCTCTCTATCGCATTGCAAAGTTCGCTACTTGAAACATTAATTTCAAATAATAAACATTTCATTCAAAACTTTGTTGTAAACATGAAACAATAGCGTTTATTCATATAGATGAACATTTTGGTAATTTCGATACAAATGTATCTATCTTTTAATGTGACCGTAAAGAAAAGAAACTACAGAAGAAATCAATTTGCCTTTTCACTTGCAATTTAGAAATAGCTCGCAACTTGTTAAAAATCAAGTCGGCCCTTTCCAAGAAAAAGACATTTGAACACAAATGCTAAATATTCGTCCAGGAAATAAAAGAATATTGCGAAACAATTATTTGTTGTATTAAAATCAAAGAAATCATAAAAAAACAATAAAAATAATAGTAAATTAATAAAATATATTTTTGCAAAACCAATATGCAAATTAGTTAACCTAACGACTGATACCGCATATACATAAGCAGTATATAAAAAAGATGGTGCATTGAATGTTTCAAAATGAATTAATTTGAAATAAGGTGATTTGACATTACTGTTAGTACGAGAAATAGGTATAACTTTCGCATTTATTCATTTAGACTAAAAGAATACTCGTCCCAGGACGGGTAAAATTAATTCCCCAAATAGAACAGTTTTGCACTAGTTGTATGTCCCCTTACAAAGATTAAAATCAAGATGTAATGATACTAAACCTTATCTTAAGAATCCTAATTCCAATTTAGATCACAATCCATTATATGATTTTCATTCTAGAAAATTTCTAAATGTTATGGCTTAAGCTTAAGTGGTCTTAAGAAGAAATTGAAATTCAGGGGATCTTCCTTAATTGGTATCTAATAACTATAGATTAAATTTAATGCAAATCTAAAACATCTGAATTTTCAAATGAGAGGTTGTGTCATATTATTACCCCTTAAAAACCTTTTAAAATATTTTTTAAAAAAATGAAATTTGCGAAATATTTATTGATGTATAATAACTATTATTATAATTTCAGAAAAATCAGATGTATCTGAATTTTCACGATAGTTTTCATTCCGTTTTTCCTCCTTTTCTATAAACCTACATTAAACTAAACATAGCTCATATTTTGTTCATTTAAGCCTAGTAATTGTGGTCCAAACTTCATAAATATCAGTTAATTAGTTTAACAGTGAATCCTTTAGATACAAACATAGACACATATAAACATACGCAACTTCATACAGATAGAGATAGTTCGACTTTTGTCTATAAACTTTAATTTTGAATTACTTGAAATGGATTGCTTCTAATGAATTACCTTGGCATTGAGATTTTCAAGATGAAAAATTCATTTTCAGACTTTCGTGCGGTTATTTGAAAGTGATTTTGAAATCTTTAAACTTATGGATAGAGAGTAATTTCTAGCTAGAAATTATTATTTATATTATACTAAAGCTGAGTTAACGTTTGTTTCCCTAAAGCTTTTTTTCCTATATATTTAATCACACAAAATAAATGCTAAAATATTCCTCATTTTTAAGACTAAACTATATTTGAAATTAGCCATGAATTTTAATTATCTCATCAAGTGATCAATTTCTTATTAAACTTGTATCTATCACTCTCACCCTCTCTCACTGTATGTTGTTTGACTCCTCTCCCCGCTCTTATTTTATATGGTATTTGTCTAAATGTCTATCACTCTCTTTCTTTCTTATTGTATTTTGTTGCCCCCCCCCCGCTCCCTTTTTTCTCTGTGTGTCTCCCCTCCCCTTTTTCCTCCTCCTCACCCCTTCTCTCTCTGTTCATTAACACTCGAAGGTAAGAAAGAAAAGGTAGATTGGAATAGTCCATTGTAAACAAAAGGTAATAACATCACACGTAATAATATTATTTAATTTAAAAGAAAAGACACCAAGAAAGAGCGGAGGATAATGCGAGCAGAAAGCAACTAACTTGCTTTTTAAAATATTCAATTGGCTTTGCAAACTCATTATTTTTTCCTGATTGAAACAATTCAACCGAGCTTAATGGCTGAGCCAACAGGTCACATTTATTTCTCATGGTTCATTATTTCTGCTCTAAACCAAAGAAAAAGAGGTATTAATTTTCCCCGCCATTATTGACGCAATGGAATGCTTTACTTTTAACAGAAAAACTTAATAAATTTAAAAAATAGGCCAGTTATTTTGCCGATCGTTTCATTGCCATAACATTTAAAGTTCTTGTTATCTTTTGGGGAGCGTGGAGCGTGGAGCGTGGAGCGTGGAGCGAGGAGCATCCATGTGATTATTTTGCTTTGATTTATTTGGGTTTATTAAAGTATTCCAAATAAATTAACGCAGAAAGAAAAATGTTTTTCTTTATACAAATTTAAAAAATAATCTGGATGTCGAGATATTTTTTTAATGTTTAGTCGTTCTCTTTAACGCTATCTGGTCAGGAAGTGGGTGATCATTCTACGTTAAATTTACATAGGAAAGTAAGACCCCGTTTATTCTAAAAAAACTAAATTATTTAGTTTCGTTTTTAAATTATTATTTTTTCAGATATTTTCCCGCGTTGTTTACATGTAATCATGTAATCGCCTGAAAAAGTAGAATCTCATTTTTTTCTTTCCAGTGAAAAAGCTTCAGTTTAGGACTGGAAATGAACTCATTAAATAAACATCATTTAATCATTCTAAATAAGAAAAATATTGCAATGAAATCTGTTCGATTTTTAGCTGTGGTTTCAGTTTTGCGTGTAAATTTGATAACAGCAACAACCATGTAAAATTTCAACCTGATCAATTAAATAGTTTTTCAGTCATCACATTTCCAGGACATAACTTTTGGAATATCCCATATAATATGGAGAAGTAAGGTCTATCTTTACGTTGTCAGGCGGATGTATGCAGTTTCACGACTTGTTTTAACTTTAAATACACCTTAAATTTTAAAAGCAATAAAAGATTCTCATTACATTTAAATAATAATAATAAATCCCATGATCTAATACTGTGCTCTTCAAACTTTTTTTGTCGCGACCCCTTTTTGGAAAAAATTTTTTTTCGTGACCCACCAAAATTTTTTATAAATAAAAAATAAGTTTGAATATTATTTTAAAAATTCCATAGTTATAATTTTGGCGACCCCCTTTCTATGGTTACGCGACTCCCCTGGGGGTCGCGACCCCCACTTTGAAGACCTCTGATCTAATACACCCCCTAAAAAATGGTGGCACCAGCCTCGGATGGTACCACACAAAATGGTAATGAAGGGTTCGGGGAGAAAGAACATACCGAGAAGGAAGAGCACCATCCAGACCTCACTGGAAGGGCATGGAGAATACTGGAATATTGCCACACAAATTCAAGAGAAAGCCAACAGTCGTTATTAAAAAAATAAATGGTAAACGGCTGTTATGATAACGCAAGGTGATTAGCAACGTTTATCGATAGAGGTGGAGAGTGATGTCAGTCAGATTCCAGAGAACACCACTTGTTATTACTAATAATCAGTCATAGATTATGAGTCGAGTGAATAATAATAATAATAATAATAATAATAATAATAATAATAATAATAATAAACAAAGAGTATTTTCTGAACCCTTCCATAATATTCTACACAATTCAACTGACAATACATCTTAACCATTATCCTCGAGTAGCTTTTGGCTTTGATAAGTGTGGACTCATTATTAAGAAAAGAAAAACAATTATATTATTATGCTGAAAGGGATGGGTTTTGCATAGCACTGATGATTCCACAAAAAGACTTTTTAAAAATTAATCTATAAATATCAGTTTTCATGAGCATTATTGTCGATGAGTGTACACCCGCCATTAAAAATGATGAAAAAAAGTATCCTTCGCCAGTGTTCGTATTAATATTCATCTCTCTCGTATATATATTAAATTGCGAAACGCGCGTAAGACAGAAAAACTATAGGCATTCGCCGAAATAAAAAATAAATGAAGAATTATGATTGTGGACTGATTTTTTGGTCATTAGAATGCAACCAACCAGTGTGTGTATATATATATATATATATATATATATATATATATATATATATATATATATATATATATATATGTTAGTTGAGATTTTTGTTGTTTTTGTCAGCGATTGCCAGCAATAACCGCTGTCGTATTTTTCACTTCACTTTCACACAAGACTACAGATAATGTGGTCGCTGGTTCGAATCTTCCCAAAAGCCACGCTGCATATCGGTAGACTGTGAAACACATGTGTACGTGGATTTCTTTATATATGCTATCAAATATATGGTCCCTCCGGTCGCATATTTTTGCTAGGCTGCCGCGTCAGAAATGAATGCTCACTCGTAAACCAATGGAGCCCCAGTCATATTTCTTGGGTGGTTAGACATTGATAATAGAAACAGTTTGTAAATGAAAGCTTTACGGCGTAAAAAAGTCAAGCAAAAATCCTAAACACACTTAAGGTCGTTAAAAAAATTATAATATTGGAAGTTTTTCAAATAGGAGAAAAGGTGAACTTAAAATAAAACAATAAAAAAGCAAATACAGCGAACAAGAAAAGTTTACCTAAATTAAATTCATTAGAATGTCAGTGTGTTTTTCATTAAATAGTAATTTTTAAATAAATTATTATTTTAATTAAACAATTTGATTCAATAAATTTGTTAAAATCAACAATTTAAAAAACTAAATACAGCGAACACTAATTTTCAAATTGGAAAAAAGGTGTACCTAAAATAAAACAATAAAAAAAATCGGTACTCTTTTACTGTAGGACCTGCGCTTACTTACGAAAAAAAAAGGTTACCGTAACTGAATTCATTATAATGTGTGTGTGTTTTTTTTAAATAGTAATTTTTAAATCAATTATTATTTTAATTAAACAATTTGATTCAATAAATTTGTATTTTAAAACATAATGGCTAATAAGATTAAGAAAATAAACAAACTCAGAATGTTTTAATAAAAAAAAATCAGTGAAAGTAACACGGTAAATGCCAGCGTTTTGTTTACATTTTAAATAACGCGCCCGTCTCGCGTCCATACTGATTAATCAAAGGGATGTAACGGTTTCAATGGATTAACGCTGGCTGCTTAATCAGTTTCGACGTAGATAAAATAACTACGTAGCTCATTTCATATATATATATATATATATATATATATATATATATATATATATATACATATATAAAACAAAATAAATAATTATAATTTATCAGTAACAGCAAAATAGCGTAAATACATGTGGAAATCTGAAGAAAACAATCATGAGTGTATATTTGCGAATACTAATTTATTAGAAGTTTAAAAGCAATTAATTATGTAAATTGAGAAATGCGCATAGTGTTTACGGCGGTTTTTGTAGTAGTATATAAAGAAGCTGGCAGAATAAGTAAATAGTAATATTACTCTGATGGAGTTTCGGCTTCAGACAGACAGATACATAATCTCCATTATTAATATATATATATATATATATATATATATATATATATATATTATATATATATATATATATATATATATATATATATATATGTATGTGTGTGTGATGTGTGTTCCCTATAGAAAGAACGGTTAGAGAAACTATGTAAAATTTACTTAGGAAGACAATGGAAGTGTTCCCGAATCTCTAAGGGAGCTATTAGAGAATAACCTCCTTAAAATTTAAAAAATATATTTTTATGAAATTTAAATCATATGCATAAATTTTCTGGGAAGATATTGGAAGTGGACAATTGAAGCTCTACGTGACCTCCTAATCTAAGGGAGCTTCGAGGGCTAAATGTCTTTTTAAAACTTCCAGTATATCTTACTTTTATGAAATTTATATTATATGTATAAGATTCTCCGGAGAAGACAAGAAAGTGGTCCCGAATCTCAACGTTACTCTCTACGTGCCGAATATCTACTTACTCCCACCTCTAAGTGAACCATGGAAACAAAAGCTCCTTAAAACATCAAATACGTATATTCGATTTTAATGACATTGAAACCATATATATGGCACTAATGCAGAAAGTTTTCCAACATTTCAGCTTATTATTAGGAGGCGAAACGGGTGGAAGGGGACAGTAAAAGCAAGAGAGTAATAGGGTGTTCTGAACATATCGTAGAAGTACATAGTGATCTTCATAATAAAATGAAAGTAATACATTCTGAAACCAATTTTAAAAAAATTAAAAATACTCAAAGCAATCCTAATTAATACGCAGCAACAAACAATAAATAACATTACGTATGAAACTAGTAACAGCATTTTAAAATGCTTAACGTGATACAATTCATCTTGTTACGCTAATTCTGGCAACCCGGAATTTAAATTGTAAACGTTTCTTCTGGAACCACACTAGCTTGTTCTTTTGACGTCTAACAGACTTCACATGCGCGAAATCGACTGCGTTTTGAAATGTTTTTCTTTTGCCCAGCTTTTTTTTATTTATTTGTCTTCGTCACCTGAAGATGATTCGACGAAGAATCGAATGTTCTAGTGATACTTATGAAACATTCATTTTTTTAAATTATTATAACACAACAAGGATTATTAGAAAAAATGTAAACATTTAAAAAGGTATAATCAAACTGTTGAATTATGTTATGTTTAACAATGTTTGCTGAAATAAATGAATGCAGCCTAAATACAATATATATATATATATATATATATATATATATATATATATGTTTTTGCATATACTTTCTATTCTTTCAAAGTGAAAGCTCGATCCTTGTTACCATATCACAACAAAACATATATAAATAAACAATATTGTGCTACATTTAATAACCAAGATTCACCTTACCAATCATTTTTTTCAAAACAAAAAACTTCTGTGCAATTACGGATCCGTTTCGTTCACAGAAGAACAACCGAATTGGTATGTTAATCCCCGATCCTTCCTCCACGGACTCATTTACACACACACACACACACACACACATATATATATATATATATATATATATATATATATATATATATATATATATGACACATTGCATTAAAGAACTTGTAAACAAAGAAAAAAACAACAACATATACAATTTATATCAAACGTATAAGAATTAAATTATTTGCTGAACCTGCCTAGTTTTTACGTGTGAAAACGATTTGTAAGATGTTTTAAATGGTAAATAATAGTACAAAGGAATTAACACTGAAAACCGCGTAAACCAAAACAAAATGGCGGAACCAGCCTAGATTTAACATGTTATAATGGATTTGTAAGATTTTTTAAACAGTAAAACATCTTTAAAATCGTTTCCACAGGTTAAAACTTGACAGGTTTGGTATGGAATTTCATTCCAATGCGTTTGATATAAAATATGTTTTTGTTTGTTTGTTTACGAGTTATCGAGTGTCACCTCTTACGTACTTTTGCCAAAATGTTTTGTATTTTATTTTTCGTATTGCTACCCAGATTTAGGGTATGTTTAAGGAAGGATGTGTTTTTTTTTACTGTTTTTTTTTAATATTAACATTGACATTTTTTATACTAAAGTTGGAGCAAGAACATTCACTATATAATAGAGTGGTTATCAACGTGGCAAACTAAAATCTGATTTGGAATCAATTCAAACAAGAATTTTAACTTAAAAGTCAGAAAAAAGTAACACTTAGTCTGGGTGGCAATACAAAAATTGAAAAAGTTTTTAAAAGTCGGAAAAGGTGCCTGCCACGTGAATGTAACGGCGCCGGCAAAAGTGAATTTATAGTCTACGGAAACGTTAGCGCTTAGCTTCACCAACCTTACTTATACAATTATTACTGGATTTATTTGTGTTTAGAAGTAATACACCAACATAAACAAACATAGCAAAACTTCCTATTCTGAATAGGTCGATAGATAAAAAGTGAATTTACCAATGTCTTGTCTCAAAGAGAGGTTAAGCGAACTTGTAAGAAACTGCTAAGATTTTTATTTGTTAAGGGAACTTAATTTTTAGTTATTTTCAATGATTACGAAAATATAGTTCTTTTATAGGAGGGGACCCATATCGGCCCGAATGTTTTCGCTTGCTGATTCCTAATGGTTATTTAATTATTTTTGGATTGCATCCTGTACATCCAAATATATAAACATCTACACATACCTAAATAGAGATGAAAGATGAGTTGTAAACAAAATATGAAAATGAAAAACAAAATAATATATATATATATATATATATATATATATATATATATATATATATATATTATAATAGAAGATCGAGCAATAAAATTTAAGCCTTTGAAACGTGAATATTTACATATTTTTACATTTGTCTTGTCTTCTTTTTTCGAATTTATTATCATTTTTTCTTGTTAGGATATTTAGGAATAACAGCTAATAATATTCTTCCAGTCATCGGATCATTCTTTTCTGGTTCAGCGCACTTCAAAGATGGAAGTCTTAAAAGAATGATACAAATACTTCTCAGAAAAAAATGTTAAAATTAACAATCAACTGCATAGTTTGTCGAAGACGAAACAAAATTGGAGACATCTTTTGAAAATGTCACTGGAAATACTCTTTTTCTCTTTCTTTTTTTCTTTTTCGTTTTCTTTTTCTTTTTCTTTTTCTTTTTCTTTTTCTCTTTTTTGTTTTTCTATTTTCGTTTTCTTTTTCGTTTTCTTTTTCTTTTTCTCTTTTTTCTTTTTCTATTTTCGTTTTCTTTTTCGTTTTCTTTTTCGTTTTCTTTTTCTTTTTCTCTTTTTTGTTTTTCTCTTTTCGTTTTCTTTTTCTTTTGCTTTTCTTTGCTTTTTCTCTTTCTCTTTTTCTATTTTGTCTCTTCTTTCTTTTCCTCATTTTTTCTTTTTCTTTTTTCTCGACCTCTTTTCCCCCTTAGTTTCGATTTTTCTTCATTTTTCTCTTTTTTTAATTCCATATTTCCTTTTTATTTCGTTTCTCTCTTGTTTTCCTTTTCGTGATTTTTTTCTTCATCCCCTCTTTCTCTAGTGCCTTTTTCTTCATCCCCTCTTTCTCTAGTGCCTTTTTCTTCATCCCCTTTTTCTTTAGTGCCTTTTTCTTCATCCCCTCTTTCTTTAGTGCCTTTTTCTTTTCATAGAGCAATCGAGTTTGATATATTTTTACATCGTTGTAGACTACGACATATGAATTATTATTCTAGACAAATGAATGTTCATAAACTCTAGTAAACGCCAATCATCGTAACAGAAAAATGCTTTTCTAACAACAGTGTAACAAAGATAGGAAATTGATATGTTGCGATCTGTTTCAATGAAACAGACAACACTCAGCTAACTAAAGGCTGACTGAGTGCAGTGGCAACGATATTTCTTCAAAGAAAACAATATAGAAATGTTTCACGTAAATCAGAATATACAAGGGTTAAAATCAATTTTAGTAAATCGGTTTCAGTTTTAGTGATCATCATTTGAAAACCGGTTTTATAAAATGAGTTTCAAGCCAGAGTTAAAACAATGTTGGCCGAACCAGAAATAATGACTATGAACTTAGTGATCTGCTGGACAGCAAGTCGTCTGTTATTCAAGACCACACGGTGAATAGCATCAACTTGCTCATCAGTTGTTGAAGTTTCTGGATGACATGACCAAGAGTCATCTTCTATGCTGCTGCTGCTGCTGCTGCTGCCTCTGTTGGATTCCAGTGCCACTACTTCACATTTCCACAGGTAGAGGGATCCTCACCAATTATCTGTAATATATCCTCATCGATGTCCGTTGGTGTCATACCTTTCGTTCTTTATGAAACTACAAACATTAAAAATCGGTTTTCGATTATCCGTTTCGGTTTTAGTGATCATCATATGAAAACCACCGGTTTTAACCGATTTTATAAAAATCGGTTCTGCCTCCTACTTACCCCCCCCCCCCAAATTAAGCATAAACAACTCCCGTGAGGCATACTAACTTAAAATAAGAAAAAGCAACAAAAAACAACAACAATAACAAAACCTTTTTATAAGTGCTGACAGGCATAAACAATTTAATGGCACAGAATAAACCCGGTAATTACCGAGAAAGCATTGATCCGGTATCGGCTTTAGATCATGTCCCCTCTCAAAATCCCCTGTGAGAAGATAAGTCTTCATGATTCTAACTCATGAATTGTATCCAGTTCTAAGAGATTTTCAGCATTTATTTAATAAATTATACATTTTATAATATACTATCCGACCCCACCGGCGTTGTCCGGGTTTCATATATGTTGAGCAAACATATATTTTTATCTTATATAGTAGTATTAAAATATATGTATGGCAAGTAAGCTACATAGAAACGTTCATGTCTCATTTCATCAGGCTGCCTGATAAATTTCCTGTGGGAATGAAACATGCAAGTTACCCTGTAGCTTACTTGCCATCTGATATATTTAAATTTTCAAATGGGAGGCTGTACCCATATTATTGCCCTTAAAAACCGTTACAATATTCTAAAGATACGGGAATTTGAGGAATCTTTATTGATTGATGTTTAATATCTATTGATAAAATTTCACACAAATCGGAGGTATCTGAATTTTCATGAATGCCTTCGACACCCTTTTTACCCCTCTGTATAAAACTAAATCAAACTAAATATAGCCCACATTTGGACCCCTTACACCTAGCAGTTCTATTCCAAAATTAATAATGATTGGTTAATTAGTTTAGGAGGTAATCCTGTACATGCAAATATATAAAAATATACACATCCTTAACTTTATAAAAAAAGTGAGATATGTTTAATTGTAGCTTGTATGAATATCACTATTGTAACAGTTTAAATCTGATCCGCTATGTTGCCAATACCTTCACCCAAACAAACACCTTAACGTTCCCCTCTTGGGGAGGATTCACTGGTTTTCGAATCTCTACTGCAAACATTGTTATTTCTTTCCACTGCCCTTATTGAATGTAAGAGTTTTTCGATTGCCATTAACAGAAATCACTGGCCAGAATCCAAGACTTTCGGTAATACCAGAACATAGTAAAACGGGGAGGTTTATGATGGCATTTGAAAGTGATACAAAGTGTAAACAAAAAAGGGAGAGAGATGGAGAGGGGAAGGGAGGGAGGGAGATACGTAAAATTGTGATTCCCATAAATTTAGCCATGATAAGTTCCCTATCATGGAGTATTAAGAAAGCCTTAGCCAAAAAAGTGCCAGCCATTTCATCACTGATTAACAGACCATGAATATTTCTTTAAATTGTCTTCAGATCTTTCTTCTTTATTTCATCTTTTCTTTCTTTATCTTTTCTTTTTTTTTCATTTTCATTTATGATGGAGTCAATATGTTCCCAGGAATGAATTAAATGCCTCAATGCCACCAGTCATTCCCAACCCAATTCATACTATATTATGTTTTATTTATTCATTTTTGTTGGGTTTTTTTCCTTATTACTTTGCTATTTTTTTGTTTTCTTTTCTTTCTTTTTCTTCTTTTTTCTTTCTCATGTTTTTTCTTTTTTCTGCTACTTTTCGTATTTATTTTTTGTTTTTTTCTTTGTTTTCTTTATCTCGTTTTCTTCTTTTTTTTGTTATTTCTCTTTTTCCTTTTTTCCTTTCTGTTTTTTCTTTCTTTATTTTCTGTTTTTTTTTCTCCTGAGTTTTTCCTTATTTTCTGCTTCTTTAACTCTCTTTTTCTTGCACTTTCTCTTTTTCTTTCTCCTTTTTAATTCATGTGCTTTTTCATTTGTGCTCGTCTTTTTCGACATTTTTCCCCCATTTTCTTCCTCTTTTTAATGAGCAAATTTTATCTTTTTCTTTTACTTTGGTGATTTTCCACAAAATTATTTCTTTATTTTCAATTTTTTCCTCAATTTTTTCAATATTTTTCATTTATTATTTCCTTATCTGTTTTTCTATTTTATTTTTTTTCTTCTGATTTTGATTTTGTTTTTGATTATTTTTTTCTTGATTGTCTCCCCTCTTCATTCTGGTCTTTCCATTACTATACTTTTTCTAGTAAACAATTTTTTCTTCCTTTTTTCTAATTTTCTTTTCTGTCTTGCTTATTAATGTGTTTTTTTAAAACCTTTTTTCTCTCTCTCTCTCGCTCTCTCTCTCTCTTATATATATATATATATATATATATATATATATATATATATATATATATATATATATATATAAACACATAAAGTTATCTTGTTGGATTTAAAAAGTTTAACTTACGTAGCATTTAAGCTGATACATCAAAGTTTTATTCTGAATAGCGATTTTTCATTTGTTATTGTAATACCATATTATTGGACTATAATAACGTACTTTGCTACAGTTTATTAAAAAAATGAGGTAGTCCCACTCGGACAACTGGTAATATGGTAATATCTTTCAATCCTGACTGAAAAATAAAGATCAGTAAATGGAATATCTCATATTTTTAATTGAGAAATATAAAGAGATATCTCTTTTACAACTAAAATGTTATTTCCTTTTTTGTATAAGTGTATAAAGTATGTAAACAAAAATGCAAAACTAAAATGTTTAGGTCATCCATAGACAGCTGTTTCGCGGTATCTTAACTCTTCAGTGTGGCTAGAAACGGGTGAGTGTTTTTGTGATTCGAAAATGATTGCATATTCAGCAGTCAAGCGTTATAATAACTGGGCCACCGATTCATATGCTAAATGTATAAGTGCTTATATATATATATATATATATATATATTGACAATTACGAATTTATCTGAGTGTTTTATTAATTTTCGCTAAGTGGGAGCAAGTTATTTCCCTTACCAGGAAGTTCAAATACGACAGACAGCTGTTTCACCACACACACACACACACACACACATATATATATATATATATATATATATATATATATATATATATATATATACTAAAAAAATGTGACCGATTGGGTCACCCATTGAACTCGAATTAGATTGTTTGAATCAGGAAAAAGTAAGTTTGCAAAGCCAGTTAAATATAAAATTATAAAAAGACAAAATCCCAAATTTTTTTTAATACAGTCACAAGTTAAATAACATTACTTCTTGTGTTGATATTTCGTTTCGTTTATAATGGTCGATTTCAATCCTGTTATTCTTTCCTTTCTTTATAACCTTGGATTGTTAATAAACAGAGACAATGAGAAAAAAAGAATGACAGAAGGGAAAGTGATGGACAGCGTATAAATAAATAGCAGGGAGTTTAAACAACAGATAGTAGGAGAGAGTGAAAATGATAGATCCAAACGCAGTAAGAGACGATCAATTGATCATTTACCATCATATTATGGTTAATTAGAGGTAGTAAAATGGAAGCGTTTTCAAACGTAACTCAATCCCAAAGCTGAGGAATATTTTAGCATCTTTTCTGATAAAAATATATCAGAAAACAGCGTGAAGGGAAACAAACGTTGATTAACTCAACTTTGGTATAATACTACTAATAATATATAATCACATTGAAACACCAGTTCTCGGCGGATTAATAAAGTTAAGCAATGGTGATCCTGGTCAATACTTAAATAGGTGACCATTTGATAATACTTGGTTCTTAATCTTCTTTTCACTCATTTTTTTCTGACTTTTCATTTATTTTCTCATTCTGTTGTTTCATTCATTTTCATTTTCGGTCTCAATTTTATCATCTCCTTTTATAGTTTTTTTTGCTTATTTTGTTCTCTATAAGATTTTTTTGTCTGTTTTACAGTTTTTTCTTTCTTGTTTTTTACTTTTTTTTATTTTACAAATGATTTCTTTCGTCTGTTTTACAGTTTTTTCTTGTTTATTTTTTTATTTTACAAATCATTTTTTTTGTCTCTCTATTTACATTTTTTAATTGTTGATCATCTTTTTTATTCGAGCTTCCATTTTTTTTTCCTTCACAGTTTCCCTTTTTTCTTCAATTTAGTCTTCTCCCTGATATATTAGCTATTGTCAACAATTTTACCTCTTCCCGCCGATTTACCTTAGAAGCACACGCACACACAGGCATTTCATTCCTGTCGAAATTGTTTATTGTTTAGATTAGTAACCGATGAATTGGTCACTCACTGTGAAATTACAGAGCAATGCATTTGTAATATTCCTCGCTCAGGACATAGTGGTCACCGAATGGCCGCCACTGTATTACATTAAGACTTCGGTTTTCCTCTATGATTAGAAAAAGGAGAGAAAAAACAACAACTTAACAGCAAAATAAGACTTGATGATTCCCCAAGTTGGTTAAACTATTTTTCCAAGACTCACACCTCTTCCATTTCCTAAGACGATCATACATTACGAAATTCTATATTTTCCAAAATAAAGTTGGAATTTCTTGCTGAAGCTGGTAGAGTTTATGGCATTAATTCGAGTCGTATTCCGTATTATCTTCTGCCGACAATTGGACAGGCAATTTTCTGATGCCAAGAAATGAAATACTTTTCAATTGTTTTTATTTTTATTCTCTTCCATTTTATTGTTTTTTTTTATGAAGAAATTGCTGGAAAACGTCTTTAGTGTAGCTCAGTGATGGTACTCTGGGTTGTAACTCAGAATGTCGCAGTTCAAGCTACCAATATTTTCCTACGTCTCAACATCTTTACGTCTGAACCTCCATGAATACATCTTGAATTCAAATTAAGAGTTCGAATGCAAAACGCGATAAACCCAATTTCTTTAAATTGAGAAATTAGACTTTACAAAGACGAATATTTAAAATCTAAAATTCGACCGTAAAAGCTTATTATAATTAAAAGTAAGAATATTAGAAAAATATAAGATTACGTTAACAAAATGGATTCTATATGTATAATATTACGCAAACAAGGGGCAGCGTAGGTTAGAAATACAGACGAACTGGTCTCCACTCGAAAGCACATAATGAAAATTAATTTTTTTTTAAATCGAAAGTATTATTTTTATAGATAAATTGAAAATCACATCATCCCTTTAACTTAATGTCAATAAGGCGAACAATGGGCAAAGAAGAAATACGGATTCATCAAAATGTTTTAAATTTGGAATTCTAACTAAAATAAAATAACAACTTCTAAAATTAACTGGACGGACATTAGGACAATTAGAATCTGGGGGAAAACAGCCAGAAGATCTGGTGTGATATGACGTAAAACAAGTATTATATAAACAGGGGAGATTAGGACTGGAAAACAGAGACTGACAAAGTGATGACGCACGAGGTGAAAGTTGATGCAAAAGTCTGGGTATTGTCAGTTTCGCTTACATGTGAAATAAGTGAACAAATATCATCTTTGTACTTGTTATTTTTTCAGGGAGAAGAGATTTGCAATTAACAAGAACGAAATTAGAAATCAGGTTAGAGTTCTATTGCTTTTAGAATCCCTCCTGTGACATATGAAAGAGAACGTGTCAACCTGTTAGGGTTTTGCTTTGATAAACAATTGGTTTATAGGGTGAGCCCCCCCCCCCCCAAAAAAAACCCTACCTACATGAAATGGTTAATAAAATTGAAAATCCTTTTTGAAATCCAAACACATTTGGTAAAAATAACTTTCAGTTTAAGCTTGACTTGTCCACCAAGTTTCGGTCCCGAATATTCAACAGTTTTTGTTTTATCGCCTTTAAATAATATACAGGGACAATTTAATGATTGTCTCATCATTAGAAGGTGTGATACAAAATGGGCTTGACATTCACCGAACCTTAAATCTCCACTAAATTTCTTATCTGTGGACTTATCTAAGAAATAATGACTATCAAAACAATCCCCAGACTATTTCTGAACCGAAAGGGGGTCATCACAGCGAATATCAAGTCAGTGCCAAGAGAGTCGTGTGACAGATCTGTTGACAATGTTATATGTCGTATCCAGATGTGCATATCATCGAATGGCAATAAAATAAAGACTTGCACATTCATGTCTAACATTCTGTGTATTATTGGACTAGACCCTCCAAGTCGAGTCTGTCTAGCATATATATATATATATATATATATATATATATATATATATATATATATATATATATATATATATTGGGCCCAAATTCTAGTATATATTATATATTAAATAGTTTGTAAGGCCAATACGTAGTTAAAGCAAAATAAATTATTTTGGACTATTAAAAAAAATCCCAACGCTATTGATAATGTTTAACCATTCATTTATTTATTTTATGATCGCTTATGTTTGAATTCATGTTTTGAAACATGACGTAAATCATAAATCTGTGACGTGATGTCATGTCAAAACGATTATTATTTTGTTAGGGTAATATTTTAAGATCTGTTTTTAAGAAAATCTAAATAGCTCAGTTGATAGAACATCAGACTGAAGATCCCAAGACTCGATTTCCGGTCATGGCATTCGCTTTATTTGTTGGGAATTCATTATTTAGTATTAGTGTGATGTTTTCCATTTCTAAAAGAAGTTCAGATATTTCGATATCGAGATGTAGTAGTTCTGTTTAAAAAAATTGTGACTGACAGACAGACACGCACCCACGCACGCACACAGACACACACACACAGAGAAAATCCACCTTGTATTATGAGTGGATTGCAGAACAGATTGTAAATTTTATTACCGATTCCATGGGTGGCATTTTTATTGCGTCACCCTTTATTATTCTTGTAAGTTTAAAACTTAAAAAAAGAATTAACGTACTCATTGAGTGTTTTGATTGTTACTTAACCTGTATTTCATATTGTTGTATGTGTGCGGGTGGTGGGGGGAGAGATTGCCAAGCACACGAATGTATAAATGATGTATTGTTTATTTTGCATTGGACTAAGATTGTACGTTTTTATAACGAGAAAAGTACTTCAAAATGAAATTGACTTTTTAAAATACATTATATCCTAGAGCAGAATATTTCGCAGATAAAGAAACCCACATTTTAATGATGTTCATGTGAATGATCGTTTGATCCTTAGAAGTCTTGTTATTTTGATTAAGAACTGATATACGCATATATTACAAGAATATTCGTCCAAGGACGGGTAAAATTAATTTCCCAAACAAAATAATTTTGCACCATTTGATGTCCCCTTACGGAGATTAGAATAAAGATATAATGATTCTAATTTTGACCAAAATCAAGTACATGCAGAATATTTATTAATTAAGCAATTGTTAAAATTTCACAAAAATCGGAGGTATTTGTATTATCAGGAAGCCCCCCCCTCTTTGTATGAAACTAAAATAAACTAAATATAGCCCACATTTAGACCCCTGAAGCAACTGAGTTCCAAAATTTATAATCATCGGTTAATTAGCTTTTCCCTTACATACAAACATATTAACATATCTAATTGTTATATATATATATATATATATATATATATATATATATATATATATATATATATATATATATATATATATAGTCTAATTACCGAGAAAGAGGTAGGCATGTCTTACTAAAATCAAATAATCTATTTCTTCAGATTAAAAAAAAGTTCTTTTAGCAACCCGAAAATAAAGCAATGAATACAGGAAGAAAATATGTTATTTCTACCAAGAAGACGTCGTTCAGTCGACCCTTTGTCAAGATAGTCGTCAACAACATAATGGGAATCAAATCAGGGATGGTCAAGAAAACCATAATGAGAATTAGCGAATGTTGGTTTAAAAAAATGAGGCTTGTATCTCAACGTACTCATAAGTTCTAAATTGTTGGTGTAATCATTTTGTTTGCACATGGATGGCTGACGCCAATTAATGGCAACCGCTTCGAGAATCTTGAGATAATTTCTCGAACGAGCCATTTGGCAAGACAGAAAACGTGTCATCAATAAATGGTCACCAATAGCTGGATTATGAGTTTGTAAGCGCCCGGATGTCGGCCACTGTGCCTATGTATCGAACTGGAGATGTTTTAACCCGATTGCTAAAAGAAATTTTGTTAATCTGAAAAAAAAAGATTGTTTGATCGCATCTTTTTGTGTTTTTTCTTGTAGTATGTCCCCTAAACACCTCTTAAAATACTCAAAAGAAACTGAAATTCGGGGAATATTTATTAATAGATATCTAATACCTATCGTTAAAATTTCACACAAATCGGAGGTATCTGAAATTTTACAATGAGTTTCCACCCTCACTCCCTTTTTCCCCCTTTGTATAAAACTAAATTAAACTCATATTACCCACTCTAACGCCTCGCAGCTGTGTTCCAAAATTCATGATGATCGGTTTAGGAGTTTATCCTGAAAAACAATATATATATATATATATATATATATATATATATATAAACTTCTTTTGTAAGATGGTAGGAAAAATCACCGTAGAGTGCTCAATTAATTGAGAAAATCAAAATTAAGAGCGCAATATTTATTTATTATTCGGTACAGAAAATCAGTACAACATCAGTATCATTAGTGTCAAGCTCAAAAGGTGTTAAGATTGCCGGGAGATTAACACCTACCTTCAGCTTTGTTGTCACTTTGTAGAGAAAATGGAGGGTCTCGTATAAGCCACGATCAGATACGTTATTTGCTTTGAAGTGTTAAATTAGCATCGTCTAAATTTTGTGTTAGAGAAAGATATGTGAGATTTAAAAGCTTAATAAAGTCCAAAGAAGGGGGATAACATTTAAAAATTAAAATTAAAACTATTTTTTTTAATCCCGTGAGTCAGTTTTTGCTAATTGCTATTTCATCATAGGCTAATTTGTTTTGAAAGGTTTAATTAGTTTCGTCTAAATTATGTGTTAGAGAAATATATGTGAGGTTAAAAATTAAATTTCTAAAATAAAAAATTTGGAAATTAAAATTTTAAATTTTAAAAATGTTTTATTATTAAAAAATTGAATTAAAAAAAATATTGTAAGTCAGTTATCGCTAACGGTAAAATACGTTCTAAGGGGAGCAACTTTACAAATCGTTATTGCATTTAATATTGAAGGTATTATATGAAAATTTGAAATATAAATTTATAATGGAGTATCAATTTATTATGAAATTAATAATTAATGATGTGGTGACTAAGCCTGTTTTAGGGTTAAAAATAAGATTTAATTTTTAACGTATCCGATCGTCGCTTATACGAAGCCCTCCATTTTCTCTACCAAGGACAACAAAGCTGGAGATAACCGGAAGGTTAACACCTTCTGAGCCTGAAACCAGTGGTACTGATATTGTACTAATTTTGATAAATAAATATAGATATAGATAGATAGATAGATAGATAGATAGATAGATAGATATATCTTGGATTTTCCTTTAGTGTGACTCTTCAGAAGGAAATTTTAAAAAATCGTACCCAAAAACATCAGAAAAACAAACAAAAATAACAAAACTTACATTGTTAAAACATATAGAAATACACATTGTTATATTTACTCTTTTGGCGCCATATTTAATACTAACGAAGCTAGCAAAAGATACGTATATTTTAATTAAACATCAGATCGTAAAAAGAGATTTAAGAAAAGAAAAAAAAAGAAAATGTGAAAATAAATTAATTAATTAAAAATAGAAAATGTGAAGAAAGAAGAAAGGGATTTTTTTAAGTACGAAAAACACGGTATATTATTAAAGTCAAAGTTAAAATGCAATAAAACCTAAAAAACCAAAAAAAAAACGGGGGAGCAACTAAAATTGTTTGTTAAGAGTTACTTCCCTTTACAAATATACAATGTTAAATTTCCATAATGTGTTTGGAAAATTGATGGGATTATGTTCTATGTATATAAAAGAGCCTCTTTATGTTGGGTATTGCTTTTGTACTCAATTACTAGTTTAATCTCTATTGTTGTCCATTTCTTCCTCTGCATAGTCTTTGGTTTTTGCTGATTGTACTTATGTAACTGTATTTGCTATGTTGTATTCTGTTACTTGAAATAAAAAAGGATTCACATGATGCCGACCGGGTCGCCATGTTGACTATCAAAATAGCTTCTGTTGATCATGATGCTCAAGTATTTCTTCTCGATTTGGTCTGATATATTTTGTTATTTAAAATACGAAATACTGACAGTTGCAGGATGCCAACCGGGTCCCCATGCTAGCAATCAAAAGAGCACATGTCGATCATGACGCTGAGATCTTTTTTCTGCGCCCCATGGCTTTTATATTTGTTTGGTGTCATTTTTGTCATGGTTTTGTTTGTGTATGTGGCAACACCAGTACCAGGATTATTTTACTTGTGATCATGTCACGAGACTAGAGTTTATCTATCCTATATGTAGAAATGACAGTGTATTATCACATATATTGTACATGTTAGATGTTTACAATGAAGTATGTTGATCAGTATTTATTTAAATGGCATAAAACTGGGAACCCAATCATTTTAAGACTTATATACACATATAGAACATAATGCAGAAGTTAAGCCATTGATTTCCCAAACAGCCTGTACACATATTTTATATTAAAAACACTTTGTTACTTTTTGTTAGACTTTTATCTTGAGTTGTTTTTTTGTTGTTTTTTTTAATGAAAACTAATGATAAAAATCCCCTTAATGTTTTTGACATAATTTAAGAAAAAGAAGCAGCCACAAATCTCCCCTTTAAAACCTCTGCGACTAATGAAATCACCAAGAGATTGCCAAAACGACACCGACTGGATGTGAGAGAGGGTAGGGAAAAATCCTGCACTTCCCAAAGCATCCACCCCCATCCATCCTTTTTCTCCCTTTTGTTGTTAACAGGATGGACCAGATAGCTCGCATTCCAAGCTAGGTACCCTTTTCCCATTCAGTTCTTTTCCATTATGATATTTTCACAACTATTTTGGCATTGTGAAGTACATATCCTGTTTGCAAATTCTTCTGCCTCAAGGAGAGACAGACAGACGGGGTGAGGGAGAGAAACAGGGGAAGGACTGGGAGACACGTGACTTGTAAGAATAGACGAAAGGTGCACACTCCAACTTGCCCGTCAATGAATCATAGAACTTAGAATCAACATATTGATAAATATTGAGTTACTGGGTTATTTATCGGCCTATTTGGTATAACGGTTAGAATGTTTGCTAATAGGCCAGAAGACTGGGGTTCAATCCTCGGTTGAGTCATGCCAAAGACGCAAATTATGGTACTTAATGCCACTTGCTAAACACTCAGTCTTATAAGATGAGAAGCAAGGGTAAGCTGAGCAATCCTGAAAGAGAAGTGGCGCTCTCCCCTAAATCTCAGTGTAGTAGCAAATAAAAAAGTTGCCTTCGGGTTGCCCTCAACTACGGCCGACCACTTTACTTTTTTACAGTGTTATTTCTCATCCACTTATTTTTATGCTATTTGGTAAGATATGGATCGGGGAGGGGGCACAACTGGATCAATATATACCAACGTGGATCAGCTAAGACAGGTTTAAATCCAGTTGGATCCATTTCATTAACATAAATTGCAATACAGGTTGCAACACTTAAAAGAGTAGAAAGTGGATCTTGCGTTTACTTTCTGCAACCTCGTAACTCTCGCTGCCCTTATTTTGTCCTTTAGTCCTCACATCCCATGAGTGATGTTTCGGACAAAAGAGAAATAATTGCTATTTTCTGGGTCGGAATCTATCCACCTAACACTTATTGTTGATTAGTGTTTGACCTTGAAGCAGTATTTTTTTTAGCTCCCTACATCAAGTGGCTTCGTGCCTTGTCTAGAGCGATTTCCATTTAAAGAACCCCCAAAACACTGATTTTCTGGTAACTGATGATCCAGTACCTCTATTAATCGAGGCAAAGCACAAGATAACACTTGATAATCCCACTGCTGCCAGACGAGGTTACTGGACGGTTAAAAGGTCGCTCTGTGTGTAGAGCGCCATCATTTTGTCTGCTTACTCTGCACTTGGTGGTCTCCCTTTATTTTGAGATTATATCTTACTTTGTTTAAATTTTACCGTAGTTATGACTTAACAGGCAAATTCAAGTGGGAGTCATGTTGTTAAACGTAAACACCTGTTCCTGGTAACTTGCTTCCCCTCGCAGGCAGAGATAGACACACGATAGATTTTAATGTGGGGAAATCCAGCTCCCCAAAAAGGGACACTCTGAAGCAGCTTTTATTTTTGTCTCAATCCAATCTCGAAGGATATGTCCTTCACCAACCGAGAACAGAATATATGCTACATTTTGATCTTAGCCCGAACGTCGAAAACGATTGGTTTCCATAAAAAGGTTACATTAAATACTTGTTCAAGTCTCTAGCAATCCTGGCTGATTTAGATACACGGTAGATATATAATTAGTGAATTAGGAGGGTGTTAATGAATTATTATTAAGGTGAAATCAGATGATCCGGCAAAACGGTTAATCCGGCAAGGTCCGTGAACAAAAAGTGTGGAAAATCAGTGTTGGACCTGTACCACTGGGATATTTGCAGACATGCCTAACCAGGAAAATAGACAGGTTTACTTTTAACCTCACGACTGCAACTTGAATTTGACCGTAGAGCCATAACTAGGGTTTAAAATAATTTTTTTTTAACATAGTTCACCTCAAACAAGGCAGGCCGCCACTGTAGTCGTAAGGGACTACTGAGAATTAGGGTGTTAGTTTTGAGTGTCATCCTAAGTTTGGAGCTGTGCGGCGAGATGTCTGTTTACATTACTTTTAAACTTCTGCATGTCGGTACAGTCGCGAAACAGGGAGCAGGGAGGGAGTTCCAGAGGCTGGCAGCATGAGGAAAAAAGCTATGTAAGTAGAAGTCTCTCCGGCATCAGGGGACCTCCACAGTGAATGGATCGGATTTATCTAATTACCGGGTTGGTCTAGTGCATTTACGTCGAGGGGGGCACTAGAGCAGCTAGTTCATCGGAGCACAATCCATTGAAGTACTTGTAAAACAAGCACAAGGATGCAATATTGCGGCGATGGGACAGGGACTGGAGCTTGGTGGATAGTGAGGGACCTATTAAGTTGGCGACTCTTTTTTGGACCTTGTCTAAGAGGGATAGACTAGTGGATGATGCACCAACCCATACGTGGCAATACTACTCCATGCATGGGCGGCTGGTGGCTTTGTAGAGATACAGGATAGTGTCAGGTGTGAGAAGTTTACTAGCACGGTAGAGGGAGTCCACCTTCTTTGCAGCAGCTTTGGAAAGGTCTTCAATGTATTTGTTCCAATTCATGTTACCTGTGAATGTTAGGCCGAAGAGTTTGAATGTTGAACTCTCAGGTAGGGTGTTATTTGCCATGGCAATCGGTGGTTGAAGAGGTTTCTTGTAGTTATTAAAGGAAAGGAGATTTGTCTTCGTGGCATTAAAAGTTACTAACCATTTATGACCCCAATCCACTACAGACTGGAGGTCATTTTCTAAGGATTCAGCTATTGCCTCGGATATGTGCGCGTCTTTTTTACCCACATGACGAGAGTAGAGCGTAGTGTCGCCAGCAAATATACCTATCTAAGACTCAATGTCATCAAGGAGGTCGTTTATGAAAAACAGGAGGAATAAAGGTTCAAGCGGCAATGTAAAGGGGTACACCAGCAATGTTAGCAAAATAAAAGAAGTGACAGCAGGTGCAGTGTAAACAAACAAATTGATGATGCGTTTTACACAGCGTCATCTGTTAGTCTTGAAGTAAACTGGTTTGGCGGCCGCAGGATTGTCAAGTTCTTCTGTGATTCCTATGTGATTTTCCCCGGACCATAAGTTGCTAGAAAAGCGCGTTCTACCTATAATATATATATATATATATATATATATATATATATATATATATATAGGATATTTGATCAACAAACTCTAACAGATTTTCAGACAATAATTATTCCGTGCCAAAAAAGCTCTTATAAAATCACTATGTGCTCTGTACGCTGACTATATTGAGCTCTCAAGTTAGAAACGTGACATCTGATGTATATTTATAATTTGATATTAGACCGATATTTTCCATTCGGATTGGACCCGAAAACCTTGAATTTATAAAACATAAAAGCTGACTAAACACTTTCAAAGCTACACATTATTTGCATATTTACTTTTTAAACATTGTCTAATAAATTCAGATTCGCTACTATTCACTTGTAATTTGATTCTGCTATTTTATTATATATACGAAAAACTTTTCTTTATTTTTATTTCTTAATTATTAGCAGTAGTAATATTATTTTAAATGATTTAATGAATTAAGTTGAACATTTAAAATCATAACTTACGGTTCATTAATTGTTTTTTATAATTTGTTTTTTTTTGGGGGGGGGCTACTCTTTCGCACGCATATACTTACATATAGCAACAACGTCGATAACTTTGGAATAACTACTTTAAAAAATAATATTTGCATTAAACGTAAGAACTACCAATTAATAATTAAATACATACGTTTATTATATTTTAAAGTAAATTTGTTGTTCTTGATGATGTTCCTGTTTACTTCCTCTCACGAAAGGAGAGTTAGGCAAAATGTCAATATTTAATGTGGGGAAAATCAAGCTCCCCAAAAATGGGCACTCGGAATTGGAACACAAATTTCAATTGCCTCAGTCGAGAAGGAGTTCTCCTTCACTGACAGAGAACATAAAAACTAAGTGCAGATTCGGTATAGATACAATTTGCTCCTAGCCAAAAGGCCAAGGAATTAACATATTGGTAGTGATGATGATGATGATGATGATGATGACTTAAAAATTTGTCATAAAAAACTCCTCTGATCTTTCTAAATTTCAAAAAAAAGTATTTTTCTTTAATATTACTAAAGTATTTTTCTGCATTTTATAATAAAGGCGAAAAGTAATATAACATCGTTTTATTTGACCAAACAAACTTTGACGATGTCCATGCACGGTATATTTCCCTCACATTGGAATATATCAAATAACACTACGACAATCATCATTTTGTTATTCTTATATACATTATTAAAATGTCAAATGAAAATAATTTCTTTGGTTTCTGTAAAGAAGACTAGTCTCAGTAATTGCCGCCCGGAGGGCATGTAGTTTTCTGCTAGTATATATATATATATATATATATGTATATATATATAATGTTGCTAAAGAACTGTATATTATAATGTTAGACTTTCCTATTTTTTCAACTAACAAAAATGGCAGTAAAAAAGAAGAGAATCGAGCAAATAATTTCTCTTTATTTCCACAACATTTTACCTCCCTTACCTTGTTCACTCTTCTTTTTACCTTTGCTTAAAAGAAATGAAAATCAAAATCAAAAAAATCTTTCTTATCTCCCTTGTACACTCTTTATTCTTTCACCGTTTTTTTTTTAAACAAAAACCAGGAGAAAACAGAAAACTAGTTCTATCCGAAATGGCTGACAAGTTCCAAGTTTCAGTGGCCATTTCTACTGGCATTTTCTTTAATTTCATTATGACCTTAAAATCAATGTAAACGTAAAAGTCCCAATAAGTCAAAATGGACATTTCCTTAATGGCAAGATTTATTTCTCTCTGAAGATTTTTTTTTATTAACAATAACGCAAAATGCTTTTGTGTTGAAATGATAATAATTCATCTCACCTTTCGTTCCCCATGCAGACCGTCCCACCTTCTACCCAGGAATTCTTCAAATCCATCCTTTGTCTCTTAACTATTTACTGATTATCTCTCATCTTCGTGAGGGTTGAAACAATTGCCTTCTTATGGATTATTAGTCTACAAGCGACATGGCGATTTCTTTTTCCTTTTCTTACCCCACCTTTGAAAAAAGCTTTTATCTGTTCAATTTTTGTGCAACTTCCGCAATCAATTTCGTACCTTTATGATCACCGCATTCATTCGTTCATCCATTGGTATCATTTTCCTTCTTCTTCTTCTTCTTCTTCTTCTTCTTCTTCTTCTTCTTCTTCTTTTTCTTCTTCTTCTTCTTCTAATCCCAACGTCCTTCTTCTTAGTAGTAGTAGTAGTAATATTATTATTATTATTATTATTATTATTATTATTATTATTATTATTATTATTATTATTATTATTATTATTATTATTATTATTATTATTCCTCTCCTTTTTCTTATTCGGAATCATTTCATTTACTTGCACATGGGTAAAAATGATACTAATCTCTCTTTTTTTATCTCTCTCTCTCTTGCTATTTATATATATATATATATATATATATATATAAAGCTGTCGTGCTTCTTTTGATAAGCCATTTCATTTTGCATTCCTTTCATATCTGTCTCAATGCTCTTTTATCAGTCATAATTATATGAACATATATACAGCGTGTTTGGAAAATCGACGTCATAACTTCAGGATTATCTCTTTAATATATAAAGTTAGGTATGTGTATATGTTTATATATTTGCACGTACAAGATTGCTTGCTAAACTAACTAACTTCGATTTTTGTGAAATTTTAACAAAAGGTATTATATATCAATTAATACATTTTCTTTATATTATTTTAAAAGGTTTTTAGGGGTCATAATATGGGCACAACCTTCTATCTAAAAATTCAAATATATCAGATTTGCATTGAATTTGATCCATAATCATTAGCCACCAATTATATATATATATATATATATATACATATATATATATATATACATATAAATATATATACATATATATATATATATACATATAAATATATATATATATATACATATATATATATATATATACATACATATATATATATATATATATATATATGAGCAGATTCTTTGTACAGCGAAAAAAAAACAGAATCATTTTAGGGAAAACGCATTTTTTCAATGAAATGGGGAGGGAAAAATAAAATAGGGAAATAGTAAAACTCGTAAAGGCTTTTTTGTCTGACCCTCTTCAGAAGAAAGAAAACGTCGCACAATGATAGTAGTGAAAAGCCAGCAAGATGACAACATTATCAGATTAGTAGTAGTATATATATATATATATATATATATATATATATATATATATATATATATATATATATATATAAGAGATAGAAGAGAGATACGTGTGTGTGTGATTTCGTACTTATTTAGAGAGAAATAGACACTGAAAAGCTTAAAGGTAAATAAAAATTATATGAGCGCTTTTGCGTGCATGCGTGGGATGTATATATATATATATATATATATATATATATATATATATATATATATATATATATATATATATATATCCACTGGCATTATTGCCATTAGGTTATACGTATATCTTGTTCTGGATCGTTCTACCCCACCTCAACCATCCTAGTAGGGCCTCTGGGTCTTTAAAGAATTCTTAGCCTGAATCAAGTCATTTGAAATTTAATGGAGCTTGACATGCATTTGTCTAAGTTTCACCTTCAAGGCATTATATTTCTCATTTAAATTCCACCCAGAATGTAAAATAAAATTCTCCCTTTACATTTTTCGTGTATTTCTTTTTTATTTTAAATTAATTTTTCAAAAAATTCCTCACTATCTTATGGACATTTTTATAGTAAGTATAGTTTTTGTTTCCGTGGGGTTCTTTTTAACTTTTGTTAAAAAAATCTAATGAGGCCTGTCTTTGTAAATTTTCATAAGGAACTTTTGATCTGAGATTTTTGGTTGACTGTCTTCTAGGCTTTCTCTATATCGGAAGAGATTTATATGCGTACGCCTTCTTTCTTTTTTTCGTATTTAAATATATTCTATTCCCGACAGTTAGTGTGTGCGCGTGTGCAGACATGTTAGCGTCAGAAGATTATTTGGCTAGGTCTAAAAATAAAATGCATTCATGTGACAATTTTAATAGAGTTCTCGTCTACATTCGTGGATGAGTTGAAATATATTTTCTATAGAGTCTAGCATCTTGCTGATGCTTAGTGGCTTAGAATACCCACCATCCACTAATAGACACTTTTTCTGTGGTTGGGAGTGCATGTCTGTCTGTCTGTCTGTCTGTCTGTCTGTCTGTCCATCAGTAACAATTTGCTTAAACGAATATCTTAAATTTATTTAGAAATGGAAAATATTTCATTAATACAAAATAATAAATTCTCAACAAATAAATCGGACGCCATGACTGGAAATCGAAACCGAAACCGAAACCTTGAGATATTTAGTCACACGATCTACCAACATAGCTACTTGCACTTTCTTATAAATATATCTTAAAACATTACCTTAACAAAGTAATTATAGCTTTGGCATGATGTCATAGATGTATGATTTACGTCATGTTTCAAAACATGAATTCAAAACCTAAGCGACAATGAAAAATTAAATAAATGGGTGAACATCATCAATAGCGTTGAAAATTATTTTAATAGTCCCAAACAATTTATTTTGCTTTAACTGTTCATTGTATGTACTGTTTTCATAATTATATATTTCTAGACCAATAAATAGAAACACCCTCTCACAAACATCGAGAGAGAAAAGGGTGGTGCGGTAGCCGAGCAAAAATATGCGACCGGAAGGAGCATATTTTTGCTAGGCTATCAATATGAAAGTCAATATTGTTTGTCGGAATTAGAAATCGATATGTTAACAATTAGAACGTTCAAATAAGTTTCAATACAGGTTAAATTTTAATACAGAATCTAAAAAACACATTGAAATTTTCCTTTGACTCCATCTGGGGTCACTAGAGACAATTATTGGTTAGGTCCATAAAATAACTGAAATATATTCGAACGTGAAGTAACGAAATTCATTTTTGTAAATAGATTTTCTTTGTTTCATAAAACAAAAATAAAATTAAACAAAGAATATCTCAGTCAAGAATGTATTTAAAAAAGGTTTAAACATTTAAAATATTATTTTTATTTGAATTTTTAAGATTAAAAATAATAATTTTTTAAAACTAATTTTTATTACTAAACCTCATATTAAAAATGGTATTTTTAACTTTCCATTCAAGACAAAATTTGCAAACCTACGATAATGTAATTTTTTTTATTAATTAAGCTTCCGATCAGTAATATATCTCCACGCGGGCAACGCCGGGTGAATACTGCGTGTATCTCTTGCCTCTCTCTGGATAAGCATAAAAAAGACTAGTAAAATAATAACACAGATACATCTCTAAAGCCAACCGATATTTCGATCGATTCAAACGATCTTAATATTTGGTGTGGAATGTTTTTATACAGCAATGAGTAAAATACAGTCTGGAAAGAGGTTAGGGGAGAGAGTGTGAGTATATATTCCTCCCACTCTTTCACAGCTAACACAAACACCTACCTATCTTCCTCTTACTCTTTCATCGCCTCACAGTCTATTCCATGCTTATCAATTATTCCATATTCTAAACATTCCTTTTTGTTTGAAATTTAATTTCATTTCTTTTAAATACCTCATATATATATATATATATATATATATATATATATATATATATATATATATATAGAGAGAGAGAGAGAGAGAGAGAGAGAGAAAGAAAAAACAAAATTATTTATATATTCATCAACGTTTCGTTTTTATGTCAATACTTCCACAAGATGAGTGATTTCAAGAAATAACATACAAATACAGTATTTGAAAATATTTGGTGCGTTTGTGACGTGAAATAAATGTTTTTACGTTTGTTTTCAAACGAAACATAGTCGCTAGGATTTTAAAAAGTGGTGCGATTATGACATGAAAATTATGTTTTTGCTCTATTTTCGAACGAACAATAGCCGTTAGAATTCAACATTTAATAAATTGAATTAATGTTTTTTTACATCATTTTAATATCGATGTTATGTACAAAGTTTTGTTGAGATTGTGGTGTAAAATAGCCAGATTGAATCTAAATTCAAGTTCTGTTCTGTTAGTATAAGTTTGCTGATTAAAGGAGATAAATTGTAGACGCTGTCACGTTGTTTGATTGAGTTAGAGTTTATAATGAGTGCTAATTGAAAAAGTCTTCGCCGATATTAATTTCAAATCAATTTAATGAGTATAGCTTGTTTAAAGTTAAAAGAATCATCATGTTGTAATGTGCATTCAAGGAATTGTTATTTTTATACCTCTTTTATGATCACCCCGCCTTTTCTTTAGTTCACATTGAGTTTCACCAACATATATCTGATGACAATTATTGCATGGGAGAGTATATATACATGCATTAAATGTGGGTTTGTTTGCATTTTTGTCGAAAATATTTTTTTGTTTTTAATGTTTTATCTCCTTTAATCGGCATTTTCGGAGTCGGGACAATTATTTAGTTTCATTTATAATGAAAGATTGTCGGAATGAACTAGGAAAATAGTTAAGAACCCCCTCAAAAATAAAAACAACAATCCGCTGGTCATGATTAATAAACATCTTTTGTGTCAAAATATTCCGATGTAATCGTTGGTTCTATTTTTAAATTCTTAAATAAGTAATTTTCGAACTCAGACGAATTATTTTTTATAAAGAACCAAGTATTTAAGTTATAATGAAAGAATTTAGTAATGAATTAGTAAAATAAACAATACAAAACTTACCCTCATAATCCGCCGGTTATTATTTATCAGTGGCCGCTTATATCATTGAAAAATAGTATTGTTTTGCGTTAAATATTTATATATAAACGTGTGTGTTTCTTGTTCGTTCACCATGCACGACCTTTTTTTTCTTATAATAATATATGGACTGAGTCCAATTAGTTAGTTTTTAACGACAGTAAGATTTTAATGAAAGATATTTTGCAATTAAATTTTTTATTAGTGTCGTAAGCCGATTCTACTGTTATGGTAATTATTGAAAAATGTATCTATTGTAACAATTTTTCTCGCCAGAATAAATATTTATGTAAAAGAAACTTTATTAATATACATTTTTTCTTAGTAAATAATATGTTGAGAGGGGGAAAAGGGAAATTGGCTAGACAGAATCAAATACCGATTTGTAAGATTCAAGGTTATCGATGACAAACTTAGAGAAACAGACCGGATTCATTTTATTATATAGATAGATAAATATATCAGGGGCATGAGGATTGGTATTTTCTGAAAGTATGGAATAATTTTGAAGTTACATTTGATTAAAATACGGTCGCGTGTAAATGGAATAATAAATATTTTCTTTGTTTTATTTTGACTATTCATCCTTTGTTATTTTTATAAATTATATTTTTTGCTAAAATATGTGTTGTTGAAAAAGGGTTAAAACTTAACCAGGGCACCGCTTACATTGTGGCTTAATTTCACTGAATATATATGAAAATAATAATTGAGCCGTTGCCACAATCAATAAAATAATGCGACTTACAATCACTGCACGTTTTCGCTGACTTCTCTCATTTCTGCTTCTTTCTTCGCCCCAAAGTATTTACATGCTTCACACGTAAGTATTGTGTGGCACAAGGCTGGAAAGTAGGAGAGTGAGCCAGCGTCACTCAAAAAGGGTCACTCTGGCCTATTAAAATTTTCCTGGGCAGCCTCGTTGGCATTCCTCGATCGGGGCGCCTCAGGCAGTTAGCAATAAACTAACTCCTCCGCAAAGACGGAAAGCAAATCCTGGGAGGGTGGACCTCCTGGAACTTCCCAGGACTAATACCTCAGTCCGACACAAAAGATGTCGGACATGTTGTTGAGTACGGATACTCAACTAGTATGTTAGGCATAAGAAAGGATACGGCTTTCTTCGCCTCAAGTCCTAGGTCAGCAGATTTCAAACATTAAATAATCTCAGTTAATTCTTTTTAACTAATGAGAATACAGTTAATTCTTTTTAACCAATGAGAATACAGATAATTCTTTTTAACCAATGAGAATACAGAGCATTCTTAGGTTCACCTATTTCGTAGTGGGGTAGTTTGCTTATTGCTGTGCAATGACTAGACGTTATGTTTCGACTTGGTCATGAGTTCGATCCTCACTAGTAATCTATCATTTCGACATTTCTTAATTTTCAAACTACACGCCATACCCTTTTATGGCGGTTATAAGGTAAATATGATTCCTTTGCCTTTTGGCTAAGATAAAAGTGTAGTATCCGATCTCAACATACCAGAGAGAGAGAGAGAGAGACACACACACACAAACAAACACACGCATATATATATATATATATATATATATATATATATATATATATATATATATATATATATATATATAAATATATATATATATATATATAAATTTCTCACGGCCGTGTTGTCCTGGGCGGTTGTCTCGTAATTCTGAATCTACAAACTACGTTCGAGCCCATGCAATCGCCACCCATACTCTGATTAGGATAAGAGAGTCCGAAACGACGTCGTTTGTAGGTGAATATATATATATATATATATATATATATATATATATATATATATATATATAACTGTTTTTTAAGGGAAGTGGGGTCTGATCAACTCTGCTGGGAAGCCATGAAATAACGTACTGTTTTTCAATTCTTGAAACAGTTTTTCATGGTAAACAACTGATGATCCTTAAATAATGTTAAGACTAGTGTAAATTCTTGGAAGCAAACTAATATATTAACTACAAAAAATAAATTGACTTACATAAGTGATTTTCTACTGAACGACTTGGGACTAAAATGTTTTTTTGTTGTTTTTTTCCTTATATAGTTTTAATGGTTGAGAAACTTCCGAGACTATATATATATATATATATATATATATATATATATATATATATATATATATATATATATAATTTAATGAAACGTGATCAAATTTTGTATTTCACGGTAATATTATTTTTAAGATATATACATCAATATACATTTATATTATCGGTGTGAGACACAAAATAAATATTGGTAGAGAATGAACACTCGTGACAAGATTAGAACCTGCATCTTGAATACACCACTTTATAGTGCTTTTTACTATTCAGACATGAAGAAATAAACTGTCAAGCAAGGCTGGATGTTTTTGCACACACACACGTGTGTGTGAAAATACGCATAACGCTCAACAATAGCACAATATAATCGAAAAATCATTGTGTCACCTGCAGAAACAGTTATGTATATAAACTCACTGGAGGGTGGATATATATAATTGATATCGTCAGTGTTAGACAAGATAAGAAATAAAGTTGTTGTAATCATAGATTTTTAACTACTATATTTTGTCCTTCCTTTCAAGTTCAGCTGTTGTTGTTGTTGTTGTTATCAGGTGTCGTTTGATAGTTTCTGATTTACTCACAGATATTGAGAGATTAATCAACTGATTGATCGATTGATAAACTGATTGATGCAGAGATTTATTAAATTGCTTTCTCTCTTTTTTATTCCATGCGATTTATTCGTTTACATATTTTTTAATTATTTTTGTGTCATATCAGGTGTCGAAGAAATTTTTTTAAATTTCAGCAAGCGACTTGACAAATTATGCACAAACACACACATTCACACATAATGATCAATAACACATTCACACATAATGATCAATAACACTTCAAACTGAATCACCTAATTTTAGTATTCAATGATGCTAAATTAAGACAATCGTTTTTTAAATAATGATAGAAATCTTGCGATAAACATTTGGATATATAAACTAGTTTCATGAATGGAAATGCTTGATTGAATGCTTTTTATCTCGAAAGCATTAAGCATAACTGTAAATGATCATTTCCCAGCTGGAATTCCATCAATAGTTCACGTGGTTATGCATCTGTCTAAAGGCTGGCTTCCGTGTGATACATCTTGGCCTAGAGTCCCTTGCATCTCATCAGGGTATGAACCTGTGTTCATACATACATACATACATACATACATACATACATACATAATGATAATTCGTTGCATCTTCACACACCAAATGGGATAGATAGGAACAGATCGATACTCCAAGGTATAGAAGGACATATACATACTGGAGGTCTAAATATATCCCACATCTGGAGGGGGAATTTTTCAGGTTGTAGTGGCAATAGAGGATCAAAGCATGACACAATCGATAGGCTCGGATCTACTATTTTGACAGGCTTCGTTCGGATTAACGAACGTCTTCAGAAAAAGTCGTTGATTCGAACGAAACCGGTCAAATCTCTCGTTTGATATTTATTTTTTCCGGTGTTTAATTGTTTTTCTTTTCTGTCTCCACGACATTTTATTTTATTTTATGATATATTGTTCATTTTATCTTCATATATATAGAATGTATCAGGTTAGCTCAAAAAACAATAAGGTGCTCGATCGTGGTTCTGAAACGATTTTTTAAATTCAGCTTAAACTAGATATATTAATGACAGTACGTTGTACACGGTTGAATTTTAGAAGAGTCTATTCAATAATGTTCTTAACAGCAGAAAAGTCAGTAGCCTATGTTAAGTGACGAAAATGGAGGAATTTAAAAGTGCCATGTTGGACAGCATTACACACCACTACCAACAACTTAGAATAGAAATTCCGAGATAAACAAATAGACCAAATCGAATATCCGAAGAAAATGGAAATAGAAAAGCTTCGTATAGAAAAGTCTAGAAGAGTAATTTCAAGAAGAAGAGAAATTTCACGAAAAACAATTAGAGCGAATGAAAAGATGTGAGGAAATTATAATTATTTCAATCTTATAGCAAAGTTTTAATTATTTTGAATTACTTTCGTTTCTTAATTATCCGTTATATTTTCAAATAAGCTCATTATTTGAAATTGGTGATTGTTGAAATAGTAATCGACAGTTGATTGGGAACTGATTTTAGGGTGATTTACAAAAATATTTACCCTGAAGTTTAAAATGTCCTGGATCTTCTAAATGGGATTCTCTTATTCGATAACTTTCACATTGATGTGACACTAATATTTTTATTTACGACTTTATTTATCTTGTAATAACATTATCCGATAATAATGAACGTCTAACCGCTTAATATTTGTTTTAGCTTTTTAATGTACTCTTTTTGACGTTTTTTAATCTATTTATCAGTGGGCTCTTATATTTTGTTTTCTTCTAATTCCATTCTAGTGATTTTCTTTATTTTTTCATTGTTTTTTATATATAAATATAATTGTTTATGGTTGAAAATATTAAAAAAAAATTGATTCATTATCTATATGAAAGCGCTTTTGATTTTCTCCCCTCTCTCTCTCTCTCTCTCTCTCTCTATATATATATATATATATATATATATATATATATATATATATATATATATATATATATATGAACGTGTATGTAGATATTTTTTCATTTTTCTAATTATAATTTTTTTCTAATTATAATTTTTTTATATTTAATTTTAAATTTGTTCTATTTCTCTTTATTTTACTTAAATAATTCTTTTCTAATTATTTCTAGTTTGTATTTTTCTATTTTCTATTTTAAATTGTTTTGTTCTCTGGTATTTTTATATATACGTTTATTCCTCTAATCATCATAATTATCATTTTCGATTTTTTTTTTGTGGTACTTTTAATATAATTATAATTATATTTTCAAGTTATATCTTTATTTCTCGGTATATTTCTATATACTCCTTTATCTTCTAATTATTTTAGCTTGTTATTTATTTAAACTATACTCTATCTTGTTTCTTTAAAAAAATATTTTTATTTATTATTTAGATTTATTCTCATATATTTATTCATATTTTGTTTTGTTTTATTATTGTCCTATTATTTATACTATTTATTTTATTATGTTGTATTCTCTATAATTTTGGGTTTCATTTTTATCCTGGTATTTCATTTTTTCTTATTTATTGTCTTATTTTATTTTAATTTAATTTTATTTTATTCTACCGTTATTATTTTTTAATATTTTTTTCTTAATTTAATTCTATTTTATTTATTTATTTATATTTGTCCTGGTTCATCCTATAGTTTGAACATTTTAAATATTTAATTTTCTGTTTCTAAAGTACCTTCACTGCTATTATCTTTTTAAAACTGTCTGGTGAAATAATATATTGTTGCATAACTGTCTGAGTATATATATTTACACATAGTACATAAATCTGATGTTTTCTTAAATAACTTCTGTATGTGATGTTGTAAAAGGCTCTGATGAAGACGGTTTGGTGTCATCAGAATTATAATACAGAATAAAAGATTTACAAATTGTCTTGAAAACGATCGTACGCCAAATAATCATTGTGTTTGAATTCTTGGAACTGATGTAGATAATTTTTAATTTTTTCTGATCTTAACTCACTTCATATATATATATATATATATATATATATTAGGGTAGGTCGATTTTACACTTTTTTTTTAATATTAAAAAAAGGCACGTACCGAAAGTTGTATATAGACCTATGTAATACTCATGCAAAAAATTAGATCAAAAACTTCAGCGGTTTTTTAAGCGTTTGGTATCAAAGATCTTTGACAAGAATATACTGAACATTCCTCGTTTTTGCAAGATTTGCTTGAATACTGGTGTGAAAACCAAATAATTTGTGCATTTAAAATCAGAGAAATGTCCTTTTATTTCATAAAAATGATATTAATTAAAGAAATCTTCAAATTGAAATTTGCCCCCCCCCCCCATTTTCAGTATCTGCTTTTGTAAACTACCTTTTAACGTGATGAATTAAACAGTAATATTTGAATACCTAAAAAAATGATTTTTTTCTGTTATAAGTGAAAATATAACAAGCAAAGAAATAAGGAAAAACCTAACACTATTTTAATGGAGCTTAATATTGAGAGTCAAATTGCTCCATATAAGACCCCTTAGACAAAAATGCTGGTCTCAATTTCTGACTCAAAACTGTAATGTGTTGATGCCTTGCTTCAAAACCATATACAGTTTGTGAAGCTTCTGTTATTAACTTAACTGCCCATTCCACGCCCTGAGAATGCCAAAAATGCAGCATAATTTTAAATCTATTAATTGTGTCCAATGTGTGGCATTAAAATTAATAGGTGGTATTCTTTTTAATCTTTTTCTGGTTGACTCCTCACTCCTGAAAAAACAAATTAATTAATTGAATTATTAAAAAATTCCAATCTGTACTGCTTTAATAATTATGGTGAAATTAGATAAAATCTTTACATATCATTCTATAAATTGGAATAAATAATTGAGTCAGAGATATATGAATAAATATTACTTACCTAATGGCCAAAATTCTTTTTAAAGCTTCTTCTCTTACTTTAATCTCCTCAGATTTAACCATGGAATATAGAAAGTTTTCAGGCAGTAAACAAAATGTATTACCTTGTATATTTCTAAATGTGATATCTTGGATTTCCTGAGGCTGCTCTTTAATCCTCTGAATCATATTAAAAATGTGCACTTGCTGATTGTGGAATTTACTATTTCTTTTAATTTCAAACCAAGAAGTGGCATACACATTTACAATAAAATTTACTACATAGTGTAGTTTTGTTGTGTGCCTTTGTGGGTATGCACCACGAGTCCATAAACACATGAGCCTGATGGCCAAAGTTAACCATCTTGCTTGGTTTAAAGGACCAATTTTCCAGGAGGTATATCTAGAGTCAACCTTACCTCTAGAAATACCTACTGTGTATTCATAAAGGAGTCTTTGGTCAGAACTAAGATCATGTATTTCATCAATTTTAAAAATTGACTCTAGAGGATTGCTAATAGTGGAAAATGATATTTGGGGTAAATCATGGCAATCATTTGAGCATAATTTCCCCAGAGGGCCACTGAATGTTGTAGGGCCCTTTGCGCAACCATCTATGTTTTTAAAAAGGGCTCTGAAAGGTAGTTCATTATGATGCAAAGAGCAACCAATTGTATGACGATTTTTAAAAAGTTATTTTTCTAAAATTGCAACCATTCCACCTTCGCAACCTGTGTTGGTATTAGTGTTGTCAACAAGTATAGCCTTGATACTGTTCTCACTGTGGAATTCATGCAAAACATCCACCACTTGATCTGCATGAACAGCACCTGTTGCACCACTATTAGGAAGAACTCTATGTGTCAGATATTTACTTTCACATGGTGTTTCTTTTGTAAAAGTTAAATGGTGTTCTGGTCCCTTAGTTGTTTTCATAATTCTCTGTCTATTTTCATCCACAATTTCCTTATACATCAATGTGTCCTTATCCATTCTCCCATCAACTCCAATACATATAATATTTTAGGTGGGGTAAAAACCCCTGGCTGAAATAGTTTTATTTGTCTACCTCCAACAAGGTAAGATGTGACACAAGGTCATGAAAGTGGGATTAGATAAGCCTGCGCTATAGAGGTGAGCACTCTGGCCATTAAAAAATTGACTGCATTCTCCTGTAGGGGCGTCTCAGACAGTTAGCAATAAACTTACTCCAACCCAAAGAGGGAAGGCAAAGCCTGGGAGGGTGCACCTCCTAGAATTGCACAGGACGGACAAGCCCCAATAGACGGGCGTAAATCCAGACCCAAAGGCCCGGACGATACCGATTTATTTGGTGGGGTAAAAACCCCTGGCTGAACTAGATTTTATTTACCTACCTCCAACAAGGCAAGATTGACACAAGGTCAGGAAAGTGGGATGAGCAAGCCAGTGCTCGAGAGGTGAGCACTCTGGCAATTTAAAAATTACCTGGGCAGCTCCGTCGGCATTCCCCGGTAGGGCCGCCTCAGACAGTAAGCAATAAACTTACTCCTCCCCAAAGAGGGAAGGCAAAACCTGGGAGGTGCACCTCCTAGAATTGCACAGGACGGACAAGTCCCAATAGACGGGCGTGAATCCAGACCCAAAGACCCGGACAATACCGGTTACTTTGGTGGGATAAAAACCCCTGGCTGAACTAGTTTTTATTTATCTAACTCCCACAAGGTAAGGTGTGACAAAAGGTCGGGAAAGTGGGATTAGATAAGCCAGCGCTCGACAATTCAATATATATTTGTGATAATTACATGTGTAAACACAGAATCAACACGTAAATTCAAATACGCTCGTTGAATTTTCAACCGGTGAATACCATAAAAAATATCCAATAAATAAAACGCCTATGTAAATAAATAATTATTTATGTATAAAATTAAATATTATAGTGTTTTATTCCTTTTTAATTTGAATATGTACATTTAATTTCTTAAGAAAAGGAATAATAAACTTTAAAATATTTATTATTAAGTAATGTATTACTTTTTTTGTTAAAACCCGGGTTTAATTTAAGGCGACACTTCTGCCGGTGAAATCTAGGCTGTGAGAAAAAATCTCGATTTATTTGATCTTAAAGTTGCAATGCTCAAATAAATACAAAGTTTTGAAGGAAAATATTTCTTGTGGTAACTTTTGACATTATTTGGCAACTTTCTTCGAGTGCGATTATTTACAGTTTCAAAATCGACCTCCCCTAATATATATATATATATATATATATATATATATATATATGTATGTATATATATGTATATATATATATATATATATATATATATATATGAAGTAAAACTATTATTGAATTACTCTAGATGAAATTAATCTATATATACTTTTAGTAAAACAAATAGATATTACTAGTAGTGTTACCCACCATTGCACGGGGCAATAAAACAAAATAGAAGAGGTTAAAAGTGTATGTAACATCTTTATATAAACACTTCTATCTATCTACCTCTCTCAATCCCTCTTTCTATCTTTCCCCCTTCCTCATTTTTCCACATCCCTTTCACCCATTCCTCTTTCACATACGCCCATCCGATTCCTCTTTCTTGTTTAATGTATTGAAAATAATGTAAGCTTTATGTTTTAAAATTATTGCTCCCGGGCAACACCGAGTCCCCCTTTCTATTAAAAATATAATGAAATCTCTATTTGTTTTAATTTATTCCCCGGCAACACAAAATTAACAATATAATGAAATCTATATTTATTTTAGTCTATTCCCGGACAACGCTGAGTTTCTTGTCTTTCCCTTCTCTATGAAGCATATACTACATAGGAAATGTACTACTGTATTATTGCACACACCTCCTTTACCTAGGATATTGAGCACCTACCGATTCAGCATATACCACTTACCAAGTGAAACACTGCATTATTATACACACTCGCTCTATAAAGGATAGTGATCACTTCTAATTCAGCATATACTACTGATTATTATATATTATAATGTATTCTTACACAAACCTTCTTTATCTAGCGTATTGAGCACTTTCCGATTCAGTATATATTCTTACTAAGTATAATCTTATATTATTACACCCACAAGCTTTATCTATGGTATTGAGAATTATTTGATTTAACATATACAACCTGCTATGTGTAATACTGTATACCACGTTCCAAGTGTCCTATTGTATAATTACATACACCTCCTCTTTCTAGAGTACTTGACACTATTGGATTCAGCATATACCATTAATCAAGTGTCCTACTGTATTATTTATTTATTGCTCTCGTGCAACACTGAGTTTCTTGTCTAGTACATATCAGAGCGTATTTCTTTTTACCTGACAACGCAGCGTGTAAAAAAATCTCCTTTATCTAGCATATTGAGCACTGACTCCCGAGCAACGCAGAGTACATTTTATGGTATACAATAGTAAAACAAAATGCAATGAAAATAATTCTCTCGGGCAACGCAGAGTTTAAAAACACTTTGCTCTATGTAGGATTGGTCTGTCTAGGATATTGTGCACTTTGATTAACTTATACCATTTACCAAATATAATAATCCCGGATAACACCGAGTTAACTAAAGACAGAGAAGTTCATTCTCCCGGACAGCGCTGTGTAAAAACTCATCTGTTCTATCTAGAATGCTAAGCACTTTATGATTACTATATACCACTTACCAAATGGTAATACTGTAATCTTACATTTATTGCTCCCATTTAGAGCTCTCCTGAAACCACCCAAATAAAATTAAGGATGCCTCCAGATCACTACTAAAACCACCCTTTCCGCGATTCTTGCCCCACCTTTAATCCGAAGAGAACATAAGAAACATTACATAATTTTGAAACTACGTAATTACATTTAAATTACAGTGTTTTCTTTCCACATTATGGCTGAAAAACTCGGACACCTCCCCGACGAAATTTGCTCTAGAGCTCCCTTTAAGGTTCACTTAAAAATTCGGGAACACTTCCATTATTTCCTCGGGTGTATTTTTTCTTTTATATAGGGAATAGACACAGATATTGAGTTTATATATATATATATATATATATATATATATATATATATATATATATATATATATATATATATATATATATATATATATATTGCATACCAAAGATATGTATCAATGGCACATTTAAACATAAACCCAATAATTAATAGAGTATAGCAAACAGAGCTTTCATGTAAAAAAGGATAGGTTCGAAAAAGTTAAACCATTAAGTATAATTTAAAATAGTGTTTTTATATATCCACGTTGTGTTTAGTCTAGCTAACAAACTAATCAGATTCATTGTTATTCCCGCCCATGCATTTTACCCTGACGATTCTCTACGGAGATGAAATGCGGACGCCTCTGTGTAGCTTAATTGCCATGAATATATTTTCATAACTTACTATATATATATATATATATATATATATATATATATATATATATATATATATATACATACATTAATTAAAAGTATTCATTAAGAAAAAAAATAATCTCCCATCTCATATAGACACACGCATACGCTGAAATCTTTAAAAATAGTTTTCAGCTAATAACAAGAACTTCATTCAATTTACTTGTGTTTCTATTTCGTATCAAACGCACGCCTGACACCGTCTGATAAATCCTGATTCTCACCTGACTGACTAACAAATCCCTTTGAGAAATGATACCCTGGGAAGATGCACCCTTTACGCCGCTTGAGGGGGCGAAACCCACCTGGGCTGACAGGTACCCAAGGTGAAATGAAGTTCAAAGAAGATGAAGGTTTCGGTTTCTCTGCAAACTGTGAGCGCACAAAAAGAAGGAGAAGACGAGATTTCTTATCTATGATTCCCCAGGCTGAATTGTGTCAAGCTGAAAAATTTGTAAAATTGCAAAACGAAAAAAATATACAGAATATTTTTTAAGTCAGATTTGGAAGCCGTGTCGTTTTATCATCTTGTATAATACCAGTACTCAACCTCATCATCTTTTGCCCTCTGCATCTGAATGATGTTCCCATACCCCTGTTTCTAGGATTGGTTTGACTGTGTTATAGCATATCAACACATTTGGTCATATAATGCCAATTAGCAACATGGTTAGAGTGTACGCTAATAGACTGGGAGACCAGGGTTCAATTCTCGCTCAAAAATGGTACTTGACGCCTTTTTATAAAACACTTAGCATTATAAAATGAGGATCAAGACTAGTGGAGCAATCTAGGGAAACTATTAGAACCTTCTTCTACATATTGCTGTAGTGGCCAATGAAAACGGAGCCTTTAGGTTGCCCTCGACTATTGTCAATCCAATACTAAAATGAATGCGTATTGTTAACTAATTGTATACGTTTAGTAGAACACAAGTGATAATTTTACCAATAGCTAGGTCGAAATTCTGGGTGTATATCTTTATCAACCCTGTCGGCATGATTGTCTGACTTAAAAGCTTTCAGAAATTCTTTCAGAATCCATATTGCGATTGTTAGCGGCATCGGTTTTTCTTCAATTCTCCATATAATTAACGACGACACCCAACATCTGCAACTTGATGTGTAGTCACATTTGGTATTTTTCTCGATTGATTACACTCAGTATACCTGGTATAGTATTCGCCGTGGACGGGCTGAGCCGTCTTCCATCGAAGGAGGAATTCATATACGGTCCCCCAGATTCAGGTCAGGGGAGATAACATACAGGTCCTAGTATTTCCAAATAGTCACCCATCTGGTACTGATCAGGATCAACATTGCTTAACTTCGTGATCTAATAAGAACCGGCGAGGGTTAACGTGATATGCCATAAACTCTTAGTTGCTTTCAAAGTAAGATTATCTTTTAGAAAACAAATTCATAGTCGCTCATTTAATGATATCGGATGTTAACAGACACTTCTGGATCTTTATTCTTTTTATATATTATTATCAGGCACAAACATATGCTCCCTCTCTGTTAAGATACACATTGCATAAATTTCAGGCAGAGTTAATAATCAGGTGAACTAATTTTTAACTGAATATTTTTCGAAAACAAAATTTTGAAATTCTCGCCAATAAATAGAACAAAGTTTTCAATTGAAAGTTATTTTATTGACATCATTTTCCTACCAACCTAAGACAACCTGATATTATTTTCCTACCAACCAAGTTAGCAATGCTGATGACGGCTGATAGCTAGAAGCACGTGTCTGTATTTCTTTTATATGGACGTAAAAATTAATAAATTATATATATATATATATATATATATATATATATATATATATATATATAGGGGACTTAATGTAATATTCTTTACAACTTAGGAAGTGGAAAATACTATGGAAACAGCTATGTTTCTATTGCCGGTAAAACAATGACATAATATATAAAACATATTTTAATTTAATTTTAGCCATATCAAATATAATGGGAGCACAGATTAACTCTATTTCACTAAAAGTCTGTTTTTATTACTAGCATACAATTGTTTCGGCCTACCATCAAGATATTTATAAGATGTTCCTGTTTCCAATGCATTTATTGTTTGGCGTGGTTATCTTCAGTGCTCATATAAAAGAAGAACATAAGGAAATTTTCCTGGCAGGTAAAACCTGTATTACAATCCGCACTCATTTTTTATACTAATGGAGCAGTTCCTTATTATATTTAAAATATTTGTGATTAAATATTAAAACTATTTTTAAATAAGTATTTTATTTATTTGTTATTTAATTCAAGAGGATATTGTAATCGATAATTGGTAATTATAGTTGACCTTCGGTAAGGTCACGGCATGATACATAATGCAAATAAAAAAAACCCACAACACATACATTCTAATAAAATACCTTTAAATATAAAATAAGAGATATACAAGAAAAATACAATTTATATATCATAGCATTATTATACACTATATTATAATTTAGATAAGAATGATAGATGTAGGTAATTATTAAACAGTTCGAACGGATAGGTTTGTTTACATCCTGTAGTCCAGAAAAATGGAAGTTGACCACGAGACTACTAATATATAATATGTGATAATTATAGACTTCGAAGGAAAGACAAATGAAAAACGGTAAAATTGATGTTAAAAACTTGGATGAAAAAAAAAAAGTCAGACCAACAAAAAACGCATAATTAAAACATTAATTTGTATTTTTTGTGATTTGGGATAAATATATAAGTTGATGACGAACGATTTTAAAAAACTAACACGAAAAACGCACATGACATGTAGATGTCGCAACTCGGTCCTATGGGAGAAAACTGCTCCATTTGTATAATAAAAGTGAGGGACACTTTGGTGTTCGTCTCATCAGTAGAATGTGTGATCCTTAATGGGCTTCACATTCACCGGGCCTACGCCCTCTAAGATTCCTTTTAATATGTGGTCATCTCAAAGATGATGTCTATTAAAACAAACTCCAGACTATTCTTGAACTGAAGAAGGCCATCACAACTCAAATCAGGGAACGTTACGAGCTGAGTGTGTCGGAGTTATTGACAAATTTGCATGTTGTATCCAGGTGTGCTGATCACTGAATGATGATAAAATAAAGTCTGTTGGATATACATGACTGAAACTTGATGGTCAAGTCAGGCATAGACTGAAGTTTATTTGTACTAAATATGGTTGCCTTACAGAAAAGATTGTAAATTTTATTAACGATTCTATGGGTAGTATTTTGGGTGTCATTCATTATATTAAAGCACTCATCTACACCCTATTGCACGTTGTGTGTGTGTGTGTTTTAGTATGTGTTTGTTCCCATCAAATAATTGTTTACGCTCCTGAAATAGTTTTATAATTTGTCGTAGCCGCGAGGCTCTTGTCACAAGCGGTACATAAACAAGTATCACACGATTACATAGACGACCAATCCGGGCGCTTTGATTTCTACATTTAAACTTTCTTTTCTTTGTCGGATTAACTAGAATCAGTTTCATGTCCCAGAATAGAACGAGGCCATTTTGAGGTGCACATGTCTTTCATTTTCGTTTGCACGTTCATAAGTTGCAGCAGATTGGGGGCGGAGTTGAAGGGGAGGAGGATGTGACGAAAGGTTGGTGGGCGCCCTTAAGCTGCAACGCATTTTAATTGCTACGTGATTATTAGAAGTGATCCACGGGGATTTTGCCCTCAGTTAGAGAAAGCAACAAAAAAAATGAATATATATATATATATATATATATATATATATATATATATATATATATATATATATATATATATAATGTGTGTGTGTGTGTGTGCGTGCGTGCGTCCTCTAGTTATATAATAATTGTGTACATCGTCATCTTACGAAGTTTAATAGTAATAATGATAATATAAGTAATAAGATAAACGGGGGGGGGCACAATTAGAGTATAAAAAAAAGTATGCAGTAATGATGATGCTGATAAGGTATCTAGCAATTATATTGATTACTTAAAAAAAATACTAACAGGAATAGTAGTTATGTGGGTTTCAACATTTAAACATTTGACTTTTTTATTTGAAGTCTCAATATAAGTACAATTAAAACATCGATAATAATCATAAGCTATGTCTAACTCCTCATCCAGGTTTCCCTCTATAAATCTGGTCATTACCATGCTGTCCTCTTCACGCTTCAGTGGCAATATGCCTTGTTTGGATCATTGAAAGTTAAGAAAAACAAAAAATACTATGCTAACCTATTTATTGAACCAAAGTTACTATTTTTTATCCATGACTAAGGGGGAAATTGTGGGTTCATATTTTCCCAACAGTATTATTGTATAAATAACCATAATAGATCAGATTGGATTTGAATCCAGCAGAAATGATTCCATATTATGTGACGGTATCTGTTAGGCTAATTATGCACATGCCACGTGTGTGATAGAATATATTGAACCGAATTAAGCTAGGTGTGTTGGGGTACCAAAATCGGAGAAAGTTTCTAGGGATTATCAAATTCATGATATACCGATTGATACGTTTATGTTTGTTTTTTTTTTACTTTCCAGTTTGAGACGTTTTCTTTTTTCTTTTTTAACTTCACCGACTGAGACGTTATTTTATATAAATATTAGTGTGAACACTAGCAAAGCATAATATTTCTTCCGTAATTTTTACGGCGGATGTACGCTCGTTCGAATAATAAACATGAAACTAACAAATTTCAATAAAATACTTTCAAAAATTGCTTGTTTTCACTAAAACTTGAAATATTAATTTGTTTGTTTTTTTATTACTCGGAAAGTTTTTCTACGTCATAGTTTTTGAGGATTGTTCTCAAGAAGGGGCAATGATTTTGAACATTAGGATAACGTCGGATCCATCGGCTAGTATTAAAGAATAGGGGAACAAGATGCATTTGTTTTTGTTCATTCATCCTAAAATTGGAAAAACTGACATGAGTTTACCATTGTTTTTAATATTGTATGCTCAAATTAATATTGCTATTGTTTAATGTCCATTGCTAGGAATGAACCAAGGTTTGTGTACTCGGTAAACTTTGGAATTTTACGAGTGTTACTCCGTTTCATTACAAAATACGAAATCACAAATGTGCAATAATCTAGACTAAAAAAACTGTTTATGAATATTAATGTTTTAGTTTTCAATATTAATATATTTTTTTTATATTAAAGGTACTATTACTATTTTAGACACATGTTAGCTTCGAGTCTTTTCGGAATAAATAAATAAATAAATAAACTTAATTCACTTAAAAATTTGCAATCTGTATAAAATTTTCTCACCTGTTTTTTTTTTACTTGGCGTATGGGACTCCATAGTCCGATTTGGGTGAACGTACACAGAAAGACAGCATCTTTCAAATATAAAAAAAAATATGTTTTCTGTTCGTGGGCAGAGAAGAGCCTCGTCCATTCTTTTTTCTTTTTTCGTAAGCTATTTTTAAAATACAGAATCCCACTGCTCGACCCACCTTCCAAAAATAATACACTTTGTCATCAAATTTTCAAACATTTGTTAGAATAATAAATTTAAAAAATAATCTTTGATTTTACTATCAAAGTAACTGGTCCGTTCCACGAAAAGTTGATGTTTTTTTACCTAAAAACAAAATAAAATATTTAGCTACAAAGAGATTATCTTTCAAAGTTATTAATTCAAACATGTACTTGGTGCTTTCAAATATTGGCAGCATCAATCAGTTAGGGTTGGCTTCATGAACAAACTACCTCCCCTACAGAAAACAGCTACCTTCACAATTTAGTGTCAGGAATTTGTTAAGAGAAAGGTTATCTCTTAACGCTTCCAATATCGAAATACGACAATTAGTCTACTTTTGGTGAATGTTTCGAAAATTGCATGTTTACGCCATTAGTGAAGGTGGTTAGGGTTATCTTCATCTCTATCCACTGTTGAATGTCATTTTGTCGCAATTAACACTTTTCTACTTCGGATTAAAACAAGTTGTTTGTCAAAATATGTTTAGTTTGGTCGTCTTCGCTGCTGATGGAGCGTAGGGCCTTTACAGTTGCCCTCTACTTTCTTCTGTCCACTTCACCCATTTTGTAGTTCCCCTTTTTATCCTAACAATACATTGGATCATAAACGTTGACATATTTTGCTTAATATAATAATAAGATTATTGCTATAAAACACGTTGACCACAAAGCAATTGTAACAATGAATAGTATCGACTCTAGTTCAAGTAAGCAACCTAAGATCAGTTCATCTCCACTAATAATGTCGGTGAAGTAAAAAGTTACTTTTTTTAATGAACGATATGATTCTGTTGTTGGTATCGGTTTCCCCGATTCTTTCTAGTATCGAGTGCTTACAGGATGGAACACATGAAGGTTGCCATGTGTAGCCATGTTGTCCGTCTGTCTTTTTCATGGGCAAGAGTTGAAGATATTCTGTTGATTAATTTCATGGGGCCAAGAGCTGGAACGGTATTTTCCATAATGATATACTACATAAGAAAGTGGATAATTCTATTAGAAATTTAAAGTGTAGAATTAGGAATATGTGGCAGGATATTACATAATATTAGACCGGGATAAATAAAAGTTATTTTGTACCATGCAAATTGCTTTCTTTTTTGACTAGTGTCAGCAATCTAAAAAACAAATTATTTTCTGGACAACCGCATAGATGAGATATTAATGAATTAAATTTGTATGGATCAGCATTGTAGGATTTTGTGTACAGGGTTGATTCTGTTGTTGGTATGGCATTGGTTTCCCCGATTCCTTAAAAAATCAGGTACTTACAGGAGGAACCAAAGTGAAGCTTGCTAGTATTCATCAGTGGAAGAGGTGCGATGGAACCAACTAGATTCGAACTTGGAACACCCAGGTCGTCAGTTCACGTCGTTATCCACTTCACGGCCATCTCTTAAATGTTGTACCATGCAAATTGCTTTATTTTGTGACTAATGTTAACAATCGAAAAAAAATGACATTACTTTCAGGACACCGTAATATATGAGATGTGGATAAATTAAATTCGTATTAATCAATATGGTACTACTTTTTTGACCGGCTTGATTCTATTGTTGCGATTGGTTTCCTCCGCAGTGGTGAGCAAAGACAGGGCGGTCGACGCGGAAATTCGAATTTGAGAAGGGGCATCCAAGTATATTTGAACTATCTCCCTTTCTCATTATATTTATCAATACTACGACTTATACTTAAATCTTTGGGGCATATAATCAAGAAGTTTATCGCGGTTATCACGAAACATCTGCATACCACTTCTTTCTAGAATCAGGTATTCAAAGGAAAGACAACGTGAAGGTTGCTAACATCTATAAGTGGAAGAGGTGCTATAGAACCAACTGGATTCGATCTTGGCACGCTCAGGTCATCATCACCACAATCCCCTCCTAGATAAGGCCAGTATATATATTTGACACATTCATGTAGGAGACATCACGTGGGAGGGTTCAGCAGCGGTAATATTGAAAGAATTTTCTGGTGTTGGATCGTTCCCTTTTTCCTCTTGGTTGCTTTTACAGGAATCTCATTGTACACGCAGACTCTGACCAAAGTAAAAAGAAGAAGCAGCATCATCGATGGCGCGAGCTGCTAATCTGATGTTGTGCCAGATGTGCAGAGGGCAAACTGAATTAGCGTTGAATAGAACGGAATTAGAAGATTATCAAATCTTAAGCTCTTCTCATGTTCTCGTAAAGTATGCGAGGGGGAGATCAACATGAGAGTCGGGTGGTAGTGGTGGTGCTGGTTGAGAGGAAAGAGGCACTTCTTGGTTCGGTTATATAGAATTATAGGATGGTCAATAGAATCAGTCGTAATTAGAGATGCACTCGGTAAGAAGCAGTACAACGCTACGTACAATTCGGTTAGCTTCTTTCGAAGGAAATGGATTGTTTGTTTGTTTTTAGCTTTTCGTTTTCTGATCGTTCTCCGCGGTTGTTTTTAGTTAATTAAAAGTGATTTTAAAATAATGAAGGAAAATCCAATTAAACAGTTATTCATGAGACACGGACTTGCTTTCAAATCCGATCTTCAGTTTTGTAGACAGAAGTCGGGGATCGGATTCGGGTTTTCTTATACGACTGCTCATCTGTAGGTCAGAGTCGTACATTTTTGTAGGAGTCGGGATCAGTATCCTCTTTCCATTTTTGTTTTTTTCTTTTTAATAAAAAAGAATCTTGAAATGGCAATTATTGCAGAAGTTGATTCTCTGTTTTAAGGTCTAAAGAAGAATGAAGTTGATAGTCGGCAGTTTAGCAATTTTTGTGAGAGTCTTTTTTTAAAAAACAAACTATAGTCAAATCCTTTCGCAGTCGACTCCACGCCTAACTTAATTTTCACTCTATGTTTTGATGAATATTTTATTTTATTTATTTTTCTTTCTGTCATTTTATAAACCACATGTAGGGACCAGAGTTATCTCCTTTCTGAGGAGAATATGATTTTAGACCCTTTGATAAAAAGGATTTAGAGTTCGACATAAAAAAAGGGAATCTTCGAATCTCGTAGCAACTCTCATACCAACAGCTGGTTGAGAATTAAGGCCATAATTCATCGTCATTTACTGCTTAGAAATGTTACAACGGGCAAATGTGCATGAATGACTTTGTGCTTAGCACATATATTTTTACTTTCATTTAAATAACCTTGTACCATGTACAGTGATTGAGAACAATGTATTTAATTAGATATTTAATCTATATATACGTGTCTTGATTCATGTATTTTTAGTCTGTCGTAGGCAAACTATTAATAAATGAAACGTATTTGTTTACTACAGGCCTTTTACCGTCTATTTTGCACGTGTGTATTAGCAAATGCAATATACGGTCACTCTTAACCAACGTGTTTAGAGAATTCATTAAAATTCTTTACTTACACGTTGCAAATAATGATAAATGTGAATATCAAATATTTTTATTTTTCACACAGAAACTAGACAGCGGTCTTAAGGGTCAACCATATGATTAAAACACACATACACACAAAATACAATTATGCAAAGTGCAAAGTAATCACTAAATCAACCGTTGTCTTTTGTCTGATAATTCCAAAATCTCGGGCGCAAGAGAGACCGCCTTTCGTTTCTCGTCTGTGCAAGAGTTGTTTCCCTTTGTATTAATAAATCAGACGGAGCTTTTGTTATAAAAATAATGCTTTTAGTTGTTATTTTTGTTTCAATTCATTCACAAATGAACGAATAGACTCGTCTGCATGTCTCCCAAACTCTGTTCTCTTACCGCCTGGATTGCCTGCCTGTCTCATAATCTTTCGGGCACCTTAAGTAAACTTGTTGAATAAGATTTGGCGTCAGTACTATCGATAATGTTTGCGACCTGATTTCCAACCACAGCTTTTCGGACAATAATATTCTCTTGTTGATTGTGCTTTCGACCTAATGACCTCTCGGGCAACGGAATGTTTACGTTTTTGTATTTTTCATTTCTTTGCAAAATAATTCTTTATTCTCTTGCTTTTTATTTTGACCTTAAATCAGTCCCTTAATGTCTAGTGTTCTAATCTGCATCTCACTCATAAAAACATTACAAAAGTAGTGACGCCCCCCCCCTAAAAATATCCGTGTTTAGTAGGATTTAGAACATGCACGGCTTAAGGATATAAACTTTGAAAAATTACACTTCAAAGCGCCACTGTACTGTAAAATCTTAAGTTTGATACTTTACTATCGTCGCATCGTCGTGGCCAGAAGTGACTTGTACGATTGTGTGGGATGTTCTAAACAACTGGCCAG
>OY744541.1:62959248-63166748 GCA_963556195.1 Sepiola atlantica
AAAATATTTTATATATATATATATATATGTGTGTGTTTTTCGTTCAAATTTTAAAGTATTGCATGGAAAGTTAATAAAATTGAAATAAAAGCCAAATTAGCAATACAAGATTAATTTTTTTTTATTTTATTTTATTTTTTTTTACATTAATCTGATCGATTACGGAATAAAATTCCTTCTTCAGGGGTGACCAGTATTGAGTCATTTTTTTTTTCTCATCAAAAAACAAGAATAAAGAAACTTATTTCTTTGTTAATTTGATAAACGTCTTTGATGGTACGACGTCATCGCCTTGCTGTTATGAAATGGCGGGTAGGATTCAAAAACCGGTGTCGAATGAGGGATGCGTTGGCACGCTGTCGAGTAATGTGTGTGTTTTTCGTTCAAGTTTTAAAGTATTGCATGGAAAGTTAATAAAATTGAAATAAAAGAGGATTAATGTAAGAAAAAAAATAATAAATTAATCTTGTATTGCTAATTTGGCTTTTATTTCAATTTTATTAACTTACCATGCAATACTGTAAAACTTGAACGAAAAACACACACATTACTCGACAGCGAGCCAACGCATCCCTCGTTCGACACCGGTTTTTGAATCCTACCCGCCATTTCATAACAGCAAGGCGATGACGTCGTACCATCAAAGACGTTTATCAAATTAACAAAGAAATAAGTTTCTTTATTCTTGTTTTTTGATGAGGAAAAAAAAGGGGGGAAAAAAAAAGAAAAAAAATGACTCAATACTGGTCACCCCTGAAGAAGGAATTTTATTCCGTAATCGATAGGATTAATGTAAGAAAAAAAAAAATCTTGTATTGCTAATTTGGCCTTTATTTCAATTTTATTATATATATATATATATATATATATATATATATATATATATATATATATATATATATATATATATAATATTGCAATGATGAAAAAATAAAATTGTATAATTTACAAATTTATTTAATCATCAAGTGTTCAAGCAAGGAATATAATAAACAATCCATAATAAGAATAAAATAAATAATAATAATAATATATAATGCCTATTTTATTTCTTTAACTTTCCGCATTTTTTGATTATGTAAATCCTACTTAATGACCTTTTTTAGAAAAAAACTCTAATTCGAAGGCGAATTTAAACAAAAAACACACACACATAAAACCCGAATAAAAGTGTTGTCCAAAAGTAACGCGTCGATCCTTGCAATGCTGTAGGTAGGAGAAACACAGCCATTATATGTATAATGCACCGAGTACACGTGTTTCTCGCCCAGAAATGCCAAGAATTGATATATAATTGATATATAAACCGGGGTGGAAATAGGTACGTGTATAGTAGTGCATAGAGGTGGCGATAGGTACTATATAGCATGTGCACAGGGATGGCAGTAAGTATGTATATAGAATGCGCACCAGGGCGATGATAGGTATATATTTAGCATGCGCACCAGGGCGGCGATCAGTACGTATATAGCACGCACACCAGGGCGGCGATAGGTACATATTTAGTGCGCGCACCGGGGCGGCGATAGGAACATATTTAGCATTCGCATCAGGCCGGCGATAGGGACGTATTTAGCATTTGCACAGGGGCAGCGATAGGTACGTATGTAGCATTCGCAACGGGGTGGCGATAGGTACGTATGCAGCATTCGCACTGGGGGGGGGGATATGTACGTATGTAGCATTTGCACCGGGGCAGCGATAGGTACTTATGTAGTATGCATACCGGGGCGGCAATAGGTACTTATATAGTATCTGCCCCGGGGCGGGGATAGGTACGTATATTGTATGTGCATCGGGGTGGCGATAAGTACCTATATAGAAGGTGCAGATAGATGTGGTACTTTTTATAGAAATATGTCATACTATTGCCCTGGGTAACGTAGGAGAAATGGTGAGAAAGAAGCAGCTTTCGCAAAAGGCAAAATTAGAAAGTAACAGTGAAATGGGGGGACCAGGGAAGAGAAAGGTAGAAAGATTAAGAGACGGCTATAGAGGAGGGGGAGAAATAGAAGTTTAGATATAAAGATGTTACACACGCGATTTTTCTTCAATTATATGTTTTCATGACCCCGAGCAACGCCGGGTAGCCCCGCTAGTAAATATATAAAAATTAAAAACTTTTTTTGAAAATGGGCGTGTTTCTCCCGCAATATCAAAATATATATTTTCCATCATACTGAACTTTATGTAACAGTAAGTGAAAGATTTATTGAAAATTGAAAAATAAATAAGTTTTATTGAAGAAAAATATCGCATACATTGTCTCCAGTTAATTATTTTTGTACATCTCATCTTTTACCGTCATGGGTTCGACCGCATTGCAAACATCCTTATTAAGTAACTATATACTCATTTACCAGCAATGATTCAATCAAACTACCATATCCTTTAAAAATCATATTTCTAAACTTTTACTGTCTTTTCTTCTTCAAGTTAAACGTCAATCCATCTCTTATAGTTATTTTATAGAATAGTCTACTTTCCATTGTAGGGGAGGTATGTATTAGAAGAGAAGCTGTTATCAGACGCAAATAAAAAGAACAAGTTGTTGTTAAACGAATATATTTTTTATCTTATTAGATTTAGATGTGTGTTTATTGTGAAATCTTCGTTGTTTTCTTTTTGGTGTTGAATGACCTTTTGTGGTTGTTTGTAATGCAATTCGGCAAGGAGACAAAAGCCGGAAGTTGTTTGTGGAGATGAGTAAAACCGGAAGTTGTTCAGATAAAAATATTGGCTTTTTTGTTTAAATAGTAGACATTTTAATCAAAAATATTTCTAATTTAAATTTGATTGTTGGACATTCATGACGAAAACTTAGTGGACAAATCAAGAATAGACTGAAGCTTTTTTTTATTATTCAGACTAGTGTTCTAATCATGGATGTTATACTCGCAACGTTTTGGCCGATATAACTTCCTACCTTTTTCATGTGCGTCTTGTCGAACTCGGGAATCTGTACGCAATTTCAAACGGAACCCTTTATTTAATCCCCGGAGGTAGCTTGCCATGACCGGATAGAAGTCTTAGGTAATTCGTAATTGTATTAGTATCACCCGTACTGAGGATTGAACCTTCAACCTCCAGAAGACTGTCACTTAGAACTGATTATATCTTAGCACTTTTATGCGGACAAATATAGTTAAATTACAGAAAGGATCGTGAATTTTATTAATAATTACTGGGTGGATGGCATTTAATTTGAGTGTTTTTGTACAAGCATAAAATGTCACATATGGAATCGTTAATAACATTTTTAGTCGAATCATATCTCTATCTTTACAAAGTGAGATATATTTATATGTTTATACATTTGTATGTACAGGATTCACTCCTAAACTAATTAAACTTTAAAAAACGGGGAAAATTCAAGTGACTCCGATTTTTGTAAAATTTTTACAATAGGTATTAGATATCAATTAATAAATAATATCTAAATGTTAGTTTCCTTGGTGTATTCTAAAGGGGTTTTAGGGGCCATAATATGGACACAACCTCCTATTTCAAAATTAAAATATTTCAGATTTGCATTAGACACCAATTAAGCATGATTCCTTGAATTTCAATTTCTTAAGATCGCTTAAGCTTTAAATTTAAGACAATTTTCTAGAATCAAAATCATGTCATGGAATTTGAACAAAATTGCAATGAGTATTCTAGACGTAAGGTTTAGTATAATTATATCTTGATTTTGCTGTTTTTACGGCCAAATAAATGTGGTACAAATCTGTTTAATTTGGCGGTATTAATTTTACCCGTCCTGGGACGAGTATCCTTCAAGTTTTGTATAAATAAACTCCAGTTAGTCTGACTTGTCTACCAAGTTTCAGTCATGAATGTCCAACAGTTTTTTTCATCACCGCTCAATGATAAGCAAACTTACATACGACGTGCAAAATTGTCAATAACTTTGGCGCCCTTCTCTGTTGGAACTCTCCTGATTTCGGCTGTGATGGCCCTGTTCAGTTCAGAATGAGTCTAGGCTTTGGTAAACATTGTCTTTGAGATAACACCACCAATAAAATTCTGGGTTGTTATTGTTTAGTAAACGTTAAGCCTATTCAATATCACATCACCTACTGATGAGACGATCACCAAAGTGTCCCCGCATATTATATCTGTATGTTACACATAAATATTTAAACAATAATTTTATGATAATATTGTATTCGAGCAACGCCGGGTATCTATACTAGTACTACATGAAGTTGTTTAAATCGCTATCCCAGCAGCAATCAGCAAAAATGCTGACAAACTTTCATGAAAGCAGTTTCATTCTAAACTATGGAATTCTTGGCAAACCAGAAGAATCCCCGACTGAAAGTCCGCAGCAAACAGTGTCCGGTCAGATTCAGTTCCTGATATTAAACTTCATCCGTAATATAACTTCCGACGAGAGTTTTAGTTTCATAAATTTATTAATTCATTTATTAAATTGTTAGGCGAAAGTGTAGAATAGTAACAACCTCCCTCCCCCGTCATGTTAAGAATGACTTTCTAAATAAAAGCGTTATTATTTTAGCATGGTCAGTAAACTTGAGAAGATTATTTAGAAAGCTATTCTTAACATGGGGAAGTGGGGGGCTTTGTTAACTATTCTGTACTTTTACCTAACAATTTAATAAATAAATTAATAAATACAAATTAATACAAAACTTGACAAACCACAAGAGTAAGCGACCCAAAACAGAGTCTTAAATATCAGGAACTGAATCTGACCGGACACCGTTTGCTGCGGACTTTGAGTCGGGTACTCTCTGGTTTGCCAAATTCTTTTCTTCCAATTCTATTTAAAAACTCTTATGGTCTTTGTATCTTTCATTGACCAACTTAGATATGTTTGGTAGAGTCGCCCGCCTTTCTGCCATTTTTCTCTTCCCTCTCTACCATTTCTGCCCAAGTGTCAATCCGACCTCGTTTTCAAGAGACGATTCAATTATAATTTTTATTTTGTTCATCCAAAACAAGGCATATAGACACTGAGACGTAAGAGGATACTGTGATTCAGACTGGATTTATAGCGGGCAACCTGCGTGGGGAGTTGGGCAGCTACATTTTTGTTCAAATTACATTAAAATTTATGCATGTTGGTACGGTCGGGGGAACAAAGAGCAGGAAAGGGATTCATAAGGCAAGCGGTCCAAGGAAAGAGGCTATTATAGTAACAACTATTCCAGCATTTAGGGACCTTTACCGTGAAGAAATGGGATTTTCTTGTGAGTCGGGTGGGTTGGAAGAATTTTCGTTGAAGAAGTAAAAGTAAAATCATTGGAACACATTCTGTGTAAGTTCGTGTATAACGAGCACAGTGGTGAAACACTGCGGCGATGGGGCAGAGGCTGGAGCTTGACAGACGGTACGGGACCTATTAGGAAGTTCAGCTGCTAAGTGAACCCCTATAAAATGGCTACTTCTCAAGAGAAGGCACAAAATTAAACAAAAATAATAATTGTAAAGAGACATTATGGACACTACTATATATATATATATATATATATATATATATATATATATATATATATATATATTCATAACTTACTACCTTGCTCTACTCACGTATTGAGCACTGTTGAAGTAAATACTGAAAATTGATACATAATATATTATATCTCATTTATAATATTATCTGTGAATACATGAAATAATATATATATATTATTCTATGTAAGGTTAGTGGGAGAAACCCCTAGCAAAGTGCTTGATTATTAAGATAAATAAAAAATAAGAGCGTAATATTTAGTAATATATGTATTACAAAAGATCAGAACAACATCGGTACTGTCGGTTTTAAATCCTAACAAAGGGACTTAAAATAAGCATCTTTACCCGTCTCTCTTCATCATCTGGATAAACAGAAGCTGTAGAGAGTCCGGTAAAGAGGGCTATTTTAGGTATCATTTGTTAGGATTTGAAACAAACGGTACCGATATTATGATCTTCTGTTTTATATATATATATATATATATATATATATATATATATATATATATATATATATATATATATATATATATATATATATAAATTTACGAGAGAGAGAGAAGTTTAAAAGCAAGATGTTACACACTTTTGAACCCTTCTATTCTTGTGTCATAACCCCACTCCCCGGACAATGGTAGTAATAAAATGAAGCTAACAACTGTATATCCTATAGTTGCACATTTTTTTACATGTGAAAAGGAAAGATGTACGTTCAGTTGATCGATCTTTGTTATCTCTGCTATTTCTATCGTTATACATGAAGCCATCTTTCGAGCGATCAGAAATTCATTTAAAAAATTTAACATCACTGAAACTTAACCCCCCTTCAACGTTTTTAATGGATATATTAGGGAACTCTTATAAACTGATTTTTTTTTAAATTGAACTATTATAATGTTTCAGAATTTCGTAGGTGAGGAATCATCACCATCATCATCATACACATAATCGGTTTAACGTCCGTTTTACATGCTTGTATGTTAGACGGCTTTAAGAAAAGGACATTCAAACCAACCTATCTCGGATCAGGTCTTTATTTATCCCTCTTTCTCTCAAGTTCACCCTTATAAATTTCTCCCATGTTTCTCTTCGTCTTCCACTCGTAACTGACCCCGTTTCCCCGACTCAACGATAATTTCTATTATTCGGACTCATATTCGCAGTTTGGTTGTTATTTTCACAATGTTTCGACCGATGTTACCTCCGACCTTCTTATGGTACATTTTTTCGAATTTGGGAATATTTATGTTTCACTCGGGAACATATTCAAATTACGAACTGAATCCTTTATTTAATCCACAGAGAACAATCTGTCGCCATAAATTAAATAAAGGTACAGTTCGAAATTCCGTATAATTTACCACCTCGACAAAATACAGCTGAAGAAGGTCGGAGATTACATCGACCGAAACATAGTGAAAACAACAACCAAGTTTAGAATATTAGTCCGAATAATCCCAATAATATCAACTTCCATAATGTTCTTTTAAAACTGAACTTGTCTTATATTATGACACGGGGGTGCGAGACTTGATAGAATCACGTATTCCTGTGACGTCACATGCAATAACTGAAGCAGTCTATTCTTCTCTTCCTGTTTTGACTTCACCCGTACAAGTCGTGGAAAATAATTACTCCTGAAAAGTCACTACCCGTATTAGGCAAGGGTGGAATTTGGGTGTATAATTACATGCGCAAGGAATACCACCGTTCAATGTTTCTCTGAGCTCAAATGAATCTTTTAAAATTTGAACCATAGTTTTTTTGTTGTGGTTATTTTTCGTCATAAAAGACGCCGGTCACGTGGGAGGCAAAAAATAGATGACCGACCAACAAGGTTCGAGATGACAACGCATAACTTTTATACTATGCTTTTAAAACTGAACTTCTGTAATGTAGCTTTAAACGGAACTTCGATATAATGTTGCTTTAAGGCTGGGCTTATGTAATCTATATACTATTAACACTATGTGGATCTTGGTTTCCCTGTGCACACTAGATGGCGTCTTTATCTAGAACTAAATAGATACATATCAGAGTTCATGACGGTATCAATTAGTTCAATCACGCACCCGTTACTATTCAGTAAGTGTTAGGGTTTGTTTCACCAACTAGTTAATCATTACTACATAACAAAGCAGCCTCAATTTATAGCATGTTAAAACTCTGTGGGGCTTGCTTTGCCCCGTGCACACTGAATGACGTCTTCCTTTTGGTGGGGCACCCACTAAAATAGAGAGGTGCATCATCCACTAAAATAGAGAGATGGGGGATAACCGTGAACCGTGGATGACGTCATCAATCAAACAAGAGAGAGAGAGGAGAAGAGATCCTTGATGACGTTTTATCGAGAGAAAGGAGCACGAGTATTCTGTTCGAAGAACCTCTAGATCCCTGGGAATATAGTGTACATTAATGGTCAACTTATATAAAACTTGAATTGAATTATGTTTTATAATAATTTTTTTCGTCCTAAAAATACTGATATTTTATATCAATATCTTTGTCTTCGAAAACATCTGATATCCCTTTTGATAAATTATCTGGTATCCTTTCAAATAATTAAAATTATCGTAGGTTTTAAACAAATTACAAATAACCTCGAAATGTGCGTATCACAATTGAACAAGTGGACTGGTGCGGTGTAAGAGGGTCAGAAAGATCAGTATTAAGATAGTGTAGTTGATGAGAAATTATTTTGTAGGGGCGAGTCTAGTGTTTTGCCCTTGGGGGGTCTTCTGTCTTTTTTTTTCGGATTCTTTTAAGGATCAGTCTCTGTCCCAAATAGTTGATATTAGAATCCTCCATTTTCCGGGGGGGGGGGTCATTTTTTTGTTTTGCTTTCGTATGTAATATACTCATACTAGATATTGAGATAAGTTGATTGTAGCACCATTAAGAGAGATGGCCACTCATATTAATTAGCCACTGGCTATTGCTCGGGCTTTTACTTTGATGAAAAAATTGCCTATGTAATGTATATAAGACTAAAATGCACTGGCTAGCTTTTTGTCTATGTACCTATTTTTTATTTCTTTGTTATTTTGTGTACTGTATCTTTTCCATTTTTGCATACACAAACACATATCCTCAGCCCATTTTTTTTTCGATTTTTTTCCTTCATGACAATAAGCTGAAAGAAAAGAAGTGTAGTTTGTTTTTGTCCGTCCCAGATATGGAGATGGGGTTGCGTTAAAAGGAGAGCAAGGCGGAGAGTAAGCTCTGTCTTGAAACATCAAGGAGAGCAGTCATATAAGATTGCATCAAACAATGTCCATTTCAGTCAGTATCCTAAGTGTCAATTTGCTAAAAATTTAGACACACTTTGGCACTTTTTTTGTTTATTTTTACCTGATATTCCTTACTTCTACTTCTTTAAGCCTTTTAGTTTTTCATCAAGGCCGCTATATATATATATAATATATATATATATTATATATATATATATATATATTATATATATATATATATATATATATTATATATATATATATATATATATTATATATATATATATATATATATATATATTATATATATAATATATATATATATATATATATATTATATATATAATATATATATATATATATTATATATATAATATATATATATATATATATTATATATATAATATATATATATATATATATTATATATATAATATATATATATATATATATATATATATATTATATATATAATATATATATATATATATATATATATTATATATATAATATATATATATATATATATATATATATATTATATATATAATATATATATATATATATATTATATATATAATATATATATATATATATATATATAATATATATATATATATATATATAATATATATATAATATATATAATATATATATATATATATATATACTTGGATTCTGAATTATAGTTCTTTGTTCTCATTGATTGGCCTGCCTGTCCAATAATGCTCAAGGCAGAACTCATTCGATAAAATAGCTGATGAGAAGCTGAGTAATATCTCTTACTTTGGCTCGCATCTTTTTGCCATCATATCAAAACAAAATCTTTTAACATGATTCAACCTTCTATGGAGATTTTGTATGTTTTCAAGTAACAAATATATTTTTTCATAATTGGATACTGCGTTGAATTAGAACACCTAATCGCTACCAAACTCTGCTCAGTATATTTTGAAAACAATCAATGTATATATTTTTTAATCAAATAAATTGACCTTTTTACTGTGCACTATTACATTCCATCTGATAACTTAAAATTGTAATTAGAGACCGGGAAAAGAAAGCAATGTGATATAAGTAAGGTCATCAGTGTCGCTATTATCAAACAATAATTCATAATTCTTGAGATTTAAAATCAAATAATGCTCTAATAGACGATGTGAGCCACTTCGACTGGAATAAGAAAATGACGTAATAACTTAGGGAAATCGTGTGCGTAGTTTCGGTTACACACACAAAATATCTGTTATAATACGATTTTTACTGACACATATATGTGTGACAAGATGAGGTGTTTTTCTGGTGCGATATCAGTTGATTAATTAGGTTAAGTTAATTAGGGAACTATATATTAAAAGAAATGGACGTCAACACACTTTTGAGCGAAAAGTGTAGCCAAATATTATTTTCAACTTGCTATAAAAATAGGAAAAATCATATCCTTTCACAAGGTCAAAGAAATGTCTGTCAGTTGAATCATCAAAACAATAATTTTGAAACGTGATTTTGATTTAAAATTAGCAAGAAAGGCCCGACGTTGTTCGAGATCTAATGCAGATTACTACTATGTACTTTTCACTAGGCCAATAAAACCATATTACCTTCTTGGTTTTTACTTCCTCACCTCCTTCCGTTTTGCCTCCTAATATAGTCGGAAGAAGCTGAAATGTTGGAAAACTTTCTGAATTAGCCTTATATATATATATGGTTTAAATTTCATTCAAATCGGATATACATATTTAGAGGTTTAAGTGGGCTTCTATCTTTATGGGCCACTTAAAGGTGGGATACGTAGATATTCGGCACATACAGGGTGACATAGATATTTGGGATCGCTTACATTATCTTCCCCGGAGAATAGTATACATATAACATAAATTCATAAAAATAGGATATATTTAAAGTTTGAATAGGTTGTGCACTTAAACGTTCGAGAACACTCCAGTGGTCCTGCCCGGTAAATTTTACATAAAATATGCTTTTAGATTTTATGAAGATTCTCTAACTGTTATTTCTACAGGGAACACACAAACATAAACACACACATAGACCTTGAGTCATATATATATATATATATATATATATATATATATATATATATATATATATATATATATATATATATATATATATATATATATATATATATATATATATGAGTGTCAGGTTGTATATATCAAAAGAAATCAAATAAAGTGCTCGATCATATGAGAGCTAATATAATTCATTTAGATACTGTATATTACATATTTCAGCAATGCACCGCGGTTTCATCCAAAAGGGCAGATTTAGACATCTTTAGTAAATCTTCGTGCCCAGTGGAATCATCGGCAAACTGAAAGGATTGTAGGCGCGCCTGACACTAAAGATGTCTAAATCTGCCCTTTTGGATGAAACCGCGGTACATTGCTGAAATATACAGTATCTAAATAAATTATATATATATATATATATATATATATATATATATATATATATATATATATATATATATATATATGATCACACTGATCGCAAAACAATTGTTTAGACTGATACAGGTAAGTGACCAAATCGATTTTACGATATATATGATAATATGCTTTTTATTTTTGTCATTCGAAGCAGACGAATGTTGGTAAATAGAAGTAGACGAGGGAGAATTTATAACACTTGCCTTTTTTACCAAATTATTTAAAAATATCATGACACCAAACCGCGAAGTGTAAATGAAAATTGCTAAGGATGTGGGGGGCTATTTACGTTAAATTAACATAGCAAATGGGTGTCTCATTTAAACATTCGTCAGGTATGTTAAAATAATTTTTTTTAATTATATTCTGAAAATGTGGTATTTTAACGATAGTATTCTAAAGAAAAATAAATATCGTATGCAAATTATATAGTGTGTTTTTGTACTAATGAGTCACCGCTTATCAAGGCCTGAAGGTAGAAAAAATGATTAACTGCCATAAAACCCTAGAATGGCCCGTATATGGAGGATCATTTTAAGTTAAATTTATATGCGACACTGATGCCCAACTCTAAATTCTAAAATATTTTTGTTGTTGTTTTCTACTGCCGCCAGGGTTTTCTGGGTATCCACACATAATCACCTACAAAAGTAGACCCGTATTCTTTTTTTGGGTGTAGGGGTAACTGAAGGTGTTAACCTACAATAATACCAAAACTTTTAATATTTTTTATTTATACATGAAAAATAAGGTATTTAATATTTCACGCAAAAAAAATAACAACTAAACCTAATTGCTTAAAATTAAAATAAAAAAGTGACGTACAGTAAAAAAAATAAAATATGAGTAAATTTGCTTATTCTGCTTTTTTAGGCGAACACCGTGGAAAATGGAAAGAAGGAAAACATATTTTAGAATTTAGAGTGATGGATCAGTTTCATATATATTTAACCTAAATTGTACGTTATTCTGTGCGTTTTTTTTTCAGGGGAGGGGGCCACCATTTTAGGCGATTACGGTTAGTGTTACAAATATATTAGTTAACTATACCCTCCCCCAATTAATTGCTTCTCAGAGGGCGGGTATGTTTTGATAGTAAATTATAAAGTTAGGTATGTGTTTTTTTATGTGTCTGCGTGCATGGTAATCTCTAAAACTAATGAACGGATCATCATGAATTTTGGAATATATATTCTAAAAAATACGGTAGGTAATATGAGGACATTATTTTATAAATGCTAACACTTTATATATATATATGCGCCCCGCATATATATAAAGTTTTTTTTTTTTTTATTTACCTTTTTTTAACCGATCATTATGAATTTTGGAATATATATTCTCGGCAACCCGGTGAGTAACATTTGTTTTTGTAAACTTTACCATTTAGTGGGTGCGGCCACTATAACTCCCACCCGCCCTAAAAAATTTTTAAAGTGTATTGATGAAAAATAAAATGAATATAGATACAAAAAAATACAAAAAATAATAGAGAAAAGAATTGCTTTACATGAATTTTGAGTTATATTAAGCAATACATCTTTAAAAGAATATGTGTGTGAGCGTCAATAATATGTATGTGATTGGTAAAATCATAAAATATTGGACTTATCGTTATGAATTATAGAATATGTAATCTAGGCAACAGGGTATGTAACGTGAACACATCATTTTTTAAAATTTATACCATTTAGTGGGGGCGCCGAAACAGTACAATACCCCCAAGAGAAAAAGAACATTCAAATTTAATGCTATTTGCTTATACCCGTTGTGACGTGTATTTTATCAGTTATTTATAAAGTTAAGAGTTAAAACAAACTCCAAGGTATTTATGGGATTTAAATTTCAATATTTCGTAAGACGTCATCCTAATTTTATTACAAAACTTAGTCGTCTTCAAAGTCAAATTTTGTTCATTCCATTCATCATTTTCAATCCTCTCATAATATTCTTCATCATCCAAATGACAAGCTATCCATCACATAGATCCTTGCCCTCGAGTGGATTTTATCCGTGACCCATTAGTAATATATGTCTATATCTGATGATAATGATGGAAAAAATAATCCAACGTAATGGAAAATTAACAAAGAAAACAAAAGAAAATTGCTTAAATATTCATCAACGTTTCGTCTTTATTTCAAGACTTTCTCAGGATGACTGCTTTGAAGAAAAGCATAGAAGTCAATATTTGAAAATACATTGTGCGTCCATGACGCGAAAATATTTTTTTGTTCTTTTTTCGCATTCAAAATATGTGGTGCGTCTATGACGTGATCAGAATATAATTTATCTCTTTTAATCAGCAAACTAATAGGAATCGAACCGAGCTTGAAATTAGATCCAGGCTAGCTATTTTGCACTACATCCCAACAAAACTCTTCACATAAACAAACAAACAAACAAACAAACATATTCATTACGCTATATAAACAGACTGCATATTTTGAATTCTAATGTCTATGTTTCGTTAAAAAAAAGAACGAAAACATTATTGTCTTGTCATAGGCGCACTATGTATTTTCAAATATTGACTTCTATGGATTTTTTTAAATTTCAAATTAGTCATCTTGAGAAATTCTAGAAATAAAGACGAAGCATTGCTGAATATATATATATATATATATATATAAAAATCGTTTTTTTCCTTTTTTCATATATATATATATATATGTGTGTGTGTGTGTGTGCATGTTTTTATATTCTACTGAGGTATTTAACATTGGGTCTACACTTTAAGGTTTTGTTTTGGTTTGATTTGAATACATTGCTTTTGTTTTTTTCCCTAGATACTAATGAGACTGCTCCGAATCCCGTTCTAACAAACAAAATATACAATTTTATGTACTCTTTATCTGGAATATGATTTGAACATAATTTAAATTAATACATAAAACAGACATGCAAAGCAGGAATAAATATTTGAAGAATATTTGAAATTGTTATGCTTCAGGTTCTTAGAATCTGAAGTATAAAAACTTTCAGAAAAATGACTGAAATCGGCCTTTAGATAAACAGAATTGGGTTGATATGCCGTAAAACCACCAAACCATTTCTATGTCCTTATTAAAATATTATTCTTATTTTCACAGGAAGACAAAACAAAAAAACAAATAGAACCACGATCTTATTGGCTCATAAATAGGATGTGTCTATTTCTTCATCGACACAATTCGACCGATAAAATTTAGTTCTACATGTCTGATCGCGGCTATAGATAAATAATCTTTCTTTAAGTTATCCGCCCCACCCCTCACTCCTTCCACCCCGCATTATTTCTCATCGCTTTGCCCCCACCCCTTCTTCTCATTCCCCCCCCCCCGAATCGTAACACACAAATGTCCACGTAAGGGTGCCATAAATTTTGTTTGAGCATTAACAGCCGTCGCACAGTTTGCTTTTGACATACGAATAGACACTACTACTACTACTACTACTACTACTACTACTACTACTACTAATAATAATAATAATAATAATAATAATAATAATAATAATAATAATAATAATAATAATAATAATAATAATAATAATAATAATAATAATAATGATGATGATGATGATGATGATGATAACTGTTCATTATAACGATTCATTTAAAATCTTTTTCTCTCCGGACAGTTTCCTTTTCTTCCTCCAATAGTTTCTCCCTATCTTTCTCTCGGCATAGAGTATTACGTACTAAATGAAAGCATCCTCTCTCTCTCTCTCTCTCTCTCTCTCTCTCTCTCTCTCTCTCTCTCTCTCTCTCTTTCTCCCCCTCTCTTTCTCTCTCTTTCTCCCCCTCTCTCTCTCTCTCTCTCTCTCTCTCTCAATAATAATAATAATGATAATAACCACTGACATTATATAAAAATCCAGCTTCCATTCGCACCCCTGACCCACGCATACACCTTCTCTCCAACGGTTGATATAAAATGTGGAAAAATGACGACAGCTCATCTCACTGAATCTCCATTGTTTCTCCCCAACCCCACATTCACCGCCCACTCCTACCCCTGGCCGTTCATCTTCGCTAGATTCCCTGAGCCACAGGTTTTACGGGCGAGCCGGTAATATGTCCATCTCAGAAAGCTAAGAATTTATACTCCGTTGCCGATGGTCAAGCGAAGATATTTTCCCCTGTTTTCCGCGAAAGCCGAGGGTGGGGGCTTTGAGCAAAAACGACCCTCAACATACGCACCTCCCCTCTTTCTAAGGAAATAATACAGCTAATTTGGCTTCGCTTGCCAAACTTGTATCATTGCTTTCAACTGAAAAGCCACCCAACACCGCATAAAAAAAAAATAATAAAGAAGGGGAGTGAGACGCATAAAAGGGAACGAGAGAAAGAGATACAAAGAAATCTTAGAGCTTAAAGGTTTTAATATTGTTTTTGTGATTTGAAGCAAACCCCAGTGCGGCGCTTCTTTCCCCGTGTAGACACGTCTAAACCGCGGTTTTCCTCATCTACGATACGTGTTTGCGAAAAGGCCTTCCGCCTAAATGCAAACATGGGCATAAATTCGAGTAAACCTTAAGGGGAGATGGGGGTGCTGAAATCGAGAAAACGGTATAGAGATCGTTCCCTCTTCCCCATGAAATGACAAGAATTTCATTAGAAATGGTTGACAGCAGGAATAAATTCAGAGAAAGTGTCTGTTGATTCCGACCCCAAAACAAAACGATAGATACATTTAATGCCACCCACAGATGTAGAAGTGAATCTAATTTTTCTTGGAGTAAGTTTATGTGGCATTCATTGATTGGGTGAGAATTGTTTGTAAAATTGTCATAAAACTTTTGGCAAATAACGCCAGCATTATCTCGCTTAACGTCATTTTGATTTCGCCATTTTTGTTCTTCCTTTCTGTCTTGTTTGTATCACTCGAATGGTTCAAGTGGTTTCCACAGGTTCTCTCGCAAACCTGTTAATTTAAGTGTGTGTGTGGGGGGGGCATAATCGGCACAGAGATCGGGGGGGGGCACTTAGTTTTTTTTGTTGTTTTTACCGCTTAAAATGGTGTCGGAAAAATTATATTAATACTAACTGGCTTTGCCAGCTCTTTATCGCTACGTGAAGCCTAAGTTAGCTACGTGAAGCCTAAAATTTAAATAATGCGCATTTCATTCATAAATTTATTCTAAAGACAAAGACAAGGCAAACTTTTACGTATTTATTCATAAAAATCGATACATATTAATATTTTATACAAATTTAGTTATCCTTGAAATAAGACGAACGAAATGAAAAGAAGAAATCAATTCGCCTGATCTGTGGTGTATGTGGAGAGGTGGGCTCTTTTAAAAACAGTAAAAGAAAGATTTTTACGTCGCTAGAGAAAGAAAGAAAGGGGGAATGAGAGCGACGGCAATTTTTTTAGTGTTTTTAAAAGATCCCCCTGCCTAGAGATAGATAGATAGATAGATAGATAGATAGATAGATAGATAGATAGATAGATAGCTGTCACTGTCACCCCCAACACTTATTCCTCATCGGTATATCTTTCTTGTTAGCTAAGATATATTAGTTTCATTGAAATTATCTCCCTTGGTAATTAATTAGCATATTGTAAGAAAGGTTCTTGTATATTATCTTTTTTTTTTCATTATTAAATCACTTTTAATTTATTACTGTTAATATCGATGAAACTATTACAGAAATATAGGAAAATTACAAGTTAATAACACGAAACATCAATTTATTATTAACTGTTTAAAAAATCGTTATGCAAATTAGACATTCAAAGACGTCTTCTTGAATCGTGCATGTATGCTTTACGTACATCATTCCAAAATAGTGTGTTGTATTATGGATGTAAATAACAGTGAGCCGTTTTGAGTTTAATATAGGTGTAATACATTTTTAAAAAGTGTCGCATTTGTTCATTTAGATACATTGTCATTTATTTGTATTATTGATTTTATTTTTGCGTTATTGACAATTGAACGCATTTAAATATCTTTTCGCGGGGAAACATTACCTACATGCTAGTTTGGGAAATATTGTTTTCCCTTTTACCAATGTGATGCCCCATATGGGAGCGTATATATTTATAAAATATAATTATCCACGGACATATGTTTCGTCGCCTACGGCTCATCCTTTAGTCACTAAGGTCCCGGTTTTGAATCTATCTATGTCTAACCACACTGATGAGCCGTATACGACGAAACGTGTCCGTGAATAATTATATATATATATATATATATATATATATATATATATATATATATATAATTATTGAGGTCACCACTCAAGATCGAGAACCATTCGAGGATGAGGGTCAATGAAACGGGAATGGTTGCCAGTCGAAAGATTAGGAACACTATGGGATTACTAACATCGGTCAATGGTATGAACTGTGTTTGGTTGCTTATGGGTCAGTCAGTGACAAAAAAATGTTGACATTGGATTTGAAGACGATCAAGTTGTAATCAGCAGGGAAGCAGTTCCGCGCTAATGTGTTCCATATGGTCCCTAAACGAAGCTCAATATATTTTGACGACAATGTGTGCAGGGAAGGTATAACCGGCAACGTGGTACGCTAAAGACGAAAAGGCTAGAATATCAATTATGTCTAGCTTTTCAATATCGCACAAACATACACTAAATGTTTGATATAACAATAAAACAAAATAAACGGTGAAGTCAAAATACTTGCAAAGCTTTGCAGAATTAGACACTAATTGATTTTCAAATTTTAAAGGAGTTTTGCAGATTATAGGTTTAAATTAATAAAAAAGAATTAAAAACTAAAAGTGCAATCCCACAATAAAGTCTATTTTTTTATCGAATATATCAAATAAAGTCAGTTTCCCCACATATCTTTGTAGTTAATAGCTTCTTCTAATGCATTTTTTTTTTTCAATTATCTATCTTTTTGTTTTTGCTGGAGATGCTGCATCCTACCAGATGCCAGACATTCACCCGTTATTTCAGAGATTCCAACTGAGAGATCTTTTTAAGATTCTAACTGTCCACTTTGTCCATCGGGTATATTCACTGGACAGTTTTTGTTTTTTTTTCATTCTTTTTCATGATCCCGATAACTCAAATCGTTACTGGAATTATAGAGATCTTTCTAGGATTCTAGTTTCTTTTCATGCCGTGCATAAAACCTTGGTATTTAGTTTAATTTTTCCTCTCAGCTCTGTTTAAACCAATATCATTAGGGACACTGACTTCAACTAGGGTTGCTACTCACCTCTTCTTGTCCAATATAACTATGTCAGGTTTAACAGCTCCGTTTTCTAATTATGTAGCTGAAGGAATTTCATAGCCATACAAGGTATATGCTTGATTCCGTTTTTCAGTCATATCTATAATATAGAAGAGCCTTTTATTTCGAATGGTGCCCGGAAAATTCGTCACGGGAAAACTCGTCAACGGAAAATTCGGCAACGGAAAATTCGTCACTTTTGGCCAAGTAGGAAAATTCGGCAATTATCGAATAAATATCGATTGAAAATAGATTTTAGAACCGTTTTTACAGGAGATGTACTTGTAAATACGGGGCTACCCCCGTCCGCAGTGGAGAACATTTTCTTATATTATTTGTTGGTACTTGTGCAGTTTACGAACCGGGCTTTTTTTTTTAGATAAGATTTTCAAATGAAATTAAATTTTTACGATATCTTTTGTTTATTAAATTGTTAGGTGAAAGCACATTTTTATTTATTTATTCTATTTTTTTTTTTTTTTTGGAAATAGAACTTTGAAAGTTTAATTTAATTATTATGGTATCGTTTGGTCATCACATTATTAATTAAACCAATTTGTTATAAACATTAACTAATCATGCAAAGATAATGTTTGTAATTTCTTTTTATGAAATTATTGAATGTAAATAGAGTCCATGACTTTGAATTGTTCAATCCATGAGGATTTGCTAAAAGAATTTGAAGCCAGTTCAAATGACTTTCTATTCGACAATTTAAATGCTCTTATAGTACTTTCAAATTTGTAAGGGTCACGAAGTAATTCGTATTTTCTTTATTAACAAAAAAATTAAATATTTGCATTGTTTATGAATAAAATGAAATGCATTCTGGTAGATTTAATTTCGTCATTTGTTTTCAATAGAAGTTTGTTTCAGTACTTTACACGTGTGCATTTTTGATTTCTCCAAATAGTTGATTAAATGATAATAAAAATAGTAATGTGTAAGTCATGCAGAGGCGAGAAACATAGACACACACACGAGAAGTGGTCACACACTTTGGTGCTCTTATCTACGGATTTGTTTATATTCCAATATGTGATCGACCCATTAACCCTAACTAACTAACTAACCAGATAATTAACTAACTAACTAACTAACTAACTAGCTAATTAACTAACGTAATCACGGGTTAGAGTTAATGGGTGATCACATATTGGAATGTAAACACCTGCGAAGATCACATATCGGAAGAGCAATCACACTTTGATCTTTTAATGCTCAATTCAGTTTACGATACTATTTCAGACTAATGCTCTATTTTTCAATGCTAAATTCGGAGGGGGGGTGTTCTGTGGTTATGATACCACCCTCTCAAGCATTACCTTCTCCTTTGGGAGGTAGTGCAGTATCTGTTTAGTTGTCATGAGATCTTCCTCGCAGATATTACCTCCCCCTTTTTGGAGGTAGGGAGTAGTGTAGTATCTGTACCGTTGTCATGATACCATCCTCCAGGCATTACTTCCTCCTGGAGGGGGGGGGGCAGTGTAGTATATATTCGTTCGTTATGATACAATCCTCCTAGGAATTAACTCCTCTTTTTTATGGGAGGATAATATAGTAATTGTTCTATTGTCATGATACCGTCCTCCAATCGAAAGCATTACTTCCTCCTTTGGGGGGGGGGAGGTGTAGTGTAGTATATTTTTGTTCGTCATGATACAATCCCTACAAGCATTACCTCCTCCTTTATTGGGTGATGGGGTGTAGTATCTGTTCTGTGAGCATGATATCCTCCTCCTATGCATTACCTCCTCATTTGAGGAGGGTGTAGTATATGTTCTGTGGTCATAATACCATTCTTCCATGAATTACCTTCTCTTTTTTGGGAGTGATGTATTGAAATACTAGTAAAATGTTAGAACTCTGGTCGCATATTTTTGTTAGTTAATATAAAGATTGTTAAAATAAATAAATCTAAACTTATTTTATGATTTATTTTGATTGTTTATCTGTTGTTTTTCTATAACCTTTTATTGTGAGTTTTGTGTTGGTCCATTTATCCTAGTAAAATCACTGCACTGTCAATATATTTAAATTAAACAAATGAAACAAAAATGGCCACAAATTACATTTATTTAAAATACTCTGTTTCATTACTTTCATCGTTTGTTTGTGTTTGTCCCTTGTATCTGCGGAGTCGTTAACTGCAAACCGAAAATTAGTCGCGGTGGTGGACTTAATATTCCTTATTGAATAAAGTAATCTGCAATTTGATCTGAGACATAACGAGCCTTGTAGTCTTTGACTGTGGTCAGAGCTAGCCTGAAAACGGAGCCACTGGCGACATTCTTTGGGCTGCGAAGACTAATTTCGTGCTCTTTTCGACATTATTGTCAGCCATTTTGTTTGACGAGTTCAAGCCGCTTTGATTTTTTTATTGAATTTGTCTGAATCTGCGCGTCCTAACAATCCTTTGTATTATATATATATATTTATATATATATACATATATATATATATATATATATATATATATATATATATATATATATAGATAGATATATATATATATATATATATATATATATATATATATATATATATATATATATATATATATATGTTATTCTTCAATTAAAAAAAATGTATGCTGACGGTATGGGGCAGGATGTGCGTTCTATTCCTCTGGTACACAAAACAATATTAAATCCGAGTTCTGAACTCATCGATTATGACCTCGAAGTTGAAACTTAGATTTCAAAACTTTTTCATCAACGAAAAAAAAACTCTTTTCTTTTTTTTTTAAATTCTGATCCGTATTTGTATTTTCTTTTTTGTCGTTTTTTAAAATTCAGATATATTTGTTTATTTTTATTTAATCGTTTTTATTTTTATTTTGTCCAACATATCACGGGTAATTAGCTTTTTACTGCAACAAATTTATATCTAACAATAACGGACATTCTCCAGTGTTATTAATTTTTTTTTCTGGTTTTTTATTTTTGGATTTTTTATTTTGTCCGTTGTATAAATCTGCTAAAAGGCAGTGGAGATAATATCGCATATCTTCTCGACAGGAGATTAATTAATCTTAAAAGCCAGCGGAAAGCGTTTGTGGTTTTAAATTAGATTATTTGACAATTCTGTCCTCAGATTTCCATACACACCACCGACCCAATCCTCGTTTCTATTGATTACACCCCCCCCCCCACCCGGCACCACCACCATCTATTTCCCTCCTCCTTCTCAATAAATTTTTAATTTTTTTATCTTTTATCTCTTTGTCATTTATCTAATATTTTGCATAAAAAATACTTTTCCTTATTTTCAGTCATTATTCAATCCTTTCTTTTCACTTTTTCTTTTTGCCTTTCATTTTTTCTTTTTATTTCCGATGTTTTCTCTTTCCTTACTATTTTCCTTTTAATTCGTTTCCCTTCACGTTTCCTAGTAACTTTCCTTTTTCTTTCTTTCTTTCATTTGTCATCGCTTGCTAATCTCTTCTCTCTTTCCCTTCTCTGTTTCTCTTTCTTCTTCCTATTCTCTTTTCTACCACTGTCTCTCTCTGTCTTGTCTTTACTTTTTTCTGTCCTCTTCTCTTTTTATTTTCATTTTCTTCCATTTCCCTTTTCTTCCCTTTCTCTCCATTTCCCCTTTCAACTTTCTATTTCCTCTTTTATCTTTTTCATTTCCGTTTTTTCTTTTTCTTTTCTTTCTCCTCTTTTTTGTATTTCTCCCCTCTTTTTCTTCCTTAATATTCGTTTCCCTTTTCCACCAGTTTCGTTCTTTTCTATTACTTTTTCTTCCTAGTCTTTTTAATCTCCATTTTCTCTTCGGTTTCAGTTCTTATTATTTATATTCTCTATTTTTTCTTTGTTCTTCTCTCTTTATTCCCATTTCCATTTCAAATCGTGGGTTTATTTTAAAGTGCATCCAGTGGGAGACCCGAATTTGGTAAGTGTGAAGTCGCCACTTAAATATCATTATTCCCAGGTCCACGCAGACTCAGAGAATTATTACCTGTGACGGTCCCATCTATAGGTTAAATACAATGTGTATCAAAAATGTAACTAGACTTCCTAGAACACCATTCGGCAAGGTGTTTGTCTCTACCTCACACAGACATCCCTTTTTCCCAGCCCTTTATATCGTTTTTTTCTGTCTGTCCATTTCCCTAACCCTAGCAAGATGCTGAAGCCCCATCAACCGCCCTGAATATAAAACAAAACTGCACCTAGTTATGAGGCCCCGAATTTGAGAGCTTTGAGAAGTGGAGTCATTTTTTAGTTACCACTACTCCCAGGTCCACTCTAAAACGGATTAGTGGTACCTGTATTGGCCCCATTTGTAGGTAAAATGGGAAGTATATTTTAAAGACTATTTGTTTACCGAATATACACATACGAAACAAATTAAATTTAAAAATCAATACGGTTTCATCATGTATACGAAACATAGGCGGTTTCATCATAAAAGGGGATCAGCGATAAAACCCCCAAATCAACCAATCAATCGGCTTAGAATACGAAGAAAAAGTAGTTTTAAAAAACAAAATAGATCTCTGACCGCTTCAAAAAGCCTACCCGCCCCCTAAAACACATCACTTCGTTTTCCTCTTAAATAGATCGTATTTCTGAGGACAGTATAGCGAGAGAGGTGCATGGAAGGAAGCAGATAAATAATTATTAAAGCGAAACTCATTTCCATTTTTCTCTTTTCCTTTATCCTCTTTCATTGTTTTCTTCGTTCGTCTTCTCATTTTATTGTTTCCTTTTTTCCAATTCTGACTATTTTTATCCTCTGTTTTTCATCTTTATCAACCAAGAATCCTGTTTGGAGATAAAATACGTGTCTTTTACCTTTTACTTGGCGCTATAAAATCCTATCCGAGTTTTAAGTTGGTATTTTGAAATATTATTCTTTATGTGCCAGAATAGAAATTCTGAAAATTTCCTACATACAACATATAGCATTCTTTAGATAAGGGTATGTCTCCACATAGAAACGTTGTCAGTTAAAACGAAAAATTCCCTATTGGCACAGTATGTTCGACATACTTCCTTTGAACCATTTATAAGTTATCTACCCTAAATTATACTGGCGACGAGTGAGAATGACTTTTCACTTTTCACTTTTGAAGTACGAAAGACTCGCACATGCGAGATTCGAAATCGTGACCTTACCTCTTTCCTGGCTGGGCTTTTAAGGCCGGTGGACGTATCCACCCGGCTGTCAGTTTTTACATAGTTTTAACGGAACTTACTTTGTGTCGTCAGATCTCGTTTCTGTGACAGTTTAGACGGGTCTCCGCATACTGCTAGCCATTTCAGCATGGCACTTTCAACACTTGTCATAGGATTCTTGTGCAGAATTGTTCCCAGGTTTAATCAAAGTAAGTTACATTTATTTTACATAACCCAGCATTTTCTAATGTGTTTATCCTGTCAATACCTGTTTATTTAGTTTCGGTTCGAAACATTTAAGCCGAATTTCCATTAATGTTCATGTGTAACCCCATTATCCCTCTACCATGTTCTACTATACCCCTCTTATCTTGGACAAAACTTTTCTGTGAGATATATATATATCATTTAGCCTGACGATTCCCCCCGGGGATGAAACACGGGAGCCTCTGTGTAGCTTGATTGCCATATATATTTTCATTGCTTACTACCTAGCTCTACTTACGTATCGAGCACTGTTGAAGTAAATACTGAAAACTGACACATAAAAAATTATATCTCCTTATAATATTTTATGTGGATACATGAAGTACTAATATATATATATATATATATATATATATATATATATATATATATATATATATATATATATATGAAATAATAAAATAAGGTGCGAATCAAATTTTATTAAAATTCAAAATTCAGGCAAAGTATCTCAATGTCCTTAACTCATGAGTTTTCAAAGATAATTCTTCTCCTCGGAGGACCATTACCGCAGTGACGTTACTGCAGGTGATAAAATTACCATTTGAAAATATATAAAAATATATACAAAAATACATAAAAGTACATAACACATCAAATATATATATATATATATATATATATATATACATATATATATATATATATATATATAATGTAAATACAGCCGTATCTTTAAGATTGCCGTTTCGTCGTCATTGTTTTATTTACTTTCTACCCTCGTGTGTTGCAAAGAAAACCATTGATTAAATATGATTGCGCTCATGTCGGAGATAGGAGTACAACACGTGCATCGCTATAAAAACCTATATAAAGGGATATCAAATATTCTAATTTTTATTTCAGAAATTATTTTTCCCAGGTGAGCCATAGAAATATGACAACATATAAAAGTTTTCACGTCGAGCCCAACAAATCATGTTCTTCAAGTCTTCAATTCTGAAGGTTTAAAATTCCAACTTTGTGTTATTTTTAGTCTTTAATAGCGTGTAAATGCGTCTCGCATAGATATGAGACGTTTCGTCCATCGTTTTTTTTCGTCACGTTTTTAAGTTTTAAATATACTTTTTCTCAGTCTGTTACGCTTTAATTTGAACCAGCATTTTCTTGATCTGTCATGCTTAAATTTGAAATAATATTTTGTTTGTCTGTTATGTTAAAATTTGAAATAATATTTTGTTGGTCTGTTATGTTAAAATTTGAAATAATATTTTGTTGGTCTGTTATGCTTAAATTTGAAATACTATTTTGTTGGTCTGTTATGTTTAAATTTGAAATAATATTTTCTTGATCTGTTATGCTTAAATTTGAAATAATATTTTGTTGGTCTGTTATGTTTAAATTTGAAATAATATTTTGTTGGTCTGTTATGTTTAAATTTGAAATAATATTTTGTTGGTCTGTTATGCTTAAATTTGAAATAATATTTTGTTGATCTGTTATGTTTACATTTGAAATAATATTTTGTTGGTCTGTTATGTTTAAACTTAAAATAATATTTTCTTGATCTGTCATGCTTAAATTTGAAATAATATTTTGTTGGTCTGTTATGTTTAAATTTGAACCAGCATTTTCTTGATCTGTCATGCTTAAATTTGAAATAATATTTTGTTGGTCTGTTATGTTTAAATTTGAACCAGCATTTTCTTGATCTGTCATGCTTAAATTTGAAATAATATTTTGTTGGTCTGTTATGTTTAAATTTGAACCAGCATTTTCTTGATCTGTCATGCTTAAATTTGAAATAATATTTTGTTGGTCTGTTATGTTTAAATTTGAACCAGCATTTTCTTGATCTGTCATGCTTAAATTTGAAATAATATTTTGTTGGTCTGTTATGTTTAAATTTGAACCAGCATTTTCTTGATCTGTCATGCTTAAATTTGAAATAATATTTTGTTGGTCTGTTATGTTTAAATTTGAACCAGCATTTTCTTGATCTGTCATGCTTAAATTTGAAATAATATTTTGTTGGTCTGTTATGTTTAAATTTGAACCAGCATTTTCTTGATCTGTCATGCTTAAATTTGAAATAATATTTTGTTGGTCTGTTATGTTTAAATTTGAAATAGCATTTTGTTGGTCTGTCATGCTTAAATTTGAAATAATATTTTGTTGATCTGTCGTGCTTAAATTTGAAATAATATTTTGTTGGTCTGTTATGTTTAAATTTGAAATAGCATTTTGTTGGTCTGTCATGCTTAAATTTGCAATAATATTTTGTTGATCTGTCGTGCTTAAATTTGAAATAATATTTTGTTGGTCTGTTATGTTTAAATTTGAAATAATATTTTGTTGGTCTGTTATGTTTAAATTTGAAATAATATTTTGTTGGTCCGTTATGTTTAAATTTGAAATAGCATTTTTGTAGATCTGTTATGCATACGTTTTAAACAGTATTTTCGTTAGTTTGTTACGATTAAGTTTGAATCAGCATTTTTGTTAGTCTGTCATTCTTAATTTTGGAATAATTTTTCTCGATCTGTCCTGTTTTAATTTGAAATAGCATTTTTGTTAATCTGCCCTTTTTAAATTTGAAATAGCATTTTTGTTAATTTGTCCTGTTTAAATTTGAAATAGCATTTTTGTTATCTGTCCTGTTTAAATTTGAAATTGCATTTTTGTTAATCTGTTCTGTTTAAATTTGAAATAGCATTTTTGTTAATCTGTCTTGTTTAAATTTGAAATAGCATTTCTGTTAATCTGTCCTGTTTAAATTTGAAATTGCATTTTTGTTAATCTGTCCTTTTTAAATTTGAAATTGCATTTTTGTTAATCTGTCCTGTTTAAATTTGAAATAGCATTTTTGTTAATCTGTCCTTTTAAAATTTGAAATAGCATTTTTGTTAATCTGTCCTTTTAAAATTTGAAATAGCATTTTTGTTAATCTGTCCTATTTAAATTTGAAATAGCATTTTTGTTAATCTGTCCTTTTTAAATTTGAAATAGCATTTTTGTTAATCTGTCCTTTTAAAATTTGAAATAGCATTTTTGTTAATCTGTCCATTTTTAAATTTGAAATAGCATTTTTGTTAATCTGTATTTTTTAAATTTGAAATAGCATTTGTGTTTGTCTGTCATGGTTTAGTTTCAACGAGCATTTTTGTTAGTCTGTCATTCTTTAATTTGAACTAGCATTTTTGTTGGTCGTTCATGCTTTTCATTTAAATATTATTTTCGTCAATCTGCTTCGCTTTAATTAGAAATATAATTATCCTGCTCTGCCATACTTTAGTCAAAAATTAAGATTTTTGTCGTTCTGTCATGCTTAAATCTAAAATAGCAGTTTTGTTAATCTATCATGCGTAAGTTTCAACCAGGTTCTTCATTTCTTAACATCCAAATTGAATGTACACATCTTAGGTATATCGGTTTCTGTTCTTTATGGTTAGAGTTAGAAATAAACAACGTCAGAAGATGAAGATTCTCCAAGATAAAAATGCCATTTCTGTAGACGTTTCGATGCTTACAAGAATCTTTTGTTGTTGAAATCAATTAATGGGTTTAAAGAAATCGCTTGCAGTTTCATAGACTTAAAGTCCATCTTTTATCTTAGTTTTTTATGCCCCACCCCATTTTTTTCTTTCTCGATTGTATTACATCGTCTTTATTGACTTTGCTTTTCTTGTTTCCTTTCTTTTAATCTTTTATTCGATTTTACTTTTCCTGCAAGTTTATTTCTTTTATCCAAACTTTTATTGCCTCTTTTTATCATTTTCTTTTTGTCATTTTCCTTTTCTTTCTTCTTCTTCTTCTTCTTCTTCTTCTTCTTCTTCTTCTTCTTCTTCTTCTTCTTCTTCTTCTTCTTCTTCTTCTTCTTCTTCTATCTTAGTATTTCCCCTGTCTTCTTTGACTCTACTATTTCAATTTATCTCCCTCTTTTTTCTCTGCCCCTTTTCTTTTTTTCCCCCTTTTCTTTCTTTTTCTTTTATCTTCTTTTCTATCCCCTTTCTCTTTTTTATCCTCATCTTCTTATATTACTGTCCCCTTCTGTTTCATTTCTATCATCCTCTCTCTTTCTCTTCCACTTTTACTTTTACTATCTCGTCTTTTTGCTCATCCATCTACCCCATCTCTCCCTTTTCTTCCCATTCCCTATCCCCCCCCCCCCCTCTCTCTCTCTCTCTCTCTCTCTCTCTCTCTCTCTCTCTCTCTCTCTCTCTCTATCTATCTATCTATCTATCTATGTGACAATCACAATGACCAAACATTATGTCCAGCTCGTGCTATGATAGTCTTTTAATGGTTGAATGTGAAGATGCGGCTCGAATGCGTTCCTTCCGACCCGGATGCAGGTGCTTCGGCCATAAATGCACTGAGTCAATTCATGATACGTACGTCACTAAAACTGCAGAAATGAATAAAATAAAACTTGTTGATAAAACGAATTAAAGTGTAATGGCTGTGATTTCGGTTGTTCTCTTAGGTATTACTAGGAGGCTATCGTTTTCTTTAAAAAAAATATTTAGACATTAGTAAAGATCGAAGATAAGGAGATGTTCAGTTCAGCCATGTTTTTACTCTGTCTCATCTAAAAGAAATACTACAGGGTGGGCCAAAATAAGGGTCCTATCTTTAAATTTGAATAACTTGAATTTGAATAACTTACACAAAATAAAAGTTAAACTCACCAAACTTTATGTGTGTGTAGACTGACCCTTCCGAGATTTTTTGAAATAAACAAAACAAATTTTAGCCGAAAAACACTTCTTAAAACTTACAAAAACTAAAGTATTGTTTTTTACACTGTTTTGAGTTTTTTAAGCAAAAATAATGTTTTCTAAATGAGGGTACGTTCCTTAGGGCTAATACGGCTCATGCTTGCTTCGGAAGGGGTCCTTTACTTATTCTATGAAAAAAAAAAAAATAAATAAATAAAAAAGTTATGAATTTTTTAAAATAGGACCCTTATTTTTGCCCACCCTGTACTATGCGTATCCCTGCAGGGGAAAGCAAACATGTCCTGATAGCAATAACTTTTGACCTCAAAATTTGAGGGAAGTTTTTATCACATATATGTATATATTAGAAGAACACTTGTCTAAAAAGGGATACAATTAACTCCCGAAAGAGAACAGTTTTTCGAAACTTTAAAAAGATTAAAATCAAGATATACTAAACCTCATGTCTAGACTCTTGTTACAATTTGGATCAAAATCCATTGCACGATTTTGATTCTAGAAAATGTGTAAGTTTAAGGGGTCTCGAGACGAAATTGAAATTGAGGTAATCTTGCTTGATTGGTGGCTAATGATTATGGATGAAATTCAATGAAAATATTATATTTTGAATTTTCAAATGGGAGGTTGTGCGCTATATTATGCCCCATAAAAACCCTTTAAAATACTCCAAAGACACTGAAATTTGGGGAATATTTATTCATTGGCATCTTATAGCGATTGTTAAAAGGTATTAGAATTTTCACAAAGTTATTTCACCCCTTCCTTACCCCCTTTTGCATGAATCTAAATTAAACTAAATAAAGCCCTTTATGCCTGCAACTGTGTTCCAAAAAGTCATAATGATCAGTTAATTAGTTTAAGAGTAAATCCTGTATATACAAATATAAAAAAAAACATATACACATACGTGATTATTTAACCGATCATTATAAGTTTTGGAACACAGCTGCTAGGCACAATGGGGGGTGTGATGTGGGCTATATTTAGTTTCATGCAGAGAAATAAAAATGAAGTGGAAACCTTTCATGAAGATACAGACAACTCCGAGTTTTGGTAATAAGGGCACAACTTCTTATTTTAAATCTAAAATATTTCAGATTTGCATGAAATTTGCTCCTTAGTTATTGAACACAAATTCAACAATTTTTTCTGAATTTCAATTTCTTAAGATTCCCTAATCTTAAAACATACAGTCTAAAAATGTTCTAGAATCCAAATCATATAATGGACTTTAATTAAAATTGAAATTAGGATTCTAGAATAAGTTTTAGTATCGTTGTATCTTGTTTTGAATCTCCGTAAGGGGATATAAAATGGTGCAAAACTATTTGGCATATTAATTTTACCTGTTCTGGAACGGGTATTCTTCGCATATATAATCACTATTTGATATTTCGGGAAAAGACATCCCTTTTTCAAAAATAATTAGACCAGAAGAAGAAGAATATTTTATTCTTCTCCGACTGTGTAGAGAATAATACAAAACAAAATGGCTGCCAGATATAGACCGCAGCAAAAAAGCAGTTTCACAGGAAATATAAATTAAGTTAAGTTTTATTTTAATATTATGTTAAATATATGATTGGTGTTTAGAATATTAGTGTAATGTTGGTTAGGTGTATGGTGTTCGATAAACTTTAGGGATGTCTTTTCCCGAAATATCAAATAGTGATTTTTAATCACCCGGACATCACACGAACAGCTAAAACACTCTTGCTGTTATGTAAGAAAAAAAAATAAATAAATAAAAGGAAAAAAAAGGAAAAATAAATAGTAAGTCTTATATCGTATTCGATTTATTTTTATTGTTTTTGTTCCTTTCCTTTCAACTTGCATCTTACCCGGAATTGCATTGCCCACAGCCTTTCAAAAACTTACTACTACTATACCCAGCAATGCTTCAAGCAAACTACCATTCTCTACTATATATATATATATATATATATATATATATATATATATATATATATATATATATATATATATATATATATATATATATATACACTTTTAAAGTAAAGTGGTGAGATACTTCTTCAGCAGATGCAATTTGAAGATTTGCGAGGGTGGGAAATGACCTAAAGTAAGCAAGAACCACATATGAAAATAGACAGCTGAATGGTTAGCTTCACCATTGACATAGGCTCTCTCAAGTTAGTTTTCTGCATATGATCTCCATTAAAATACTTCTATTATATTGTTGCATATTTCTGGGCTGAAATATGTTTCTGAAGCGAAGTGTAGAGATAGTTTTCCAGGTTTCTATCCTAAATGATTAGCAAGGATTGACCCAAGGCTCTGCTAGAACATTGTATGAAAAATAGACAGCAGTTTTTTTTTCTGTTTAACTACATGGCATAGAAGAGATTCGAACATTAAAGTTAATTGAGTTGCTGCCAGAATATTTGGAAAGTTACACACCATGTAAGGTTCTGAGAAATAAGGGATGCTAAGTCTGTTTTTTCCCAACTGAAAGATCGTCTAGATGCGACCCTTAGTTAGCTGCTTTCCTCGAACCACTTGCATTTGTCATTCCTTTCCTGCCCCCTGTTTCTCCGACTGTACCAACATGCAGAAATTTAAATGTTATGTGAAAAACATCTTGCTGTACAACTCCCCACCCAGGTTGCCTCTTTTAAAAATTTGGTCCCTATCACAGAAGCCCATTACGCTTCAGTGGCAATATGCCTTGTTTGGGGTAAAAACAAAAATATAAAAATAGAAGGAATTTGTGATACATTTAGTTAAGTAAATCAAATTTAGTTTAAAGTTAATATTGTTGTCGTCTTCTTCTTCAAGCATCTACCCGTCTCCCTTGGCGCACGATACAGATAATGTATCACATGGTCGTGCAGACTACCCAACAGTCACGATAACAGTCACGTGTCTTTCTACTAATGAGGTATATGGAAATAATTTATGACAAAACATGTGTCAAGTAATATCATTACTTAGTGTCGACACATACGAGCACTTAGGCATGAGCCGAACAATTTTACTTCAGGTATGTTACTTTACTATAAAAAAGCAACACACACATGTACACTCTCACTCACATACACACATAAAGTTATATATATATATATATATATATATATATATATATATATATATAGTGTGTAAAGGAATCACTTCTTAACTAATTAACCGATCATTATACATTTGGGAACACAGCTGCAGTGCATAAATGGACTTTATTTATAATAATAGGCGTTAGTTTTGTTAATGTTGGCTATATTTAGTTTAATTTAGTTTGATGCAAAAGGAGCAGAGAGGGGTGTAAGCCTTTCTTAATAAGTATCAGACATCAATTAATAACTATTTCCAAAAATTCTCATAGTTTTTTTTAGTATTTGAACATTTTTAGGGGAGGGGCGCAATCTCCTATTTGAAATATTCAATACTTCAGATTTGCATTAAATTTGATCCATAGTCATTCGACACCAATTAAGAAAGATTCCCTAAATTTCAATTACTTTTTAAGACCACTTAAGCTTAAGCCTGAAATGTTAGAAATTTGAGATATTTCTAGCATCAAAATAATTTAATAGCTTTTGATAAAAATTAGAACAAGGATTCTAAACATAAGGGTAAGCATAATTATATCTTGATTTTAATCTTTGTAATGGGAAGGGTTATAAAAAGAATAAATAATCTTCTGTTTGGGTAATTAATTTTACCAGTCCAGGGACGGATATGATTCTAGCATATTTCTATATATAAATTTTAGTAGGATTTTCAAAATCAGACCCAAATAGCAATCTATCTTACACACACACACACACATATATATATATATATATATATATATATATATATATATATATATATATATACATATACTTTATTCAGGCTAGCCAATTCTTTCGTTAATTTTTTCACACTATGTTATATAATATATATGATAATTATGGAAATAATAGCCCAACGTAATGAAAAAAGGAAAAACGAAAATTGTTTATATATCAACGTTTCGTCTTTATTTCAAGACTTTCTCAATATAACTTCTATGTTTTTCTTCAAATCAGTCATCTTAAGAAACTTTGATGAATATATAAACAATTTTCGGTTTTCATTTTCCATATCTATCTATCTATCTATCTATCTCATATATATATATATATATATATATATATATATATATATATATATATATATATATATATATATATATATATATATATATATATGCTTGTAATTTTGAAACCGATTAAACAACTGTAAAGCCTTTCTGTATGTTCTTTATTTGGAATGTGATTTGAAAATGGATTCCGCTTTGGCATGTTATCTACGTATAATGAATCTACTTTAGCATGATATCTGCACTTTGTTATGCGATCTACATCTCATATTTCGATCAACACGGTACAAGAGCAAGGAAAACACTTCTGCTAAGTTGTTTCGAAAAAAGGTATGGTTACCGAACCTAGGATCCTAACCCTAAGATTAGTATTTGAAACAAAAAGGAGAGGCGTAAGCTGTAGATATTTTTTCCTTGTAGATAACAAGCCAAAACGTTAAAATAGGTACATTATGTATAGCACTTTAATGTATTCTGTTCACCCACAGACACATATATACATAAACCTCTTATATATATATATATATATATATATATATATATATATATATATATATATATATATATATATATATATATATATATATATATACATGAGTGCATAAATGTATATACATATATTATATATATATATACATGAGTGCATAAATGTATATACATATATTATACATATATATAATGTGAGTATGTGAATTGAACAGCACACTTTCTGGATGACAGCGAAATGTTTCTCTCCGACGAGAAAGTGTCCGTATTAGTGTACGTGCGTCACCACAACAAACAGCAGCAGTAGCAGCCAGCCTTCTTCGAATTGGACGTCTCGTTAACTTGTCAAACTGTGGTGTGTATTTTCCGCGATGCCAGGCGGCCTCCGAAGCCCAACACCATTTCTGTGAAAAATCAAAATGACACGTAAAAAGTCGCATTGTTGTTGTTGTCTACTTTGCACCGAGAATCGAAGAGAAAAAAAGAAGAAAGAAAAAGCCGCCAACTCTTGGGACTTGTTCAGATGTTGAAATGATGTGTGTTGAGTGTTTGGTTGGTTGGTTGTTCGTGGGTAGATGTATGGGGTGGAATGTCTATTGCGTAGACACGTTGCAAGGTGTCAGGTTTCAAGCAGACTTTGTCTTTTAGTTGGGCTTACATAAGACAAGTGACAATCATTCTCTGAAATGTGGAGGCAGATCTGGCACGAACAACTTTCTTTTAGTACAGGATGCATTGTAAATTTTGAAAATCCCAAATATATACACATAAATAAGCGATATATGTATATATATATATATATATATATATATATATATATACTTATATATGCGAATTTTTTTTTACCACCTATATCAAAACGGCTTATTATGCTTACTTAATTCTATGATAAAACTTTATTTACCTCCCCAGGAGGTTAGGCACAAGGCCAGTTTTATCTTACTCCCACAAGGTAATATGTGACCCAATGCCGGGTCGGGAAAGTGGAACTTGAAAAGTCAGCGCCCGAGAAGGTGAGAACTCTGGCCACTAAAAATTGCCTGGACAGCCCCGTCGGCATTTCCGGTAGGGGCGCCTCAGGCAGTAAGCAATAAACTTTCTCCTCCCCAAAGAGGGGAGGCAAAGCCTGGGAGGGTGGACCTCCTAGAACTGCACATAACAAATCCACAGACCGGCGGGATCAAGCCACGCAGGACAAGACGACACCGGTCTATAGGGTGCAGTATCAGAACAGATACTACACTTTCTTCCTAAGCAAAATGCCGAAAACGTAAGATTTTGAAATACCGTATATAGTAATCTGCAAACATACAGAATCAGCTTGCGGTATTCCTAATTTGCATATTTATTTCATAAACAGTTTCTAATAAATTAATATTCTGTAAAACAATTTCTAATTTACATTGTCATATTTTTTATGATATCATTCTCCCAGTCATCACTTCCTCATTTAGGGATCACTGTAGTATATGCTCGTTCACCATGATACTATTCTCCTTCCAGACTAGCAAAAATAAGCTACCAGACAGAGCATATATTTTCTAATATATATATATATATATATATATATATATATATATATATATATATATATATATATATATATATATATATATATATATATATATATTGTTGGTGATTTTATTATTCCATTAATTGCGACAAAATATATGCCGTTTCATTAACGCTCGCAATGAACGTCAACTCTTCAAGCGACAATGGAATCAAATGGCAAAGATTTTAAATTCAACTTCAACCGGAAATTGAAGATGCATTAGAGGGAGGGGGACGGAGATGGAGCTCTGCCTATAACGGGGACATGAGAAGGGAGGGGGGAGAGAGGGGGAGACCCCAACAAGTCATGTTTCAAAAAGTTGCGTGGGATGTTCTCTCGTGTCTGGGCCATCGTGACATTAATTCCAGCCAGGTATCTAAATAAATTATATTAGCTCTCATATGATCGAGCACTTTATTTGATTTCTTTTGATATATACAACCTGACACTCATATATATATATATATATATATATATATATATATATATATATATATATATATATATATATATATATATATATATATACTATCAAATTTTGAAACACATATGCTAGGCCTAAGGTGTCGTAATGTCGGCTATATTTACTTTAATTTTGTTTTATGAAAATGGGGAAAGGGGTGTAGATGTCTTTATTGAAAATTCAGATACCTCAAACTTTTGTGAAATTTTAACAATAGGTATCAGAAATCAATTTATAAATATACCCCCAATGTCATGTTCTTTCGAATATTTCAAAGTTTTTTAGGGGGCATAATATGGACACAACTCTCCATTTGGAAATTCATATATTTGAGATAAGCTTAAAATTTGATCCAGTCATTATACGTAAATTAAGCACGGTTCCCTGAATTTCAATTTCTTCTTAAGTCTCCTTAACCTTCAATTTTAGACATTTTTTAGAATCGAAATCATGTAATGGATTTTTATCAAAATTGGAATAAGGATTGGAATAAGGTTTAGTTTCATTACATCTTGATTTTGATCTTCATAAGGGGACATAAAATGGTGTAAAACTGTTCTGATCAAGGTTTTAATTTTACCGGTCTAGGGACGAGTATTAATCTAGTATATATATATATATATATATATATATATATATATATATATATATATATATACTGTATATATACTGTATATATATACACAAATGGATACTTCTACAATCGGTTGACATTGTTAGAACAAATAAGACTTAAAGAAACAACATGAATTCGACGACTGAACAAGTCTTTTTTCCATTGACAAACGAAAACGGTGATATTGATCCAGTGGGACTGTTTCGTGTACGTTTCAAATGACAAGTTCAAAGTTTGCGTAAGGACACGAGTAAAAGAAAACAAAGATCAATTAACATCATATCACACGTGTTGCTTGTCAAAGCTAATTTGAGACGGACAAGTGTTGAATTCTGATTAATAGAGCTAGAGGCAAACAAGGACGTGGGATGGGAGGTGAGAAGGACATTTTTGCTGGTGACACTGGGTGGAAGAACAGCTTGTAAATGTTTTGCATGTGACAAATCTTCTATTGCTGCCATGTTTGTTTTCGCTTTGCTAATCAAGTCCTTGCCTATTTCACAAACATGAAAAAAAATCCTATTTACTTAGACACAAGATCGATTTTTAATGTGTAGAAAATAACACACACATATATAGTCATCCACAGACGGAATGTTTCACTATATCACAGCTCTATGGTGCGGCTAGAATAGCATCGCTCTCAAACCAGGGATCGAGTCTAAAATCATCTAGTTGACAGTCGGCAGCTCTTACCGCTAGGCCACGGGAGAAGTGCTCGTAAATGACATCTACGATGTCTATTTAGATAAACATTGACCGCCGTTTTACAGTGCTCAATTTGTTTATTTACAAAGAGCTTTCCATTACGCTGGGAAGTATCAGACGACATCACTTAACGATACATGAAGATAAAGAAATTGAACGAACAGATGAAAGTTAAAATTATGGATTGATTGTTCCCATCATCATTGGAATGCAACTATAAGATATATATGCTCTGAAGGTTTTTATACAACTTCATTGAGCTAGCAATTTGGAACATTTTTGGATATTATAAAGAGTATATACTTAAATATATATTCTTTGTAAGAATCCACAAATCTCTCTCTCTATCTCTTAATATATATATATATATATATATATATATATATATATATATATATATATATATATATATATATATATATATATATACTTTCCTACACTGGTGAAAGCAATAAGCTTGGAACGCTAGCGTCTGTAGGTCATAAATACTTTAATATTGATTTATAAATATTATTATAAGCCCTTTGAGTGCGTTAAAAATAGAGTGTCAATCAGCTTTAAAGCAAAGTTCCGAATACGTTCGTTGAACCCTCTCGATTAGTCTTCTGTCTGTTGATCGCTTCTAGGTACGTATATATCCTTATTTCCCTTAATTACGTGACAGTTTCCGGTGGCCGTGAGGATAAGGTGACTGCTTGCAGATTCTGGGCTGACTCTGTGAACTGGCTTCGCGATTTCTGACCGTCTGAATCTGTTACTTTCCTATACTGATGAGAGACACTTGAAACGCTAGCGTCTGCAGGTTATAAATAATTTAACATATATGAGTCCTAATTATAAAGGAAGAAACGTATACGTACATAGATAAAAAAAAAAAATTTTTTTAAATATTTATTATTTATATCTCCTAGAAAACCCGTCTAGATGGGCACTGTAAGTGTAGTATTAACACAGCATGACGTCGCTAGCTATAAATACATCGTTCCTTTTATTAAGTCGAACGCTCTTATGACGTTAAGCCGCCGAATAAAGTGTTAAAATTATCACTGTTTATTCGCTATTCAGCGGTGGCCCAGTGGTTCTAAATGTCGAGATGTGAGTTGTTAAAATACTCAGAGCCCGAGGTTTCGAATCGCATGACCAATAGTGAATAGTTATATCTCTATGCTGATGAGTCCTTATTATAAAGGACGAAACGTATAGGTACATAGATAATAAACAAACCGATTATTTATTATATATAAATATATATATATATATATATTTAAGTGAAATACTTTGAAAATCAACACAACGTGCAATTTAAATGAAAAATTCATTTATTTAATTTTTAATCTTTTTTCAAGCTTTCGTTGTATAACAACTTTGTCAGGCGAGACTGTCTTATAGTTTTCTTTTTCTTTTCTTCTTCCTCATTTTGATGGTATTAACCTCGAGGGTCGAATCACGATACAAGCAGAAAGGCACGTAAAGTTCTAAAAGACGTTAGAATAAGTAGAGTCCGGTCGATGTTATGCGCAGATTGGCGCTTAAATGGATGTTTCATTTTAATTGCACGTTGTGTTGATTTTCAAAATATTTCACTTAAATATATTTTCATGTGTGCTTACAAGATGTTGTCAATTTCCTTACTTAAAAAGCGCTAATTTGCACATAACATCGACCGGACTATACTCATTCTAACGTCTTTTAGAACTTAACGTGCCTTTCTGCTTCTATCGTGATTCGACCCCTCTGGGTTAATACCATCAAAATGAGGAACAAGAAAAGAAGAAAAAACTATAAGACAGTCTCGCCTGACAAAGTTGTTCTACAACGAAAGCTTGAAAAAAAAATCAAATAAATGAATTTTTCATTTAAATTGCACGATTGTTGATTTTCAAAATATTTAACTGTAATACATTTTCATGCGTGCCTCAAAGATGTTGTCAATTTCCTTACATATATATATATATATATATATATATATATATATATATATATATATATATATATATATACCGATTCAAACGATCTTAATCATTGTTGTAGAATGACTTTATACAGCAATGATTCAAAGACAGTCTGGAAAGTGTAGGGGATAGTGTGACTATAAAGGCGTACCTATATTCCTCCTACTTTTTCACGGCTAACAGCCACCTATCTTCCTCCTACTCTTTCATCATTTTACAGTCTCTCCTTTCACTCACTAGTCTATATGTGTTTATCCACTATTCCATATTCTAAACATTCCATTTCGTCTGAAATTTAATTTAATTCTTTTAAATACCTCATATATATATATATATATATATATATATATATATATATATGCAGAAAACAACACAGCAAAATGCTATGTATTTTTAATTGTGTTCATTCGTTTCTTATTTATTTAAAACAAAAGTATTTTCGAATTACTATGTATTATGCGCCAATCTTTCAGATAATCACATGTGTTTTTAAATCACTCGTTCAATTTTTAGTTGGAGTTAGGGATTTAGTTTTCTATGGAAATTTGAGGAATGTTATACCTCATAGAGTGGATATTTTTTGTAGAGGACTTATCAAAATATTAACAGTTTTGTGAGGGTGGATAATGTGTCGTATACTTTTGCTAAAAGTTGCCTTTGTCTTTGAATAAAAAGTGAAAGAGATCCGTAAGATGATGAAGCAAATAAAACACATTAGGAGAAAAATGTTGTGCTAAAACCTATTTTAAAGAAATGTAAACAAATCTAAAGTTGCAATTAATTGGTTCCCAAGAATAAGTCCCGGAAAAAAATCCAGGTGTTTAGAAGACATGAGGGTCGGTTAAGTACAGCATGGTTCCTGGTCTCGGTTTTGATTGTCTCTGACAACGCCCCCTTCTCACCTGCCACTGGTGCTGTCATTTTACAATACGCACGCTCACAGAGATATTGCGGCTTTTTACCTGGCGAGTACAAACAGGTTCACAACTGAGTGCACTTCTATTATTTGTGTTAGGAATGTGCATCTTGAACTTTGTTTTATTCTGCTATTTTAACACTTTTCTGCGAAGCAAACGTTCCTCATCGCCGAACTCCACAACAACGGTTGGGAGCGGGATAAACCTCTGAAGGCTTTTTGAGTTGTTTTTTTTGTCCTATTAAATGCTGTCGAAAAATATATACAGAGTCAGTTTTTAAGAATAAAAACATATAAAAAACGTTAATGCGCATGTGCTTAAATTTAGACCAAACTTAAATTCCCTCAAACTTCCTCGCTTTTGAAAACTGTAATGATGTTAAATTTGAAAACATGCATTACTTATCCAATATATAAAATTAAGTCGGTTGGATTTTCCATATAAGACCTAAATAGCAATGCATCTGACAAATCAATATTTGATTCTGACTGACAATTTCGTTCTTTTTAACCTTGCGACATGTCTTTTACATTAAACAAATGTAATACGCTTAAATTGTTTTTGTTTCGGAAATATTTATTGCAGCTAGGAAGTTGGTGGCATTTTTCGTTCATGCCCTAACCCCCCCCCCCAGTCGCTTACGAAATTATTAAAAGGGAAATTTTTAATTGCTATAAAGTACATATTAAACTATCTATCTATTAAAATTACTATATAAATGCATAATGTATTTAATGAATGCTAAAAGTCTTTGATGTTTTTCGGAATTAAAAATGTAAAACAACGTTTTTTGACAACGAGCAGTCTTATAGTGACAGAGCGTATCATAGATTGGGGAATATGAGCCTATACCGCCAGCAGTGTATTTATATGTTTGTTGCATACTGTGTGTGCGTTTACATATAAATATTCCTCATGGTTCCAAAACTTATCCAAAACATTATAGCACTAACATAGTTTGTACTGGTACGGTTTGTGACCCATCCTAAAACCGATTTTTTGTCGGCATCTTCCGACAGTTCACGTAAAAAGTCGTAAAATTAATTAAGTTAAGACAATTGATTAAAGCGATGATGAATTTCAGCGTTTTAGGACAGACAATTCAGTCTCCTGAAGGACTTAAAAATGTAAAAATCTGTTGTTTTTCTTACCTAAACCCTAAACTAACTCTAAACTAGTCGTTCTGGTTCAAAAATTGTACAGTACAAAAAAAAAAAGATTATCAAAAAAAAAAAAATACTAATAATTCAACAAACTTTAACTTTCTCATGAAGAAAAATATTCCATGTGTTAAGCAAAATTATAACATTTATTTCATTATATTTTCTTTGTCAAAAAATATTTTTCATTAAAATTTAACATACGGAGATTGTTTTTTTCTTGCTTTAAATGTTGTTTCATTATTTTTTCCTCATTTATAGAACTGCCTCGTTTTGATTTTGACGCCGGGTCATTTTCAATCGGCTTTTTCTAGCTGTTTACGTAAACAGTCGGAAGATGCCGACGAAATGTCTGTTTTATTATGGGTCATAAACTGTATCAGTTCCACATATTTTAACTATGTTGAGACCAGTGTTCTCTCACTTGGAGATGATTGGTTCTCGCGTTAGAAGGCGCTACTCTCGCTAAATGTACTACTCACATGCCCCACCCGAGGTGGTCATAAATTCAGAAACAAGACTGTCTCTGTATGTCGTTCATCGAAGATTGAACCCAGAGCGTTCCGATTACAAGATAGAATCTTGTTATTTCTGTGCGAGGACAAGAGTCCATTTATGCAAATGAGCATTGTTTTGCATGGACGAATTCTTGTTGAAATAAAAAGAGTAGAAACTTTCCTCCCAGCGTGACGATAAAATTAACGTAACGAGTTGGGATCACGTCGAGTGTCCGGTGAAAGAAAAGGAGAATGAAATTGAATTGACGTTTTGCATCAGGTTACTCAATTGACGAGAGTTGTGTTTTGGTGAATTGTTAATTACAATTGTACAGTCGGACTTTTTTTAGAGTTGGCGTCGTCGTGTTTTGGAGAATTGTTAATACAATTCGGGAGTCGGACATGTGATGTTTTTCGTGTGTGCGCTCGTTTTTATTCAACTTTCACTTCTACACCTACAATGGTTGCTACGTTCGCAAAGAGTAATATATTCTCAACACGTATACAGCTAAAATATAAAGTGAATATCAAATATTACAACTAAATGTTTTGCTAACTATATTGTTGAATGCTCGCCCTCTGTGTAGGGCGAAAGGAATCACTCGTATTACGAAAATAAACATTATAATGATATGTAAATTTTCTCTCTGGCGATCACTTATTATTTTAATTTACGAGGAAAATACATAACAATATTGACACGAGAAAAACATAAATTACTTAATTAAAATAAAAAAGAAAGATTTTTAAAAAACTTAAATTCGTATAAATCAGCATGATTCCAGTTTTTGAGCAGATCGATGCCATTGTTGGCTTTAGATCTCCCAATTCTTTCTCGAATCCGGTACTTACAGGAGGGACCACATGAAAGTTGCCAACATCCATAGTGAAAATGATACAATAGAACCAACTTGGTTGTCAATCTACGTGGGTATCCACTTCATTACAGCAACCTTCCAAAGGAATAATTAATCGTATACACTTAAACATTCATGAAAGGTGCTCGTCCGAGCTTCAATATCTACTTTCTCTTCGTCAAAAATTCACAGCAAGAACTCATTTTTTCTACTACCATTGCAAATCACTTTCCTTTCCTCCTCTCTATACCTATAATAAAACGGAATTTGCATGACAGAGTTTCTGGTAATTCTACAGATTACGAACCATGCTGAACTAATAACGTTATTATTTAGAAACCCATTCTTAACATGGGGAGGGGGAGGCTTTGTATACTATTCTGTACTTTCACCAAACAATTTAATGAACAAAAGATACTGGACAAATTAGATTTAACTTGAAAATCCTATTTTAAAAATAGCACGGTCCGTAAACTGCAGTAGTACTGAGTTTATTTCCAAGAACTTCACATTTCTAGAAAACATTACCACTGGACAGCTCCCGTCAGACTCCAACATGGTCGTCTTCGAGTCCAATATTAACAAATACTTGTCGAGCCGTCCTTAAGTAACCAAATTGTGTCCATTCCGGTCATCGTTTTTAATCTTCTCATAATATTGTTGATCCAATTGATAATCTCATTAACACTTATCCTCGAGAGGCTTCTGGCCTTGATATGTGACTCAGTATTACAGAAAAATCCGTATCGATATAAAATAATCTTAAAAGGGTTTATATGGTTTAAAAGCAGACAAACTAAATTATCAAAATCTGATATGCAGATTGACTAGAATCAAAGTGTAGTATCTGTTTTGACACTACACTTCATCTTTTCTGTCCTCGGTCAGTGAAGGAAAAATCCTTCTAGATTTGAGGTAATTTATATTTTTGTCACAATTGAGAGTATCCCATTTTATTGAGCAGGATTTTCCCCACATAAAAACCGACCTTGAATCTAACTCTGCCCTCGCGGAGAGGCAAGAAAATAGGGGCATACAGACTGTTCAGCTCAAAAACATTTTTGCTAATTGTGGCGTTTTTTAATTTTTTATTTCAAATGAGATATAAACATCAACTTTGAATCTTCTTGAGGTTTCATGCGGATTGGGAGCCTCTAAGCTGTCGATTGCCAAAATCCGGCGATGCTCACGATGTCCGTTTGTTCAATTATCAGCTTCCATATTTTAATTCATCATCACGTTATGACTACTGTATTTAGTATTATAATTCGCGGCGCTGTTTTAAAAATAAATAAAGTAATAAAGAAAGTTTTCCAATTTATAGGATCGAACATTGTTTCTCAATACGCATTAATGATGACTTTTTGAGAAACCTCTTTGCTTCGTATTAGTGCATGTCCTCCGCTCCTTTTGGAGGTTATTCATGGATTATCCTGACTGGATCAGCATATTCCGGAATTGGGTTTATTCATTAGCGATTAGCATCACGAGTGAAACTAACTGTTGTACAATTGCATGACCAGTTCAGAAAGAAGCCTCGTTTTCGGTGGAACTTTTGTTTGTTTGTTTGTTTGTTCTTTTTTTGTTCTTCTTCTTCTTCTTCTTCTTCTTCTTTCTTTTTGTTCTTTAGTTGAGTATTTGAACATTGTAGTCATTTTACATTTGAAGAGATTCAAAAAATGGTTCAAATTTGTGGCGATAGGGGAGGGGGGATCATTAAACATCGAGTAATGGGGTGTACCGAAAGGTGAGGAGCGATTGGCAGTAGTATAAAGGGGATAGGTGGGTAAAATAGGAGTAAAAATAGAGAAAGGTGCAGGAGTGTAGGATGAAAATGGAGTAGGTAGAATATTGAGAAAGTGGAGGGGTAGTTGGAGTAGAGAGAGATAGGGTAGAGAGAGGATGAGGATATGTGAGTAGAACGGTAGCAGGGGGAGGAGCTCGGAGTGTTGATCACTGACTTGGTCATGCTACACGGATTAAGACCAAAGATGGAAGAAAAACAATAAATTATAAACAGAAGGAAACTATTATAAAATGGAGAAAAATATAACTAACTAAATTAGAAAATCTTGGGGAAGAGATTGTCGGATACCAACAAGGATTTTTATAATATTTCTCTTTTCGGGGTTAGTAAATTTCATTGTTGATGATAATTTTCGGACCCAAAAATTCCCTGACAGTTCTAGAGTTCAAAACAACGCACATGTAATTTGCGTCTCTCGACGATTTTGCATCTTTAATTTGCGCCCCTCGACATTTGTGTCTAAGTAGATAACCTCCCTCGACACTTGTTTCCCAGTAATTGGCGTCCCCCGACATCTGTCTCCCAGTAATTGGCGTCCCTCGACATCTGTCTCCCAGTAATTTGCGTCCCCAACATTTGTCTTCCAGTAATTTGCGTCCCTCAACATTCGTTTCCCAGTATTTTGCGTCCCTCAACATTTGTCTCCCAGTAATTTGCGTCCCTCAACATTTGTTTCCCAGTAATTTGCGTCCCTCAACATTTGTTTCCCAGTAATTTGCGTCCCTCAACATTTGTTTCGCAGTTATTTGCGTCCCCTAACATTTGCCTTACATTATTTTGCGTCCCTCAACATTCATTTTCAGTAAGTTGTGTCGCTCGACATTTATTTCCCAATAATTAGCGTTCATCGATATTTGTTTCCCAGTAATTTGCGTCCATCAACAGTTGTTTCTCAATAATTTGTGTCCCACGACATTAGTTTCCCAGCAATTTGCGTCCGTCCCTCAAAAATCTTTTGCTAGTAATTTGCGTCCCTAAAGATTTGCTTCCCTATATATTTAAGACCGGTTATCAACGTCACTCCACATTTGTTTCTCAGTCATCTGTGTCTCTCATCATTTGCGACCAATGAGTTGCGTCCTCTTACATTTCTCTTCAGATTTCTTTCGCCTTTCTCTTTTTAGTTCTTAGTCATTTTCGTTCTACGATGTCTACGACGAATGATTTGTGTTCTTTTTCATTTGTTTCCCAATCATTTAAGTTTCACGAAATTTACGATAGCTCAATTAAGTTACTCCACATTTTCCCAGTCATTTGCACCCCTCTACATGTTAAACTCGGTCATTTACCTCCCTTGATATTTGTTGTGACCGATCATTGGCAGCCCCGACATTTGATTCATACGCAATTGCAGCCGATAAAATTTACGACCGATCATTTGTGTACCTCGATATTTTTATCAGTTATTTGCGTCTCTCGACTTTATTTTGTCATTTGCGTCCCACGATATTTACGACCGGTAATTTAAGTCCATTGATATTTGCATCCTCGACTATTGTTTCCCAGTCATTCGTCGCAGCATAAGACGACATTTACCACGTTTGTTTCTCAGTCATTTGTGTCCAACGACATGCTTTATTGTCAGTCGTGTCTATCAATATTTTTTCTGTCATTTACGTCCATCCACATTTTTTCTAGTTATCTGCGTCCATCCAATTTTTTTTCTAGTTATTTGCGTCCATCAGTATTTGTTTTCTAGTTATTTGCGTCCATCTAGAGTTGGTTTCTAGTCATTTGCGTCCATTGACATTTGTTTTCTAGTTATTTGCGTCCATCAACTTTTAGATTCTAGTTATTTTCGCCCATCGACATTTGATTTCTAGTTATTTGCGTCCATCGGCATTTTTTTTTTTACATTATCGTCGATCGACATATTTTTTCTCTCATTTCCGTCAACTGACATTTTTTCTGTCACGACAGAAAGTAAAGCCTGGGAGGTTTGAATTCTTAGATCTGCGCAGAGACATACCAGAAACAAGGTCACCTAGCTTAAACATAGCCCAGACTCTGTTGCACTGATTGTCAAAGACGCATCCCCCACTGCTATGAACAGCGCATGCGCAAGGTTGAGTCTGCGCTTGATGTTCGATTTTAATTGCAGTTTGAGTTTTAGTGACGAAACATGTGTCATATATTGGCTGGCCTCAGATAGATCACGTGACTTACTTCAACGGAAGTAAGACACGTGATCACGTGACAGTAAAATATTAATTGCTTGGTTCTGTTGTCGGCATTGGTTTCTTCGATTCTTTCTAGCATCAGCAGTTTACAGGAAGGGCCACGCGAAACTTACCAATAAGCACACATAAACATGATTCTATGAAACCGACATGGTTCGGACTTGGCAAACCCGTGTTGTCAGTCCAGGTCGTTACTCACTTGTATGTCGCCACCTTTCGTGACGGTTAACAAGTGGGAAATATTTTTTTGACATGGTGACTGGTGCCGAATTAACCATGGAAAGGTTTAGCCGGCTTCCTCTTTTGGGGGAAGTTTCTAGGGAATATTAAATTCACAAGTGGTCCCCAGTCGTATGGATATCTCGGTCAAGGGAGATTACGACGTTTCTTTTTGCAGTGGGATGTCACCGTCTTTCCACTAGAGTATCTGGTATCCCAAAATGGCAACTCATGTGGTACTGACTTGGTCTAATGTCGCTTAAATTCTGTAATCTAACGAGAACCAGTCTATAAACGTTAATAGTTCATTAGAAGCGAATCGGTGTAAATAAAAGGTTAAGTATTAAAGCATTAACCATCGAAGGCTGACATTATGGTTGTCTCTCTCACACAACCGTGAATTGTACCGGATGAAAAGACTAATAAAGAAAAAAATGTTTATTATAAAATCGTCTCCGAGTTGGTTAATTAAATGTACTAGACATTTATGCAGCCAGACAACAAAGCCCAAACGAATTCATTTCAAGTTTTGCCCAGTGCAGATATAATGGGCAGACAATATAATAGTATCTTTTACAGTCTTCAATTTTTTGTTTTATGAGATCATCATCAACGTAGTATGAAACATGTACTGTAGGGTTCTGGCAGATAGGAGCACTAAGACAGCTGGGAGGATGATAGACAGTTAAAATTTTAATTTTCGTCGTCTCCAGGCTTCATGTGAACTTGTTTGTGCGAATTTACTGAATATGCCGTGATCGTCTGCTCGTGGTCTTCGTCCAAATTCGGTTCTTGATTTCCTGACTGGCCATAAAGTGCCACTGGTATATCGAAAGGACTTTTCTTCTAAACGAAATCGCACCTCAAGTTTAAAATAAGTAACGATCTTTTATTTTGAAAGGTTACAATGATACTTAGTTTCTCTATCGAACGACAGACTTGCAATGGGGACAAACATCTCTTCCAACCGAACATTAACAGTTCCTCCGCTTAGGTCCTGAAAAGTAATCTCTCTCTCTCTCTCTCTCTCTCTCTCTCTCTCTCTCTCTCTCTCTATCTATCTATCTATCTATCTATCTGTCTATCTATCTAAGAACAACAGAGACCCAACTAATCTCCTCTGCCCGTTTTGTAGGAATATACATAGAGAGGTTTTTGTCATTTGGGGTAGGCCACATAGCAAGACCACTTGAGAATGATGGACTGTTTTATTACTTGAAATAAGAACCTGACCAGGGTTTTTATTATTTGGTGTGGATGTCAATTCTATAGAATCTTAAGTGGTCTAATTTATCAGCATGAACCAAGCGACATTATTATTTCAAGGACATTTTTTATATTCGTTTCTTCATGCTACATTGCAGACCTGCCGCCTACAGCATCCATCTATGCAGCGAACTGAACATGAAGCAATTGTGTATGTTTACAAGTATACCATTCTATCCAAGAATGGATCATCCAGGTTACAGCGTCAACTTTGCTTCACGAGAAAGAAGGGGGGGAGGTAATATGCATATGAACCATTTCTTTGGGGTAGGGAGAGGTATGTAACACATAAACAATGGCCTTATGCCAACTATGCTTACATTTTCGATATCTTTCTCTATCTGTTCAAGGTTTGTCAACAGTAATATATTTCGTTTGTCAGGGAGACGCGGCTCATGTGTCTTTGCGATCAGGACGATTACAGATATGAGACATAATTGTCTGCCAGTTTCTCAGGCATTCTGTATCTTGTCTCCACCCTTGTTTGCCAAAAATCCTCGAAGAGTCTGTTTGTTTTCTTTCGTCGAGATGAAGATAACGCCATATTGTTTGTGTTTCTGCTGACGCCTTTATGGTCTGCTGGCGCAACAAGAATTTGCTAAGCCGACTTATTGTGTCTTTTGGATGCTTCAGTAGAACAAACAGAAAATTCTTTGACATTATTATTACCTCTGCCAACGATTGTTATGTAATGTCCGGAACAATTTTTTTACTAATTGTATGTCTCCTTGCTAAGATTAAAATCAAGATATAGTAATACTAAACCTTATGTTTCGAATCCTTATTCTGATTTTGATCAAATGTTGATTCTAGAAAATGTCTAAAACGTAAGGCTTCAGGGATAGTCAGAAGGAATTGAAATTCATGGAATATGGATTAATTGGTGTCAAATGACTTTGGATCAACTTTAATGCAAATCTAAATAATATAAATTTTCAAATGGAGGTTGTGCCAAAACATATTAAATAGAATTTCAAATATTCAAACCAGGTTTTTATATTTACGCAGGTTTCTGTGTGTTCAATTTTATTTAATATAAAATTATTTTTTTGTAAAATTTCTTATAAATAAAGAATTCACCTAATCAGCATGTATAAATAAAATAATATTTTAGATGTCATTTTTGTTATTTTTTTTATTTATCCCAACCAAGGCATGTCGCTACTGTGACGTAAGGGGCTACTTTCATTATGGGCCAGATTTATAGGGGTCCTAAGTGGGGAGTTGGGCAGCAAAATATTTGTTCACACTACATTTAAATTTCTGCATGTTGATACAGTCGGGGAAACAGGGATCTGTGAGGGAATTTCAACGCACAAGCTGTCCAAGGAATTAACTATTAGAGTAGAATGTGATCCGGCCTCTGGAAACCTCTACACTGAAGAGGTGGGATTTTGCTACTAGTTGGGTTTATCGAGAGTATTTACGTTGCGGTAAGTTCATCGGGGCACATTCTATGGAAGTACGTGTAACACAAGCACAGGTATGCAACACTGCGAAAACATTGCGGGACCTATTAGGTTAAAAACTCTTTTGTTGCACCCTGTCCAAGAGGGAGGGACTAGCGGTTGGTGCATCAGCTCAGATGTGGCAACAATACTGCATGCATAGTCGAATGGTGAATTTTTAGAGATATAGGATATTGGCAAGTGTGAGAAGTTTACGAGCTCGGTAGAGGGAGTTCACCTTCTTTGCAGCAGACTTGGAAGTATCTTCTATGTATTTGTTACGAATTTATGTTACCTGTGAATGTTAGGCCGACAGGTTTAGACGTTTGACTCTCGAGAATGGTGCTATCAGCCATAGCAGTCGATGGTTGGAAAGGTTTCGTATAATAGTTTAAGGAAATTAGCTTTATCTTTGTTAAAAGAAAAGTGGTTGTGATATTGAACCCATGAATTTGCGGAATAAAGAGATTCATGGCTTTCCTAAGTTTTATTAGTTATGTTCGACAAATTTGGTACCCAGGCAACGCTGAGTAAATCTGCTAGTATTATATAGTTTAAAGAAGTGTTATTCACGTAGATTCGACGTTTGAAACGAACTGAAGGTCACCGTCTACGCCATGGTTGAGGTTTTGGTAACAATGCCATTTAAAATTACAACGCCATCAGATTATACCTCATACAGATTTATAGGATTAACTTGTATCCCAATTCTATACATATTAATTGAGAAACGGCATGCACGAAAACACAAGCTACGCCAAAAAATTATATCTAAAAAATAGAAATTATATTTTTCGTGAAAAACCGTCTGCCACAAATACTTACAAAAGAGCAAAAATAGTGGTCACAGTACCTTGCTTTCAACTACGTCCGCTGCACATCAAAATCACTTTTGACACCTAAAGTAAATAAAAATCATTCGTTTCAAGCCTATTACTAAGTATTTAATGACTAGAATTTTTAGAAGTTAACCAGTTGAGCAAAAATCAGGACCGTTCTAACACGATATTATGCTCAGATTCCTTTGACCTTTTGGGGTCTTGAGAGAGCAAATTAATTCTCAACTCACGCACACCGTTACTAGAAATAAGAAATACCAAAATTTTCAGGATTCCGACTGGCTTCGCCATTTTGGCTATCAAAGAAGTCCCTGCCAATCATAACACTCAGTTCTTTCTTCTAAAGCTTTTCTATTTGTTTGATGTCATTTTTTTCATGCTTTTGTTAGTGTATGTGGCAACACCAAGCCCAGGCTTATTTTACCTGTGATCCTGTCACAGAGATAGTGTTTATCTATTGTGTATGTAGAAATTCAACTCTTGCTTCATAATTACACGCGCAGCCACTCTTACAAGGGGTGTCCATTGTCTCTCAAGACTGAACGGAGGTAAAACATGTAGAAATACTAGTGCACTATCAAACACAGTGTACGTGTTTAATGTGTTCAATAATAAATGTTGATCAACATTTGTTTCAATGGCCTAGAACTTGCAAACCAAGCATTTCCGAACTTATTCACACAAATCAAACATAATTCAAAAGTTATGCCATCGATTTTACAAACAACTTGTATATATATTTTTTCTACTGACTCTATCTACTTGGTTGACAAATCAATTTTAGAATGAACGTGACTGACCCCGACAAATGGCTCATCTAAAATACAAATGATATCTACTTATTTACTTGTCTCTCCACGACGGCAGAGTTAGACACAAGGTAGGTTGTCTAATGTGAGGAAAATTCAGCTCCCCAAACAGGGGCACTCCGGATTAGAACAACAAATAAAATTGATTCAGTCTAGAAGGATTTCTCTGTGTAGTATCAGAACGGATACTACACTTAGCTCAGGCGAAAAGGCTTTAAGAGGAGGAAAGTATCGCATAATACGACGCCACTCTCAACCACAATGCCAGGATCAAAATATTTTTCCTTCAAAAACACCGATTCGCCATGTCTTCTGCTCCTCCTTTTTTCACCTCCTTTTCTCTTTTCTCTTTTCTCTTTTTTAAGATCTAAATTTCTCCTCTTCCTTCATTACTTCTCGTCTTGCTGCAATTCATCTATCTGCCCCCCTCTCTCTCTCTCTCTCTCTCTCTCTCTCTCTCTTTCTCCCGCCCCCTCTTTGTCTGGTTTTTTAAAATTTCACGTAAGGAATTCATATCCTGTGTTTTGCACTTCTGAAATACATCTAAGACATCTGCGCTTGAATATCAACCATTTTTCAATCATGACTCCTAAAGACACTCGTCTTCAACCGACTGATTTAGATTCATGAGAAAGCCCCTCCCGTCGAACACCTTCCCCCTCTCTCTTTTCTCTCTCAAAATGCAGTTTTCTGCATACACATTTCTGCATACATGCAAGCCCTCATCTGCAAAAATGTATATACAAAAATGCATACAGGAATCTATATGTTTATAAAGATGCTGTTCCTGTTTGTTTGTTTACAAATTCATCTCAATGTTTTGATGGTACCCTCACACAACTATATATATATATTCTGAAACTTCTTTACCTAAAATACTTGGGTGCATGTTGTTCATTTTGATCAAAAGATTTACAACAATGTTGTAAACTTTTGATATCCGTAAAAAATGGAAATACGTCTTTTTCTACTTTATTTTATTTTATTTATAAATTGAAAATTATAGAGAAAAAAATAAGTATAGAGATTGACATATGGGGTTCGCGTCTTGGGGCACGAGCAAACAGGGTCCTTATTCATTCACGGGAAACACCAGTTTTTTTTTTCGCAAGGGTTTAAACAATATAAATTGAGCGTAAATTAACTTTCCTCCAACCCAATCACTGCTTATCACATTTTTGGTCTCACCTTCAAATTGAATATTATCAATCTCTCTCTCTCTCTCTCTCTCTCTCTCTCTCTCTCTCTCTCTCTCTATATATATATATATATATATATATATATATATATATATATATATATATATATATATATATATATATATATGACATTAATACGTTCGTCCTTATTGCCGGGGCGGACGCATGGACACTCGTATCTTCTATATATTTACACGCATAAACACTAGAATCCATGTATTATTACCTATACTCCGTATTCAATCTTTGACATCAGAGAATAGTCACGATCGGCGTTCAGCAGTAGCTACACAGACTTCTGTGTATAGAAAAAGATGGGCCGGCGCCGAAAGAAAAAGAATAAGGATGACACGTACAATGGTAGGGATGCGCACAGAAAGGGGGAGGAAGAGATGGTAATTCACACGTGTTGATAGATGCGAAAAGGGACATAAAAACCTAATTTCTTCAGTGAACCGTGAAATTTCCACAGACCCCAGCAAGTGTATTATAATAGCGGATGTCTGTCTATTTACACAATAATGTTATGACGGCGTGTGTAAGGGGGCTACGAATACTTGTCAGCATGAAACAAAGAACTGTTGAAGGAGACGAGTAGCCTCAAAAGAGATCTTCGCTGCCTAGAATTTGGCGGTCGGGTAGAATAGGGTTGGGTGGTTTGTAGGAAATTGAAGGGAGAGAGGAAGTGGGGCTCCCTTCAGCTCTGATATGTCATTAGAATCGCTTGTGGGATATTAAGGACATTTCTTGAATGTTTGCAAACGAGGACGAATAATTGTCGAGCAGAATACTGGAACTGGTTTGATACACACAGGCGTATAGGCACGCTTATACATACGTGGATACACACACAAATACACACCCACGCATATATATATATGTGTGTGTGTGTGTGTGTGTGTGTGTATGTATATATATATATATATATATATATATATATATATATATATAAAACTATATTTATTTCTTATAACCGATATAGCATAGATTTAAATAGTAATGTTTTTTTCTTTCTTTTAGGGGTATGGTACGATTTCGGTGGCATCCCTCGAAATGGTAAAGTCTAAAAAAAAAATAATGTGTCCACGTTACTCACCCTGTTGCCTAGAATACATATAGCATACTTTATAATGATAGGTTCGCTAGTTGTGGATTGTACCAAGCACATACATATGATTGATGCTGATACCCGCGAACTCAATCTTTTAAAAATGTATTACTTAATATAACTCAAAATTTGATGCAGAGTAATAATTTAACTATTCAATTTCTTGTAGCGAACTTATAAGAAAAGTTTTTTTTGTAGGAGGGTGAGAATTTAGGTGGTCATACCCGCTAAATGGTAAAGTTTACAAAAACTATTTGTGTACCCATGTTACCTAGCATGTTGCCGAGAATGTATATTCCAAAATTCATAATGAGCCTTTCATTAGCTTAAGAGATTATCCTTTAGTTTTTTATTTTTATTTTAATTTGTTTGCACATTTAGGCAGAAACTTATACAGAAAAAGAAATAAAATTTTCATTATAAGAAAAAAAGTTTTTTAAATATTTTTTAAAACCCATATCGTCTCAGAAACGATCGTACACAAAACTGTTGTTTATGTTGAATTCTTGGAATGTATGTAAATGAATACCGTAAATTTGTTTACCTCATATATATATATATATATATATATATATATATATATATATATATATATATATATATAAGAGAGAGAGAGAGATAATACTTTAAACACAAATATTAAATTATTTTTACCTACAGACGCTAGCGTTTCAAGCTTATAGCTCTCATCAGTGCAAAAGTAACAATTTCAGACGGTCAGGAGGCGCGAACCCGTTGATGAAGTCAGCCTAGAATTTGCAAGCAGTTGCCCTATCCTCGCAGCAACCGGAATCTGTAACGTGATTAAGGAAAATGACGATCTATACGTACCTAGAAGCGGGTAGCCTACAGAAGACTAATCGACAGTGTTCAACGAACGTATTTGGAACTTTGCTTTTAGAGCTGTTTGATAGTCTATTTTTAACATCCCCTAGAGTGCCCGACTTTAATTTCTTTAATCGGCCTATTATAATATTTTATGAATAAATATTAAATTATTTTTATCTACAGACGCTAGGAAAGAAAAAATTCCAGACGGTCGTGAGGCGCGAACCCGGATCAAAGAGTCAGCCGAGAATCTGCAAGCATTCGCCCCAAGTAGACTATAGTATTTTAAATTCCAATGGCCAAGTCTGTATTTATATTTTTACTTGCCGAATTAAAAAAAATCAATGTAACTCTTGACATTTGTTCTGGGTGTCGACATTCCAAACCCTAGGAATAGTTTGTGAACAGACAGGAACCACAAATGACTATAGAGAGAGATTTGAAAACCTGTCGTTAAAACAAAGGAACTCGAGTAACATTCTTCAGATTGCTATTTTGGATTTGAGAAATTCAGTCTGTGTATATAAAACGATAAAAAAAACAACGGATGATAAGAGAAGCATTGTTTTCTGAGCAGTTTGTTAAAAAAAATCTTTATCTGGGATGAAGTAGATGAGAGATGCCGATCTAAGTATTTCGAATATAAAGTTCATCTCGCCAGCTCAGTAGATAACATGAACTCAGGTATTTGGTGTTGTATTTCCTTATAAACGACGTACAATTAAGTTACAATGGCGTTTTTGCTATGATCAATGTGTAGTATCTGGTCCTACTTCTATTTAGAGATCAACCTGCTGGTTGTTGGTCTTAAATAAACCGCAAAACAGTGGACGGTCTATTCTTTAAAAGGGCAGGGAGGGTCGTACAAACCAGTTTTTATTTTTGTTGTCCTACTCCCAATTCATATATTTAACATTTATAATAAATTTATGAATAAAATATAGATGGTCCAACATTTTGGGGTTATTTTCAGTAGGACGGCCTCTTAGAGGACTGTGGTATTGTGGGGACTGCAATGATTCTAGCCAAGAGTAGGATAGAAAATATATTAGAGTAGATAAAGGATGAACAACGACACCCGTTTTCCCACACTTTTGATGACCTTGTGCCTAATTTGTTTAAATGTATATTTTATATTTTTTGGCAAATAAATAATTCAAAGTGCAATATCTGTTTTGCAACTGCACTTTATATGCTCTATCCTCGTTCAAAAGAAAAAACCCGTCTAGACTGAAGCAATTTTTATTTTTGTTCCAATCCAGAGTGCTCGTTTTGAGGGAACTGGGTTTTCTCCACATTAAAAGTCGGCCTTGTGTTTAACTCTGCCATCGCATGGATGTAAGTATCTAGGGAATATTTACAACGAACGAAAGCCAATCTGATGAATTCTTTAATATCAGTCGGCGCGTCTCTATGCGATTTTTGTCGGTCAGTCAGACTTAAGTTTGAAATAGCCTTCATCGTTCTTTTTTTGTAGAATAGCCCACCATTAATGAAAAAATGAGATTGGCAAAAAAAAGAAGAAATGAAGCCTCGCCAGTTATGCGCAGCGCGAGTCCACGGCCATGACCTACCTTTGTAGTTCCTGTGTAGACATGCGTCGGGTTATGGTGAGACGGTAACAGATGCAGAATAAACGACACAGTGGAACGCATCGCGGAATAGTAGACAACTATCTTCGTGAGTTTATGTGGCGATAAATATAAGGGAAAATGTATGTTATGTATGTATCGCTTGCCGGGGAATGTAACTTGATGGGGGCGTTTGGGTGTTTGACGGGTCTTAAGCGTCATTAATTTTCTCTAATGAATAAATAATCTGAGCTGGGACCATCTGCTGAAAATTAAACGCTTGTATAAAAGGAGCGAACAGTCATACTTTATATATAGAAAATATATAATTTATTTATTTTTACATTCCTAAGAAACTTATAAAACTCGAGAGGCGGCCGAGCTGGGCTTCGCAGGACCATAATGTACGCAAATAAAATCCCAACTGATGTATTTCACTATCGGTGACAACAACGAGAAAGAGAGACGTCTGAAAGAGAAGGAAAGAGACACAATATGCATAAAAAGACAGGGATAGAGAGAAAGTCATTGGTGTTTTCAATTCACAAGTCCCAGGTGATAGGTTCATTGTGTTCAGCTTTTTTACCTTTCGAAAGTAAGTTCGAGCCCCCGATTCTATAAACACCTGTCAAACTAAGTTAGGATCAGATATGATTGACAACACACTTTTTCAGCTGGCTGCTGTCGCACAATTTTGATACGATAACACAATTGTTGATTTTACTCCTACGAGGATAGAGAAAGTCAGACACAAGGCTTTTAAATGTGAGGTACTCCAGCTCCATCAAAAAGGCGCTTATCATTGTACCTCACAATAACATGAATGGATTCCATCCTCTTAAGTAAGTAATAAAACTGTTTTGGGGATGGAGGGGTACTACAGCTGGCATGTTTGTCTGTTTGGTGGGTGGGGGCGGCGTTCTTTTACAAAAGATGTGTTTGTCCTTTAAACCAAAAATAAAGTTTTTTTTTGTTTTGTGTAATAGGGAGAGAGAGAGAAGGACATCTCGTGAGCACGACGCAAATTGAGTGACAACGTTTTCCCATTTTTTACAGCTGACGCGATAGAAAGCAGAGTACGCGCGTGGCGTCAAACAAAAGTGACGACGTCGGTGGGCGAGGCAGTATATGCATAAATTGGAGGGACCACTATTCTTAAACTTAACTAGATCACTTCAAAAGTTACATTGTCTGACACAAACTAGTTTGTATGGTAGGACAGAAGAGAGAAAGACAATATCAAAAGAAAGAATGACAAAGTCTATCCATACAAAATTCAGCGAAATATAAAAAGTTTGTAGAATTCGAAAATTCAGAGAGTACCCAGAATGTTCTGGTGAAAGAAGAGTTTTTTTGTGTGTTAGGACAAATTGAGTACACATGCTGGTTTCAGCTGTCGCCTTGTGTCTTAAGAAGGAATTAAGCAGACATGTTTATTTCGGCTGGCGTTGAGTATGTTTACTTGTGTAAATAAGATAGGCATGAATATATGTGTATATGCATTAGCGTGTGTCTGTTTTCTTGGTGAAAGAATGTGTTTATGAACTTGTGTACATGTGGATTCGTTGAGCGTCGTGCGTGTATGTGCTTCGCTAGGCTAGAAAAGGTCGTGAAAGATTTTCGTAATGTGTGTGCTATTTGTCGAAGGCCGTTCGGCTCAAAGAGCCTGGCCAGAGTGTCTCGTTTGCACTTGTGTTAGCCTCTGAAAGAAAAGAAAGAAAGAAGGGGAAATACGCTGTGTTTCGGTTTTTATACTATGCGCGAGATTTGGGAAATGAATATTGCTTGCTTTGTGATTGATCGGAAGAAACTGCTGATTTGAGCTTATGTCAAATCAAGAGTCAATACGTAAATACAATATTCACTGCCGCTGCTACTTTGAACAAAACTAGAACAGACGTTGAATAATCTATTATTTGTAATAATGGGTATGTATTATTTTTATGGATAAATTATTTTATTCTGCAAGGCTCCATAATGTTAAGTTCGAATCGGTAAGAAGCGGCCTATTAAGGGGGTCCTCATCAGAATGAGAGAGAGAGAGAGAGAGAGAGAGAGAGAGAGTGTGTGTGCGTGTGTGTGTGTGTGTGTGTGTGTGTGTAAATAAATAAACCAATGAATCATCGCGTTAGTGTCGTTTGAGTATATGACAGAACTAATTAGAGAGAGTTTTAGCATCTGTTGGTTTTTTTCTTAGCGGGCCGCCTCCCGGTTTTGAGTCTGCGGGCGGTGCCGCCGAGCGTCGTTACTTTTCTCTTGTCCCGCGTTCAACCAGTGTCGGGCCCCAAGGGCTGGGTGGAGAATAACAACCCCTGGAGAGAGGGGTAGCGAGCGAGAAAGAGAGATACGGGACTCATAAATTTCTGTAACGGGGGTCGTGATAAGATTCGGCCCTATACATACTAAAGAGAGGGGGGTTGAGTAAAGGAGGAGAAGGAGGGTGACCGAATAAAGTCCCTATTCGGATGCCCCCCCCCCCATGAGTGCAATGGTAGATACAGGGTAGGTTTTAATGTGGGTGAGATTCAATTCCCCCAAAAGGTGGCACTCGAGATTGGGGCAAATATAAAAGTTACATCAGTCTAGGACGAATTCTTGAATTCAAGAATACGCACCCATTCAGACAGACATTTGGAATATTGAGGTTGCGTAAAAAAATCGAAATAAGTTTTAACCGGAACGAAGATTTTAATTGTTGTTATTTACTATTAAGCGAATATTTATTGAAATCAAAAATAAAATTAAAGAAACTAAAACAAATCTTTAAAAGTCCTATTAAGAAATAAAATAAAAATTGTAAACATGACGATATTTAAAATGTTCGATATGCTGTATTGCATAGCATATATCGATTATTAAAATAAATATTTTAATTTAAGACTAATAAATTTTCCCTTTTTTTTTCGCACTTTTCTTTTGGGTAATCAAAAAAATCTTTAAAATTTAAATCTACAAAAAAGTCTATTTTATTTTGTTATTTTAAAAACCAACAAATCTTCATAGACTTTTTAACCTTTTGTTCAAAAGTCTATAAAGATTTGTTGTATTTTTTCTTCGTTCCGTTGAAAATTCACTTTGAGTTTACTCATTTCGAGTTTTTACACAACCTCAATATTACAAATGTCTGCCTGAATTGGTGCGTATTCTTAAAGATTAGCGAATTTTCCTCGTATGACTGAAAACTAAAAAGATACTGCACGTTAATCCTAGCCCAAATTTCAGGTAATAACTGAATATAGTCTCGTAAGAACGAAATAACAGTGCTAAAGAAAGAGGGGCGATTTATTTGGATTGGGTGAATAGTGAAACAGAAGGTTTAGACTTTGATATAAATAGGACAGACAGACACGCGGGATAAATTGTTAGAGATAGAGAGACACCAGTAGCGTGCAGAGGCCTGGAGATGCCCGGGGCCAAGTCCGTGATTGTATTCCTCAAAGATTCAAGTATAAGTCCTAGTACTGAGAAATATTATGAGAGAGGGAGATAGTTTGAATATTAATTGGATGCCTCCTCATGCCCACAATTTAGATAAATGGGATGACCCAACTCCTTTCTGCACTTTACTGAGAGACACATACTATATGCTCGAAGAATACCCGTCTTTGCACGGGGTTAGACTATAAATATTTATTTTCTGTTTTTGTGTTTACATACTGTTAAACAGACGACAACCGAATAATCGTAATACACACCATAAACTGGTATCGTCTTGGCCTTCGGGGCTTGATTTACGCCGGTCTATGGGTCTGTCCTGTGCAGTTCTAGGAGGTCCACCCTCCCAGGCTTTGCCTCCTCTCTTTGGGGAGGAGTAAGTTTATTGCTTACTGCCTGAGGCGCCCCTACCGGGGAATGCCGACGGGGCTGCCCAGACAATTTTTAATGGCCAGAGTGCTCACCTTCTCGGGCGCTGGCTTTTCAAGTCCCACTTTCCCGACCCAACCTTGGGTCACATCTTACCTTGTGGGAGTAAGATACAACTGGCCTTGTGCCTAACCTCCTGGGGAGGTAAATAAAAAATACTTTCTTGGCCTTTTGGCTAAGATCAAAGTGTAGTATCTGTTCCGATGGATACTGCACCCCATAGACTGGAATTGTCTTGGCCTTCGGGTCTTGATTTACGCCGGTCTATGGGTCTGTCCTGTGCAGTTCTAGGAGGTCCACCCTCCCAGGCTTTGCCTCCTCTCTTTGGGGAGGAGTAAGTTTATTGCTTACTGCCTAAGGCGCCCCTACCGGGGAATGCCGACGGGGCTGCCCAGGCAATTTTTAAACCCCACTTTCCCGACCCAACCTTGGGTCACATCTTACTTGTGGGAGTAAGATAAAAACTGGCCTTGTGCCTAACTCCTGGAGAGGAGTAAATCAATATCCGGCGTTGCCCGTGGCCATAGATAATAAAATAGAAGAGTTAACATTTTTCTTTTAAAACTTTTCTTTCTCTCGTAACTTATTCAATATGAAAGAAGGATGTCAACAAAAACAGAAAATAAAACAGACTATTCGACCTAATAATAATAATAATAATAATAATAATAATAATAATAATAATGATGATGATGATGGTGGTGACACTAAAAATTAAAAGCAAGTCAAACGTTTGAAACCAAACTTTAAATTATATAATTTAAAACTTGTTCTTCTGCTGTCTTACTCTGAATTACCATTTTTTTGCGCGTTTGAAACTAAACTGAAACCTGCATCTGAAGAGATTTTTTCCCGAAATATTACGCCATCCGGACCCTATATCAAACCGCATTGCTAGCAAGTAAGATTTGTAATTATAAATATAAAAAATATATATTAATAATAATAAAAGGGGAGAAACCGAAAAACTCGTTTCACTTTTGTATGTTTTAATGTTCTTTCAGTTCGCATTTATCCGTTACACCTCTGCATAAGAATCGCCCCCTATAAATTATCTTTATATGTGCACTACACACAATGCCTCAATCAAAGTACATCAACCTCTTCATTTTTTTTCATCTTCTATTCACTGATTTGTTCCCTAGTAACCCCAAAGGAATTGATATTACACCATTTTTAACATAACCCAGTTAGAGTCACACTTAATTCGATGATGTTTGGCTTATTAGCGTATCTTGTGTAGTTGCTGATGTTTATCTGGACATACACAGAATTACGACTTTGCTTTATATAATAGATAAATAGTTGAAATTTAAAAGTTAGCCCAGAATGGTGAAATTCATAAATATGACATGCTCTCGACACTAATTGTTCTGAAACGTTGTACGAATAACGAATTTAGGTTAAATGACACCAGTAAAAATGGCACAAGTTGATAAATAGGAAAAAATGGCACACGGGAAAAATACAAATGAAAATCTCACAATAAGTTTATCAACATCTTGAAATCAATACATAATGGGAAAATATTAAGAAGTTTGTCAAATTTAAAAGAAATTATATCTACATTTAAAAGTAGATGAGGACCCTCAACTAAATCTAAATACTCGTCTTTTTTTCAAAAATCACCGAGGTTCAAAGTGTTTTCGTTGACTTGCTTCCCCACGAGGGCAAAGTTTGACACAAACTCGTATTTTCTTGTTGTTTTTTTTAATTATTTTAATGTTGGGGAGAATTTAGTTACTCAAAAATGGGCACTCTGGATTTTAGACGAAAATGAAAATAAAAAAAACAAGTCCTTCAAAATTATGAGGAATGTGCGTGTGTGGGGGGGGGGGAGGTCTATCTAATTCTTAACTAGATGAATTGTAATCGCTACAATACAACATTGACTCAATAGCGCCACCCTACTTTAAATATACTCAGTTGATTGAATTTAATTGATGAACTAGCAGGTTTCGCCTGTTCGCTATCGATTCGCAATTTAATTCCGTTTCTATTACTTGAAATTATTAAAACGAAACTAATCGATAAGAAAAGAAGACGAAACTCCCTCTCTCTCGTGTTCTCTCTCTTAAACTATCCATAAGAAAAAGAAGACAAAACTAATCGTTCTGTTTTAATCATAAGAGAATTTGCTTATGTTTATATTAAAAGTGAAAGATATTCTTTTCAGTTTTTATTTATTGTTATCAGTTAACATTTAGCCTCTTCTCTTTGTTCATCAAAATTAACTTTGCATCTGGGGACCCTGAAGCTAGTCGTACATAGGCATATATATATATATATATATATATATATATATATATATATATATATATATATATATTATTGGGATTATACTGTGATCTAAGCCAGAGGGCCGGTAAAAGTGTACGACCTTTGGAGTACCCACAAAAAAAATGTGATTGTTTAAAAAAAAAAAAATAATAATACGGTGTTTTTATCAAGACTGTGTGACCATAAAGAAGCACTGGGTATTGAGAGGATTTTTCGGTTGATATCAGCGTAACACAAGCGAGATAGCAGAGAGATACTTTTTTGAGGATGCGGGGGGGGGGGGGCGTAGCGGGCTAGTTTTAATTCCCGAAAATAGTGGATGAGGCTCGAGGGAGTTTCTGGTGGAAAATGAGCGGGAAGTGGGTTGCAGGGGGATGGCGAAGAAAAAAAGAACGATAACGTGGAACGTGGCAGTCGCGTATCAGAACGCGGTATTTGGGGTGACGACGACCGAGAGGGAGATTTTAGTGTCTGGGTATGGAACAGAAGCGAACCGGGGGGGGGGGGTAAGAACTCAGGATAAAGGGTAGGCAATCCAGAGAAAAAGGAAAGAAGAAGAAGAAGAAGAAGAAGAAGAAGAAGAAGTTAGCATGTGCCAACCACATCAGCAATATTAGCCAGCGTGGACCTCTTCTGAAAACAGGCCGCTTAATTTGATCTTGTTGGAGCCATGTGTGTCTGGGTAGAAGAAGAGGTATGGAGGGGGGGGGAGGAAATAGGCACACGCGCCTCGTCCACGACGCCTGCCAGCCAGCAAGCAGCCTATCAACCCATTACCTCACTAAACCCAAGTCGACCGTGCCTCTTCTAGTCCAAACTCCTTTACCTACATATCTTTTGGGGGAATTGTCACCATTAAACGCATTTTCAATGGCGACTGGCTTGTAACCTTAGATTCTGAAGGTGCCGTTTCAGAGAATTAAGAATTTCACAGAATTTTAAACTTTAAAAGCTCAACTTTAAAAAATCTTTTCACTGTTAGTGTTTCTGATCAATTCAAGCTGGGTACTCTGAGAGAAAGAGTCTGATGAAACGTGGACCACTTCATGACGCTATGATGACATCACTGAGTAGTTACATTAAGTAAATGAATAGATTCCAGGAAATTTTGGAGATGAGCACTCAGTGATGTAAAATATACCCCCGCCACGAAAAAACCCCAAAACAAACAAAACAAAACACAGACATAATGCGGCTTGTAGCGACAAAAGAAACTCTATTACTTAGTTGAGAGGATGAAATCCATTCATGGCATTTAGTATTTGCATAAAAAGATTATTTTCATTATATTTCTACCTTAACTAACACATTAACTCACACGGCTGTCCACCATTCCGCAATGCGTTCCATAGTAGTGTTTATTATGCATTTTTGTACGGCGAGAAATTAGGGGGTCATCGATCTCAACGTGGAGACCTGAACACTAACCCTAACTCTAACACAACGCATGTTTAGACAAGACTCACAAAAGTAGGTCAAGTGCGTTGCACGCACCGCGCATGACTGGCAGGGTTTCATTTTTTTTTTTTTTTTTTTGCAAAATTCTTTTTTTCCATTATTGACGAGGCTCTTCTACAAAAAATCCAAATTTTAAAACGCCGGGGAGACATTTTAAGTCGGGCAGTCCATAGAATGAATGCGGTATTATGGTGACTGCAAGAATGAATACGGTGGATAATTGAACATTCTGGGTGTTATTGTCAGTATGCACGAGTTAATAATGAGACAGCCAGTGAAGGACGAACAGACTTCTCTTCCCCGAGTTAATAGTCCTATACCTAATTGTGTGTATGAACAATACATAGAACTCATCGTGAGATGCTTAAATGTATGTTACAGATCAGTAGTTTGTTAAATTCAGAAATTAAACGTATCTTTATTCATTCATTTATCAGCAGAGCTATTCACCATCATAAAATAAAATATAGCCCCCTTTCCCCAAAATGGCACCCATGGAATCTTTAATAAAATTCACACTCCTCTATACGATCCATATTTGGTACAAATAAAATTAAGTAGATGCTTGACTTATCCACCAAATTTCAGTCATGTATGTCCAACAGTTTTTTGTTTTATCGCCGTTGAATGGTATGAGGGCACTTTGTTGATCATCTCATCAGCAGGAGCTGTGATCCTGTATAGGCTTCACACTCATCAGATCTTAAACCCCAGATTTTAAACCTTCGGGTTATCTCAAAGATAAGTTATATCAAAAGAATCCCCCCAAAATAATTGGACTGAAGATAAGTTATATCAAAAGAATCCCCCCAAAATAATTGGACTGAAGATAAGTTATATCAAAAGAATCCCCCCAAAATAATTGGACTGAAGATAAGTTATATCAAAAGAATCCCCCCAAAATAATTGGACTGAAGATAAGTTATATCAAAAGAATCCCCCCAAAATAATTGGACTGAAGATAAGTTATATCAAAAGAATCCCCCAAAAATAATTGGACTGAAGAGGGCCATCACAGCCCAAATCAGGAAAGAAAGGAATGTCTCAGACTTGTTGACAATTTTGCACATCGTCTTTCCCAGTATGCTTGTCATTTAACGGTGATAAAACAAAGATTGTTGAAGATTCATGACTGGAACATGGTGGACAAGTCAGGCATAGATTGGAGTTTATTTGCACCAAATATGATTGGGTTGCAGAAAGGATTGTGAATTTTATTAACGATTCCAAGAGTGGCATTTGTTTGAAGTGCGGCACCTTGTATATAAAAAATCAACTTTGCCACAATAATCTCGTAGTCTTCTTCTTCTTCTTCTTCTTCTTCTTCTTATTCTTCTTCTTATTCTTATTCTTATTCTTATTCTTATTCTTCAAAACAATAAGTTATATTTGAACCGCGGCACTTATTGTGCTGAGCATTCTTGTACAATTTACTGTCCGAGGCCAGACGAAAAGAAATCGGATCACGGAAAGTCCCAAAATAATGACTCGGTTACGCATTGGTCATACCAAACTAATAAACCTGTTCATCTTAAAACAGAAAATCAACTAAAATATGGAACACGTTATCTGATGAACAATGTTGCCATAAGATGGATTCCCTAAGGGCTACATCATGGTCATCTTCAAATCTAATCTAAATCATTTGTCATAAACCGTCCTCAGAAGGCATCAAATTTTATTCTTTCCATTTATAACTTTTAATCGTCTCATAATATTCAGCATTCAACTGACAATCTATCCATCTCATTAACCCTCATTCTCGAGTGAGTTTTAGCCTTCATAAGTGCTTACTCATTAGTAAAAGATTTTTTTTTAATTTGCTAATACCCGAAGAAATTTTACAATTTGGCTACGAGCAAAGTGTAGTATCTCCTCGGATACTATACTTTATTTTTCTGTCTTTGGTCAGTATAGTAGAAATCGTTCTAGACTGAGGCAAGTTTTGTTTTTGTCCAAATCCAGGATGCCCCTTTGGGGTAGCTGGATTTTCCCCGAATATTAAAAACATACGCACAAACGTTTTTTGTAAATATGTTGTCACCGTTAAAAGCGACTATGAATCTTTTTCGAATAAAATAAACCTAAGAATGTCCTCAACAGTTTTGGCCCTCCCCACTCCCCTACGACGGTCGAAGATTTCGGAGATAGGTAACGCCGGCTCTGTCTGAAATTTGGTACACCCCCAGTAATATTTTACCAAACTTAGTCTGGAATAGGGCCAATATCCTTCGGTGCATCCGGTGAGACATTTACTAGGTATGCGAGGTTATTGGTTCTAGAGACGAGCCTGCTGCCTGCGGAACCACGGAAAGGCGCCTGTTGTTAATGCCGCGTGCATAAGCGTGCCGAACGTTAAAAGAACCATTTTATCTTCAACAACTCTCCTTTCGCTGAAGAGGAGAGCCCAGATGGTTTGACAAACCAAAAAAGCGGAAGAAAAAAAAAAGAAAGAAAGAGGTTTCTACACGAAAAGTCAGTCAAGCAGTTTCTTCCCTTTTCTTTGTACACTTGGAGAACTTTCGGTTGGCGGACGTGTTGGCCAACGGACATTTTGACAAAATTCACTCTGAAATAATTTGTATATTACTACTATTTTAATACCTATGTGTATATGTACCGGTTTCACTCCTAAACAAATTTACCAATCATTATGCATTTTGGAATATAACTGCTAGGCGTAAGGGTTGGTAATCGAGGCTATATTTAGTTTAATTTAGCATTATGTAAAGATGGCAAATAGAAAGTGGAAGCTCTTCGTGAAAGTTCAGATATTCCAAATTTTTATGAAATTTTAACATGTATAAGACATCAATTAATAAATATTCCCCAAATTTCAGTTTCTTTGGAATATTTTAAAGGGTTTTTAGAAAAGATAATATGGGCCAAATCTCCCATTTGAAAATTCAAATATATCAGATTTGCATTGAATTTGATCTAGAGTTATTAGACACCAATTACGCAAGATTCCCTGAATTTCTGTTTCTTCTTAAGACCACTTAAGCTTAAGTCTTAAATTTTAGACACTTTCTTAGAATCAAAATTATGTAATGAATTTTGATCAAAATTGAAATAAGGATTCTAGACATAGGTCTTGGTAGCATTATATCGTAATTTTAACATTTGTAAGGGGACATAATAGTGGCGCGAAACTGCTGTGTTCGTGTATTAATTTTACTCGTTCTTGTACGGGTATTTTCTAATCTCTCTCTTTTTCTCTTATATATATATATATATATATATATATATATATATATATATATATATATATATATATATATATATATATATATATATATATATATATATAGGGTGGGCCAAAATAAGGGTCCTATCTTTAAATTTGAATAACTTGAATTTGAATAACTTCCACAAAATAAAAGTTAAACTCACCAAACTTTATGTGTGTGTAGACTGACCCTTCCGAGATTTTTTGAAATAAACAAAACAAATTTTAGCCGAAAAACACTTCTTAAAACTTACAAAAACTAAAGTATTGTTTTTTACACTGTTTTGAGTTTTTTAAGCAAAAAATAATGTTTTCTAAATGAGGGTACGTTCCTTAGGGCTAATACGGCTCATGCTTGCTTCGGAAGGGGTCCTTTACTTATTCTAAAAAAAAAAATTTTTTAAATCAATAAATAAAAAAGTTATGAATTTTTAAAAATAGGACCCTTATTTTTGCCCACCCTGTATATATATAATGTAATAAAAATGCACTTAGGTTTAACACTTTACTGCAGTTTCACGGTTTTCACCAATCATTAGAAGAGTGGTCAGTATCAAACGAGATATGAAACGGGAAGAGATGAGAATTATCTCCTCCTATGCATGGACGATGGCACCGGGGTGGGGTTCAGGGGGGCTCAAGCCCCCTCACTTTTTGACTTGGGACCCCCACTTTATGGTCATCAATAATGAAGTTGATATGCATGTGTTTAACCGCCCCCCCCCACTTTTATAACTGTCCCGCCGGCCCTGCTATGCATGTATTTATTTATAATTTTCAAACATATTTACTGTTGTTCTTTAATTATTTGATCACTAATAGACAATTATTCTAAATTTCATCATTTTTACTTATTTACGTCTGTTTTTTATCTATCAATTTTTAATTACTTGTTCACTAATAGACAGTTGCTTTTTGTCGTTTTATATATAATATTGCTCGTTAATTATTTAGACAATTCTCTTTTATTCTACAATTTTTTAATTAACTTATCTGACCCTAAATAGCAAAGCAAGTATTTGTTTTTATGTCTGTATTTAGCTATAAATTCTAGTTTATTTGTTGTTGTTTTTTAGTTTATCATTTTATTTTATTTTTCTCTGTGCCTAATTGATTGTTTAAATTATTTATATTAGAAGGGGGATCTAATTTTTGGATTTCCCAATTGATATTGGAACCATTTTAAAAAATTTATTCCGACATATAAAAAGCAAGACATTGTCTAAATATATATTTTCCACCCTTAAACTCAACATGGGTTGATGCTACCTACACCTGAATTTATTTTTCGTAGTTCCTACGTACACTTTTTGTTCATTGTTGATATTATTTACTGTTACTTTAATAATGACATAAGCTGTTAAACATTTATTTATTAGTGGGCAATTATTTTATTTTTATTTTACAATTACATAAGTTGGTATTGTTGTTATTATTATTATTATTAACACTAATATCATTAGTACTACTATTACAGTTATTTCTATCGATTATTTCTCATTGTATTATCGATTCCGTGTTATCCATTGAATTAATAACTAAGTTTAATGCTTTCCTATTGATAATTTTAGATAGCAGTTATTGCTTTAGGGGCACATTTATCTGTTATCTATTATCTTAAAGAATAGTTTACCAATTTGTGCCAAGGCTTGGCTTGTATGTTTCATTGTTTAAACTGAAGGTTATATCTGGAAAAAAAATCACTTTTTTTCGATTAATATTTAGTTCTACCTCAAAACCAAAGTTTTTAAAAATGTGTATTCTGCCAAATATATCATGAGACGATTATCTCTGTAAATACTAGAATGTTCCTTGTTGATTCTAGAGGAAAGACTATTAATAATATATATTTCTGTTAACTCGAATAAGCTCACACCATCGCGACAACCCGTAGCGACATCAAGGTTTGAGGTTTGATCTATTTTATTCATATATTATTGTTCTGAAAGTGTATGGATTTTTTTGGCAATGTTTCATTATTTGTTTGCCGTCAAATTCTTTTGTCAGCCATAAAATAAATATTTAACGTTGACTCAAAACGGTTTTTAGACCACTTTTGTTTGCCACTTAAAATTTCGAAAATTGAATAAACTTTGTATATTCTAATTAATCAATTATGTGTAGCAACATTAGTTGGGAATGTGTAAAAAATAAGGTTAAAATGGAAATTTCCATCAGGAAACAGAAAGTGGGTATTTTCATCCGTCACATACAGGAAGTCACTAGTGACATATAGCAGATAAGCTGATCAAATCTTTCTCTTTCTCTGAACTGGGAGAGAGAACAGTTGTGTTTAGAACAGCTTCTCGTATTTCCCTATTGGATATCGGTTGAGGATATTATGTCTGTGTACTATTTACTGAAGAAAAACAAGAAAACAACGAAAGCATTGTTAAACCATAAACGATTGTGTGTGGTCTTTATTTAAGAAGAAGAAGAAGAAGAAGAAGAAGAAGAAAAAGAAGAAGAAGAAAAAAAGAAGACGATTTCAACAAAAAGAAATAAAGAAAGAAACAGAAAGACATGTCACTATTCACTGAACAACAACTTACGACGTGTCAACAAAACAAGACTCCTGCTGTGTACTACAATATGCTGGCCAGAGATATTTTTACGGTCTGAAAACAAAGAATTTGCCCTACATACAATGACGTGTAGAGATCTGGTGATGCCCCAAAGACTCAAGTATAAGTCCTAATACTGACAAATATTACGAGAAAAGGAGATAGATTGAATATAATTGGATTCCCTCAAATTTGTGTGGCCGGAATCACCACTCTGTCACCCGTCTCCCCTTTCTGAACACCATTGCCATCATAGTGCTATACGTTTGAAATAAGTGAAAATTAAAACTTTTGGAGTTTACGTGAAGTAAGCTAATTTACTGTTTTTTTTATTGTTTTTTGTTGTTGTTGTTTTTTACTGAATTCATGTATGGCTGAAGAGCTTGAAAAAATAGTTACCCAAAAATGTCTGTTTGATGTAACGCCCGAGACTCAAAGTACTCGTTTACCATAATGTCCGAGATTCAGAACGTCCATACTTCTTGACTCTCGGTTCCTTTTTTGTCGTAGTTTGTGTTTTTGTAAAACAGCTTAGTTTGTGTGTGTGTGTGGGGGGGGGGGTGTAGGTCGTCGCAGGGATGCAAATAAGTGTACGGGACCTCGTCATCCATATACAAGTGCATAACTCTTCCCCGGGAAGAAGGGATCAAGTTTCAGACCCATTCATCCTGTGTATCGTTTCTGTTTTCTTCGGGTAAGGGTTACCAGGGGTGGTGTCTTCCCTCACCCCGGTCGCTTTCTCTCATCAAGTTTTCATTCAAGCATTCAAAGGCCCCCTACTTTATTTCACTCGAGGAGCTACAGAGGACACACTCAATAATACCAAAATTGTTCCCATCTTTCTCAATGGATATATATATATATATATATATATATATATATATATATATATATATATATATACTAGAAAGACGTGACCCGTTAGGTAATCCATTTAACCTAGGGTAAATTGTTTTAATCAGGAAAAGTGAGTTTGCAAAACCAGTTTAATATTAAAAATTCCAAAATTACCCCCCTCTCTCTCTCTCCCTCTCTCTCTCTCTACATATATATACATATATGTGTGTGTGTTAAATAGTATTACTGCCGTGGTGATATTCCCCTTTTTATATAATGAATTATTTAAATATTTTTATTTTTCTGCCGTCTTATAATTCTTATCATTTGACTATTAATAAACACACACACACTCAGAATGAGCGAGAGAGAGAGAGAGAGAGAGAGGGGGGGCGAAAGTAATAGACGGCGTGTAAGATTAAGAGCAGGGCAGGGGTCAAACAATATAGAGTGATAGAGAGTGAAAGTGATAGAAAGTTAGTAAGAAATTGGTCACTTGATGAATTATTTGCAAATTACGACTAATTAGGACGATTAAAATTGTATTTTTTAAAACATAACCCAATCCCAAAACTGAGGAATATTTTAGCATGTATATTGTGTGATTAAAATGTATAGAAAAAGCCTTAGATAAACAAACGTTGATTAACTCAGCTTTAGTATAATAATAGATACTAGGTAGAAATATCAAGAACCCATGACTGACCCCCCCCCCTACAATCTATGATACGGGGCCTTCATTTAAAGAGTTTTGTTTGTAATCAAACCAATGTGTTAAATTGTTTTACTAACCAAAAATAATAGAATTATCAAATGTTAATGCCATTTTCAGAATTTATACGAAAAATTATATATTTTATAACTGTGTCCACTGAAGACCCCTGTGATCTTCCGCTCGTTGTGTCAGTCGACGGTTGTTGTTCAATTCCGATACTGGTCGTCGCAGTGTCAATTTGGTGTCAGTCAGTGCTGCAACAGAAGATGCCCCCCCCCCCTCAAATAAAACCACAATTCCAGTTTAAAACGAGTAACAAAGGTGTATTTGTTAGAGGCTACAATAGTACTCGTTTTTGAACAGACTTGCAAATGATAGATTTTTGCCCGACAAAATCAATAAAAAACGTCCAAGACCCCATCTTGCTTAGAGAGGCGCACAGACGCAACTGACTGTCAGATCCCAGAAAAACCAAACTGACTGATGGCCCCTCTTGCCCATCTTCTTGAATATATGTACTTTCGACAGGAAATCGCAAATGTCCGGTCTTTTTCTCAGTCATCCTCATTCGACCACCCTGAAACTGACCACTTAAGATAATGGCCAACCTTATCTATAAACGCACAACAATCAACTGGACAGGCATTAAATTTGTAAGTCCCTGAATAAGTCATAACCACAGTAGGGAACATCTTATCTGAAAACTTATTACTTTTTGAAGGCCTTACATCTCAACATAAACTCCCGTTTAAAGAACCACTTACTTTTCTTTTTTTAAAAAGGAAATCAACTTCCAGGTGGCCAAATTCTAAATAAAAGATATTTACAATTTCTTGTGTGGCCTTTTTTTCTTAGCCAAATATTTCCCACCTGCAGCAAGTCTGTTATTTACATGCACATCAAACATGCAACCCACTAAATATGCACCCACAACATTAAACCCACTAAACATGCACCTCAAAAATGCAACCCACTAAACATACACCTCAAACATGCAACCCACTAAACATGACCCTAAAAAATGCAACACACTAAACATGCATCTCAATCATGCAACCCACTAAACATGCCGTTAAAAACATGCAACCCACTAAACATACACCTCAAGCATGCAACCCACTAAACATGCACCTCAAGCATGCAATCCACTTAACATGCACCTCAAACATACAACCCACTAAACATGCAACCCACTAAACATGCACCTCAAACATGCAATCCACTAAACAGGTATCTCAGACATGCAACCCACTAAACATGCACCTCAAACATGCAACCCACTAAAGATACACCTCAAGCATGCAATCCACTTAATATGCACCTCAAACATACAACCCACTAAACATGCACCTCAAACATGAAACCCACTAAACATGCACCTCAAGCATGCAATCTACTAAACATGCACCTCAAACCTGCAACCCACTAAACATGCAACAGCTTCGTTCATGTTTACATAAGGAGTACAATTTTCAAGTCTAACATCGTGACGATTTTCAAAATAATGGAAGTTTGGCAGAATTTAAGTTTGGGTCACATTAATGCACATGTGCAGTAACGTTGCTTTTAATATTATGCTACTCATAGAAGGGACTCTATGCCATTTTCTCTGGCAGCATTTTCAATAATGGGACAAAAAGATCAAGTGAAGGGGGTCACAGAGCATTGTGAAAAACATCTGGAATTTTCGGCATCCGAACAAACTCCGCTCCGTAATTTCGAATGGAAGTAGCACTGGTACGGACGATATAATTATAATCGTTAAAATTACATCCCTAACATTACTTCATATAACTTAAATAGACTGAATATTAACTTTAAACATAATTTATCCCAATGAATAAATGGGAAATATCTGTTTCAATTTAGCACACCTATACAACCGTCAAAACGCTTAACTGTTTTTTTAATTAATGATACAATATAGTTTTTAAATACTGTATATATAGTAGAGAGGAAAAAACAAACACAGCTAGTTATATGCCTAATTTATACAACTATTGTCAAACAGTTTATAATAAATTAATGTTTGGTGTTATTTATTTGCAATTTTATTGCCCTATTTTTATATATAGACAATAGTTTTGTTGATATTAACAGTAATTAAAATCATTTAATAAAAAGGGATGAATTACCAAAACCTTTCTTAAGATATTATGTTCATTATTTTTCATGAGAGTTAATTTCAATGAAAACTATACTTTTTAAAATATTTAATGTAAGTTATACATTTAGAAAGAATACTTAGAAACGATCTGGGGTTGGTTGATGGCGGGTAGATTTGTGCTTGTTATAAATAAATGTAAGATTATTTGTACTAACATGAGCAATTAGTGTCCGTCCGTCTGTCCGATACAAACACGCCCGCTTGCCTTCGTGATTCAGAAATTAGAGAAAGATTTTATCAGCTTATTGTAACTGGAGACTTCCTGTCTGGACACAACCTTCTGAACACATAGCTCTAATTCTAATATTTAACCTCTAAGAAAACATCACGTCCAGTATTGCTACACTTTTTTTAGCGATTACGTATTCTTCTTCCAGACGAGTGAATGGAAGTTTTAACGCACTGGATTTTCCGTATAGTGCCACTCTACTTAGACATCTGGAAAGAGCAAACCACTTTCTCAGAGGGTCACTTATATTCTGTTCCCTGTTTTGAAAAATCGTAGATTGCCAGCGGCTACAGAACACTCGGTATAACTCTATGTTTATATATCCAAGCCTTGAAGTGACCGGCTAATTAAAAGTGTTCAACACTCCTTAGCCATGTTTATCAAACGTTGACCAGTGATATTAGTTTGATTAATCAAAATCAGCTCGAATTAATTATGTAAGTAATGTATTAAAATAAGGAGGGGGTCAACATACTTTTGACTGGGAAGTGTAGAAAAATATTTTTTCAAATACATAATTTGAAACTGGCGAATTTGGAGGTGCCGGTTTCGTTTATAATACTCGTAAGGGCCACATTGCTCGCACAAAGTGACAGGCAAAAATAACGGTAAAGTTATGGATAACTTTGGTTGAATTATTAAAAAATAATAATCTAGAAAAATTAATTTCATTTAAAATTCAGAAATGACGACTTCTTTGTTCGGGCTGGATTTTTCGAAACATTTATATTTTGAACACACAGGTTGCCAAAGGCGAGCTTATGTATGCTTCAGGTGAATACGATCGAAATCATAAATTACAATTTAAAAGATTACTACACCAGATAATATTGAGACTGTGAAAAAAAAAGATGTTTTGAAATTTAACTTTACGTTTGAACTTAACAGAGAGCTGGTGAGATATGTTGACAATGTCACTGAATGCATTGTCCTACATCAGATGATAAGCTCGACTGTTGAAAATAAAGGCGTGTTAGTACCCTTAATAGACCAAGTCCTATATTGTTACTTGACTGGATGCTTCCCAACCTGTGTGGAACGAAAGCTTTGATTGGTTGACCAATCGCAAAATAGTAGGACATTGCAAAACGATCTGTGGTTGGTTGACCAATAAGAAGTGGTTGCTTCGAGTAAAAAAATCAAGAAAAACAAACACTTTAGGGTTTAAGTCAGAGAGAAATCGGCGAGCGATCGAAGTCAGGAAAGTAAAAATGTTAACAAGGAACTTTTTCTTCGAATCAATCTCCTCTAAGGATCAAAACACAAAATATCCTATTTTCTTAACCTAAAATTAACACCAGTCAAATTCACCAACTTGCTTTTTTCTTCCCAACTAAGAACAACAACTTTTTGTTTGCCCTATGTTATTGTTACCCATCTGTATTCCAATAAATATTTGTTATTGCTAACAGCGAGTTTTTATTGTTTTGGGATTGTCGACCGAACCGACCAATTGTACAAGTCTCTGACTAAGTGGCGTCAACTCCAAAGTTCCATCAACCTTTTCAACATAATGCAGATACAGAACTATTGACCAAGCAACAAGTAGAAATGCATGTGGTCATCGTAGTATAAGAATACGGTAATAGCAGTATTAACACTTTAACTGCACTATAACACACCCACCGTCTAAAGTGTGTTTCATGTATTATTTGGTGCAATTCTGTCGAGTATTTTTGGAGCCTATAAATTACAAACAGACGGACTTAAAATGGACATATAAGTTATTTGGCCACAACTTGGCATATTTTACAAATAAATTTATTTTCTTTTTTCTGGGTACAATTATCGATCATGTCGCTAGAGAATTCAGTTTGTTTAAAAAAAAAAGAAATAATTTAAATTTTAGAGTGGGAGATCACATTTTATATGAATTTAACGTAAAATGATCACCTATATTCTGACCATGACCAACTCGACTATTATTTTCTGTGTACACTTGTTACGTAGTCGTTTATTAAAATCAATTCCTTTTAAATCAATCGTCATTTACTTCAGTATTTTCGTATACTTTTCTCTTTATGTATACTGACGCCCGGCGCAGTCGTCATCATCATCGTAGTGTGTTGCATTTTGTCACTGCCATCATCATCGTCGAGTGCGCTGCATTTCGCCGTCATCATCGTCGTAGTGGGCCACACTTCGCAGTCATCATCATCGTCATCGTCTAGTGTCTGTAATCAGAACATTTTGTGCACAGAGAAGAACAAGGCGAAACCGAAGGAGAATTTAAACTGGGTTATTATTTGGGAGGGATTTTCTCGTCGTACGAATAAAAGTCACATATTCATTAAATTTGAGAGAGAGAGTTCACATTGTTCTTCATAACTTAATTCTACTTCGTTACGGGGGAAACGGCGAAAGGGGCAGACCAGTCGCTATCGTCCCTTTTAGGAATTAAATTCCCATTTTCTTTTCTTTTTTAATTACATCTTGATTTTACATCCGTTCGCCACGCTTCCAGAAAACAGACTGACTAAAAACGTCTTTCTTTTCATTCACACGATATCCGTACGTCATTCTTCAAGGGAGACACTGAATTTGTCACAACGCGCCTGTTTGACCTTTCATTCAACTCCAAACCTGAATTCAGGCTTGTTTATTCTTTTAGATCAAGAGCGAACTTATTTTTCAGATTTTCGTGCCAAGTAACTTGCACTGGTCCACCATGATAATAAATCCATACTAGCTGATGTAATCATTCTTCACATACATACATACACACATACATACATACACACATTATGTAACACACTTACCGAGTAAGTCGCTGCAGAATTCTGTTTTAGGCGGGGCCTTAAGCCAATATTTTAAATTTTAGAATAAGGGATCACTTTCCTGTATATATTTAATGTAAAATGATCACTCATTTCCTAACCATCGCCAATTTTCAGACAGAATAGCTTACATGTGATAATAACATTAGTTTTAATGTTATTATGTAATAACCATTTTTTATACTTTTGTTTCTTGGACTAGTGCAGAATAGCACGCAAGTGATTTTTGTTCGAATTTTCCCGCTTTTTTTCGTACTTTTCAAATAATTTTATATTTCCATTGTTTGAGTCGTTTTAGCTTTTTTGTTTTTTTTGTTTGCATTTTCTCTTTTGAAATTAAGACATTAGCTCTAAATTCTATACAAGTCAAGTCAGGGCGTCAACAAGCTGCACTCGTTAGCCAGTTTCTGTTGCATGGGCAAACGAAAGCGTTCGGGGTTTATTTGGGCATCGTGTCTGGCCGTGCTCAAGCATAAGGCATAAAAGGCATTATCATTTTATATAGGAAAAGTATTCCACACTTTAAAATCTAAAATATTGGATAAAAAATAAATATAATTCTCCACCGACATAAGTTAATGTGAGACAGCAAAAAGAAAAAAAATACCAAAACAAGTGCTGAGTAAATAACGAAAAAAACGGCGATTATTTTACATTTGATCTTTATCAGATGTATATTTAAAGGAGAGTAGAAAGTGACTAACTTTGGGTTTACTTTCCGCAGCCTCGTAACTCTTGCTTCCCTTATTGTATCCTTTATTCCTCACATTCCATGAACGATGTTTCTGACAAAGGAGAAAGAATTGCTGTTTTCTGGGTCGGCATCTAGCCATCTCACACTTATCGTAGGCTAGTTTTCTTACCTTGAAGTAGTATTTCTTTTTTAGCTCCTTACATCAAGTGGCTTCAAGCCTTGTCTGGAGCGATTTCCATAAAAATATAGTAGAGGCTCGAAATTATACAGATTGACGTATATGTTTGTAAAAATAAAATGATTTAAGACTCCAAATTCGAAAAACATCTCGACTTGAATCGTTCATCAATTGACGGTGAAATATTCACGAAGTTCGTGAACGACGATACGCGCTCATCCATTGTGGCCAGATGCTTCAATCCCGAGAGGCGTTTCTAGTTACAAGATATTTATTAGGCACTTCCAGCCCTGGTGCCACCCTGTTTATGACTTAAGTCGAAAACGCGAAGATAAATAAATACAGACATTACAATTATGAATTTTGGATGTTTCCTCCTATATATATGAATCATTTTGAGAAATCGTTAGAAATCTAGAAAGGTTGATAAAACAACGCATAGATAGGACTTGTCGATTTCGTTCAACAGTGTTTATTTTAATATGTATTGACACCTTCCTTACTTCTACAGGATGTTTGGAAAATTGATGTCATAACTCCGGGATTTGTTCTATATGTGTAAAAGAGTCTCTTTGTGTGTGGGTTACTCTTACAATAGCACTCCATTACTAGTCTATTTTCCTTTGTGTTCTATTTTTTTTCTTCTGGGTGGTCTTTGGTTTGCGCTGATCATATTTGTTTACATTGTATTTGGTCTGTTGTAATCTATTACCTGAAATAAGAAGAGCCAAGAATCCCAGGATGCCGACCGGGTCAGCATGTTGGCAACTAAATCTGCCAATTTTGGCGTTCAGATCTTTCTTCTGGGCTCCATGGTTTTTATATTTGTTTGATGTCATTTGTTCATATTTTTGTTGGCGTAAATGGCAACACCAAGCCCAGGCTTATTTTATCTATGATCGTGTTACAGGGAAAGTGTTTATCTATACCGTATGTAGAAATAACGGTGCATTGTCACACGCGCTATACGTGTTAGATGTTTACAATAAAGAATGTTTGATCGGTATTTGTTTCAAGAATATTTAGGATAACCAAAATATAATTAATCGATGTCTAATAGCTAAGGTTTAAATTTCATGATAAGCGGAAATATTTGAATTTAAAAAGGGGCATATGTTAAAATTTGGCTCTTACCCCCCCCCCCTAGTTTTCTTCGAAAAAAATAAAATGTTGTTAATAACTCGGAAATCAAGCGTTTCTGGACCTATATACGCATATAGAAAATAATCCCGAAGTTATGCCGTCGATTTTTCAAACACCGTGTATTCCCTTTGTCTTAAATAAGCTATACTTAAAACCCTTTGTGTCAGCCTCTCCCCTCATCCTAAAATAAACAACAACAACAACACACCGTTTATGCCTACTTTTACTAGCACATATACACCCCTTTCACATACACCCAAATCGCAATAAGTACTTGTACGCCCACGCAAAAACGGAACGCAAAGGCAGAACCAAATCGTTTCTATATTTTAGGGCTACCGCCATGTTTGTTTTCTTTATGTTTAGTTGCTGTTCTTCTACTTTTTATGACTGTCCCCCCCCCCCCCCGCATATCTCTGTGTGTATCGGTATGAAATATAAGATAGACTTTTGTTGTACTTAGATACGCCACGTGCGCCAAACGAGAAAAAAACAGTCAGGGGAAGGATATGGGAGGAAGAATATTTAGAATACGAGGCCAACCAAAATATAATAAATCGGTGTCTAATAGGTATGGTTTAAATTTCATGATAATCGGAAATATTTGAATTTAAAAAGGGGCGTGTGTTAAAATTAGGCTCTTACCCCAGTGTTTCTCAGAATTCTTTGAAAAAAAATAAAATTGTGGTAATATTTCTTTCGTAAACGTTTCAATTGGCGACATAAATTAGTTTAAAGGAAATACAGTTGGGAAATTAGTCAAAAACGCTTTGAGGAGGACATGTTTGTCGAAAGTGTCAGCCTTTAAAATAAATGATTTTATTCATTAAAACTTTTATAAAATACTATACCAAAATAATGTTCCTTAAGATGTGACCAACTTCTTTTATTAAAAAAAGCGCAACTACGCTCTACACATCCATACCAGACTTTACTTTGAAAACTCTCGTCAGCAACACCAGACGTATATTTCTGCTTCCACGGGGAGGGGGGGGGGGTCACCCCTTGTAAGATTAATACTAATAAAATGAAAAAAAAGAAAAAAGAAAAGCCTCGCTCTGAAGAGGACATATTTGTTAAAAGTTTCAGCCTTTAAAATAAATGATTTCATTTATTAAAAAAAATTACATTGTTTTGGTTTTCAAATTTCTATAAACAATTTACTTTTGTTTAGCTACTCATTTGTGAACTATTTGCGTTCAAAAAAGTTAAATATTTAATGTAAAATATAACCATGTTAAGTTGCCGTAAATATTGGTTCTGAGTAAAGTAATTATTAGTAGCCATCTTGTTTTTTTTTTTTGGGGGGGGGGGTGTTCAGGAAGTAAAATACCAGACACGCCCCGAAAATCAGGGCCGGATATGTAAATAATTTACAAATGAGTAGAAAAACTAACATAAGTTATTTTTTACTAATCTTCCAACTATATTTCCTTTAAACTAATTTCTGTTGCCAATAGTAAAGTTTGAATAGTTGAATTTCATGCAAATCGGAAATATATTCAATTTGAAAATGGTGGGGTGGGGGTCAATTTTATGACCCCTTTTATCTCTCAAAATATATGAACATCCAGACTAAAACATCGCCAGTAACGTCCTGATAATAAATAGACAATTGGCTTTGTTAGTTGATCAACAGCCGAAAACTGATGCGTGGATGCACACAGGCATATCTTCGCTAAATATATAGTTTAGCAGCGTAATCCGGCGTTGCCCGACGGCATGGATAAAAATAGAAGAGTTTTTTAAAAGTTTTAAATTTCTCCCCGTGTTTCTCTCACTCTATAATCTTCAGTCGCGTTACTTTTTAAAACACCCTTCCCCCGACTGTTTATCACTCTTTCTCTTCCTCTCCTATTTCTTCTCTTTCCCCATTATCTCCCTCTCTTTTTTCTCCCCCCCCCCGTCTCCCTATATTTCCCTCTGTTTTTCTCTCCCTCTTTCTTTCTCTCCTTCCTCCCTCTCTTTCTCCCCTTCTCTCTCTCTCTCTCTCTCTCTCTCTCTCTCTCTCTCTCTCTCCGGGGGCACGGATGAAGTTAAAACTTCTCACCGTCTTTTGCATCCTCAGTCACGTTACTGTTTTAATATACCTCTCCCTTCTACTTCCCTCTCTTCCTTTGCTGCCCTTGACCAACATACCTCTCACTGCTTGCTTAAATATCACACAAGGAAAGAAAGACAATATATAATCAACAGTTTGACCTTAATTTCTATACATAACAAACGAATATTTAATTTCTGCCTATGTTTATGTAGTATTTGTACCAAAATCATTTTTGATTCATTTTTTAATTTATTTTACTAACTATTAAAATTGTTAAAATTGATAAAAAGTTTAATTTTCTCATTCATTTGAACAAAATAAATGAAATATTAATGAAAAATATATTGAATTAAATCTTTTTAAAACATGTAAAGTTTTCCGTTTTGGTTTTGAGCCCCTGGATGTTAAAGCGCATCTCCTTAGCTAGCATCCGCCATGCCTAGTATGACCTCATCCCGCAACGTCTTGATGAAGAAAACAAAAAAAACTGTGCCCTCATGTGGAAGCAAGTAATTAGAGATTCATATAAGTACACTTTTACTGAGTTATTTCCTTTTCTGGTGACTTATTTATTAATTTTCATTTCTGTTTTATAACATATTTAGGACATTGTTAAACTGTGATTAATTAATTAAATGATTTAAATTGTTAAACTGTGATTAATTAATTAAATGATTTAAATTGAATAAAATTGTTAATTTTATTCTTTGACGAAAAAAGAACGTATTTTTTAACTTGTAAACTCCTTCGCTAATAAACTTTACACTGTTTATTATTTTACTCCAACATGACTGGGGTCATACCGAATCAGAATATGTAAGTCTTATAAGTGTATCTTGTGTAGTTACTGAAATCATCCAAGACACATACAAAATCGGACGTTCTTTTAATATAATAACTATACATATTTTGTCTAACGGAATTAGGCGAGTACTTAATTGTCCTAATGGATACCATGCGCAGCTGATGGAATCGATTCCACTGAGTTCATCCGATCTATTATGGTCATTTTTGCACTAAAACTGTTGGGATAGGTATGAACCCAAAATAGGTCAAATGAGTACTTGTGTTGATTAATCGTATCAATGGATGTCATATTTCAGCACAGAATAACATTAAAGTGTTTGATATGCCGTAAAACAGAAAACCAAATAAGAAAGGAGTGGGAGTCGAGTGACGTAATGATCACTGACACAAACTATGATATCGGCAATCCGAATTCAAATCATGTCATATCTATTGCGTTCACCTACACCCTCATAACTGTAGAGAAGGTATGAACCCCGACCCTGTTTCCAATGAATAGGTAGTTTTGTACGGCACTAGATAAATCGAAAGAGAATTCATATGCCGTTTAACAGATTTGTTTTGGTTGCTTTTGTAGAGGGGGGGGGGACAATTATTAAAAATAATGACAAAGTCAATCCATCCAAAATATATTGAGTTTTATTGACAACAAATTAACAAGCTGTGAGCATAACGAAGATAACGAGTCAGTAATGACTGAGAGTTCGGTGTTTCTTAGAATGTTCAAAGTGAGAAGAATAATTTAGTTTGTAGTGTAGACATGGCTGTCGGCTGTCGCTGTGTGAGTTTGCGTTGTGATATTTTCTTGTTGCGTATGTCGAGTGCCTCGGCTCAATGTCCCTGAATAGTTTTAGTGATGTGCTCCGTCAGGTCTGAAAAAAAAATGGAAAAATGAGTGTTTGGAAGCTCATGTATTCGGTTTTTCATATTTCAGGTGACATATTTTAACAAGTTTTTGTAATATATGGAGGCGTATATTTCTGCGCTTCTGATTGGTTGTTGATGTTGTAATACATGTCGCAGTGGGAAAAACAGTTATCAAAAAGAATGACGAGGCCAATCCATACGAAAAGTATATTGAGTTTTATTGACAACAGATAACAATGTGGAATAATAACCAAAATATCGATTTCGATGTTAGATGTCACTTCTTTTGTTGGTTGGCCTTGTGTGTGAGGTTAGTAGTAATTGAGGGTTAAGTGTTCCGAAGAAAGTTGATTTAGTAGTGTAAGTATGTTTTGTTTGTTTTCACTGTGTGAGTTTGTGTGTTCGCAAGTTTGTGTGGATTTTTTGTTGCGTGTGTCCGTCAACATTTGCTTACTTCTGCTACTTATTGAACAAGCTTCTACACTTTACAGCATATCAACCCTGCTGGAGTGATTTGATGCAAAAATGCAATGCCTGATGTAAACAATGTATTGATTTGTTTTCTTTGTCTCAAAATTATGTAATGGATTTTTATCAAAATTGGAATAAGGAGCCTAGATATAAGGTTTAGTAGCATTATATCTACGGGAAGAGACCAAAAGTGGTGCAAAACTGTTCTAGTTGAGAATTAATTTTACCCGTTCTAGGACGTGTATTCGCTTAGTATATATATATATATATATATATATATATATATATATATATATATATATATATATATGTATATATATGTATATGTATATATGTATATATATGTATATGTATATATATATATATGTATATATGTATATATATATGTATATGTATATATGTATATATGTATATATATGTATATGTATATATGTATATATATGTATATGTATATATATATATATGTATATATGTATATATATATGTATATATATATATGTATATATGTATATATATATATATATGTATATATGTATATATATATATATATGTATATGTATATATTTATATATATATATATGTATATATATATATGTATATATATATATATGTATATATATATATATATATATGTATATATATATATGTATATATGTGTATATATATATATATATATGTATATATATATATATGTATATATATGTATATATATATATATATATATATATATATATATATAGTAAAATGTTCCAATGGATATGTTGAAACGGTTTTTTTTAACCAGTAAAATGCAGAGACTTTTTTTATATAAACATATTATTTATTTAAATTCAAATTTTCGATTCACACAGGAATCTTCATCGGGATAATAGACAATATTATTTTTTCTTCCTTCTTTTTTAAACGACATCTTGTGCGTCAGATGTTAACGAAACTCGTTGTGTAATAATAATGTCCACAAGTGGTGTGTGCTCTGGTCGCACGTTATAAGTATTAGTAAAGAGTTCCACTGTGTAGAATGCATTTAAATTTCGTAATTAAAACGGTTTTTGAAACCAGTAAAATGCAGAGACTTTTTTTAAATAAGCATATTATTTATTTAAATTCATTTTGCGATTCACACAGGAATCTTCATCAGGATGATAGCCTATTTTTTTCTTTCTTTTTTTTTAAACAACATGGTGTCGTTTGATCTTGTGCTTCAGTTGTTAACAACGCTCGTTGTGTAATAATGTCCACAAGTTGTATGTGCATCATGTCGTCTTAAAAAAAAAGGAAGAAAAAATAAATATTGTCTATAATCGTGATGAAGATTCCTGTGTGAATCTAAAATATGAATTTAAATAAATAATATGTTGATTTTTAAAAAAAGCCTCTGCATTTTACTGGTTACAAAAACCCGTTTCAATATATATATATATATATATATTCATAAATATTAAATTATTTATAACTACATGCGACGTCGTTATAAGCTAATGCCTTCATCGGTGTAAGAAAACGATAATTTCAGACCGCCACAAGGCGCGAATCCGGTTCACAGAGTCAATCCAGATTCTGAACGACTTCGCTCTATCCTCAAGACCACATGAAATTATCACATGGTACGGGAGAAATTAAGTTATATTTATGCCAAATACAGCGGGCTGTAAACACCAGGCATTCTAAAGGGTTCAACGAACTTAATCGGAGCCTTGCATATATATATATATATATATATATATATATATATATATATATATATATATATATATATATATATATATATATAATTCTAACAAACATAGATTGAGGAGCGTGAACATGTATTCTGCTTTCTGCCCAACGGGCGAAGTTGTATGTAGCTCCCTGAAACCACTGGTATCTAAGTTTGTTTGAATCATTGTATAGTAATTGTTTAATAAAGATATGCTCCTACATAAGTAGTTATGCACCCGGGCCCCTCTTTTTCAAACGCAGTATTTTGTGTGTATATACATTCATACAAAATCGGATATTTGCGTATTTAGAAATTACATAATAGAAAAGATGATAGCACTAAAGGAAGAATTCGATGACCTTTATCGTCGCCCGGGTACAGCATGTGTAAGTCTGCAAAGTCATACATTTAAATAACGTTTTTAATTCAACGGTGATTTACTATCATTATTTATCATGCAAGTTGTTTGATCACTCATTCGGTGTCATCTCAACAAAATGGATGCCGAATAAATCCTCAAAACATTGACTGTGTAAAACATTCATTTTTGTTACTAGATTTGCATATATTTAAGTATCTGGAATATTACGATCTTGATGATGATATATCGGTGATGTATTTAAACATTTTTGGAAATTTAATCAAAGCAATATAAATATAAGAAAACTAATTTTATACATAAGGAGATAAAAAGAAACGGAATTAATGTTCTTGACTGAATCAAATGAGGTTTGAAGTAGTTAACGTGTGATGTAAACATGTCAACATAAGCAGTTAAAAGTCCGACTGATTAGTGCCAAAAACGCAACTGGTATAAATCAAGGCCATACCTATAAGAGGGCGAGCTATCTAACATTTGGGATCTTTTACTGAAAGGAAGATTTTCAGTGAGTCAGCAGATATCTTTTTAGCTGCTAATAATGAAAAAAATGGTTTATACTTGCATTTTTGGAAGAAAATTAAAAAAAAAAATCTACAGTATATGTTTGTTCTATGAATAAATTAAACAGAAATGAAATTCAGATCTTAAACAAGTCAGACCAATCAAGAAATCATCGTTTTTTTTTTCAAGAACATGTTTTATTTTTATTAAAAAGAGGGAAAATGGTATTTCTTGAATAAATATGGCTGTTAATATTAAAAGAAAAGGTTAAAAAGATTATGACATGAGACTTTTACAAACAGTATGTAACAAACTAGTAACTTTGGCTTAAGAAATTAAAACAGTATGAACTGCTGTTTGTATTTTTAATAGAAAATAGTAAAAAATATAGTTTTCAAAGTTCAATTTTTACTTTTTACAGTATACGCATAAACTTATAATTCAAATATAAGGACCATACAGAGAATAAGGACCCCGGAAATTAGAAAGATGAAAAGAGACGAAATTCGGTCTACACCGGTTGACCTTAACGGTTTTTGTAAACAAGCGAATAATAACGCTGTGTTCTTTGGGTTTTCGTCAAAAGCTTGCTTTTTAATATTAGGGAAGATTTATTTAAAGAAATATATATTAAATAGGGAAACATTTATTTTAAGAAATATTTATTAAATATTTATTTTTAATGTAAGATGCGTTTTTTTTATTTACAAAAGTTATTTTAATAACAAAACGAAACATTGCCGAATTCTCGTTCTAAAATGTTTTCGTGTCACTATTTATATTGTATGAGAAATATTCGGTAATCACGTAGTTTCCTGCCCCATTTTATTTTATTAATCGAATAGAAGTTGGTTCCAATATTTTGTTATCCAATTTCAATATCGCCAAATCCGATTTCAATATCTCAGAATCATAATTTTTATTCAACTCACTAAAAGACTTTATTTCTTTTCGCTTCGTCTTAACCATTCGCTATTTCGAACTTTTAAGATCAAGTTGTTTATGTAACGGCCATCTTGCATTTTGACAGGAAGAAGTGTATGTCGGCTAATTTAAAAAGTGTTTTTTTTTAATTTTATATGGAATACTAAATTGATTTTAACACCAATATGTTCAGCATGTCATAATCTTTTTTTTAATACACTTTTAAGCTACTGCATATCGTCTTTCCGATCAAATTAGATGAATTGGAAAACTACGCGATTACCGAAATGTTCTACTAGGATAACGGAAATTACCGAGATTTAACAACAAGAGTGTACACAGTTTTTTCCAATTATAAAGACGAATTTATATCGAGAAAACTTTATTTAGGTTATTCCAATGGCGTTTTTGCACTGATCATATCAAGAATATTGCGTATAAAATTATGTATAAAATTAAGCTAGTCGGACTTTTTAACAGATTATGTTGGCATCTGAAGATTAACCGTTATTTACCCAACACTTCATTTGATCCAGTCACTCTACTTTGCGAATTGTTAAACAAATATAAAACTAGATCTTTAGGGAACATCCAAGCAAACCATAGCATCGTAATACGTCATCATTTTATGTGTTGACTAAAAACTTGTTAAAATTGTTTTCATTTCATTGTTTTTTTAATCTCCTCAAAATAAAGTTATATTTACAGGAAGTTGTTTCAATGTAAAATAATTTATTTAATGATCAAATTATCGAACTGGAAAAATACCCATCTTTATCTTTAGAAATAAGTACGAAAATCCTTTTTTTTCTACAGAGGGGGTGGTGGATTGTTTATTTAGCTATCATCTTCTACATATGCAAAAATGGGCATTGTGATGTTATATTTGTAATATCTATGGATGGCCAAAAGAGAAAATACTTAATTGTTGTAGATGAAGTTATCGGTTTCCAACGACTTTTTAAATAATTTCCCCCCTTTTTTAATCTGATAGAGTTTTGAAAAAAAATCCTGATTTTTTTAAGTTGTGGAATTTCTGAATAGCGAATTCTTTGTCCTTTTTTTAGTTTCAAATTCTTGAGACAGATTATTTATTTGTTTTCTTTTACTGAAAAGAAAGTATTGATTAAATAATTTGTATCTGCTTAAACTAGTATTAATATACTTTTGTTTAAACAAAAAATGTTAAAATAGAAATTTTAGGATTTTGATACTTACACAAATATTACATTAAAATATAAATTTATATATTTATTTAACCTTTTTGCTAATAAATTTCTTCTGCAATAAAAATTCATATCTTAGGAATATATAACAAATATAATTGTTCGATTGCTACACGTGAATTAAATAAAGGATTCCGTTCGACAGAAAGATTCCCGAATTTAACTAGATGTAACTGAAAAAGGTTTGAGGTAAGAATGGCTGAAACGTTTTGAGAATAACATCCCAGATAAGAACAGTAGTCCGAATAATCCAAAGAATAGAAATTGTTTTATTATATTATTAGTATTAAAGCGTTACACTAAACAATTATAAATGTGATCCTTACTCGTTGCCCGTACATTGCGGGACACTAATCTAAGTAAGTGGTGACTAAATGTTGGGGCGAGTCCATTTTTAGGAGAAACCAACTTTCGTGACACATAAAACGTGTCTGCCATTACAAACTAGATAAAGCCTCAAGTATGGAAGACCGAAATTGACAGGAACGTGTAAAAGCGTTAATAATTATCACTTTTAAGGCGCACCAAAATAACAGCGAGCCTTTCTCAATTAACAGAAGTTAATTAGTTGTTTTGGGACTCCGTAAATTATTCATGCATTTTAAGATGAGAAATAAGGAATTCTTGGCTTCGGTTGTGTCTATATAGTCATGTCTATATAGTCATGTCTATATACGTTACAGGCCAGAATTGTATGGAAATGTTTATTTCTAGTGTTTTGTTTGTCCGCTTGCTACATGAGACAAAATATAGGGTGACCCTTAAAAATGCCATTCATGAAATTGTTAATAAAATTCACAATCCTATTTGCAATACAGCCATATTTGGTCTAAATAAGCTTTACTCTACACCTGAATTGCCTATCAAGTTACAGTCATGAATGGCCAACAGTTTTTGTTTTATCGACGTTCAATGATATGTGGGAACCATTTTGGCGATCGTCTCATCAGTAGATGTGATGTCGAATGGGCTTTACAATCACCTGATCTTAATCACCCTCAGATTTGCATCACTCTATTTCCATGATAAAGCGTTTTCCTTTTTTGTTTCTCATGTCTTTTTTTCTATAACGGTTGTTTTTCTTTCTTTTTGTAAAATGTCCAGTTTGAGACGTTTTCTTTCTTTCTTTCTTTTTTTTAACTTCACCGATTGAGACATTATTTTATATGAATATTAGTGCGAACACTAGCGAAGCATACTTTTTTTCGATATTGTTTACGGAGAGTGTACAAGCGTGTATAATATAGGGATTATTTTGTGTAAAGTCATATCAACCTTTATGATCATTTAATGCTGGGGACTATTTTTTCTAAACAAATTTTCCGAAGAAGAATAGTTGTAGTCTGTAACCCAAAAATCGTAGCATGAAGAGGGAAATTCATACCTTTGCGAAGTCTTATTATGTATGTGCATATTTCGTATGCGGACAACGCTGGGTAACTCCGCGAGTGGTGTATAGATTGTTATATGTGACCTCAATTTCATAGATGTGATTGTTTGGGGTCAAACTCCCAATAAATAAATCAAAATGGTATTCTAGACATTGCGTTAAATGTATATTGGCATTTTGATGGCGCAAGGGAAATAATTCTCCTTTTCTGTTGCTATAAAAGCAATAAGAATATGAATAATCCTTTTTTCATTCTTGCATTCGGACCGTTGTCCAAGTAATCACCAACATCTAATCGATTACACCCTGGGTCACACCCTAACTTCTCTAAAGAATTTCATCCAAATTAGTTTGAAACTTTTGCGCGATCGTGCAGAAAGCCAGAAATCAAAACGCAGACTCCTACCAACCGCGGAAGAAAAAGATATATAAATAAATAAATTAACTATGTAAAACTCTCCGAAAATTGGAGGAGCAGATGAAATCAGATTAGACAGATTTTATGATAATAAAGCGGGGTTGACGTTCACACAAGACCGTGACCTTCGTAAAGAGAAGGCCTTTCCATTGAGTCTCGTTTTTCTGCTGACGTCACGATGGTTTGTGCTAAGAAGATAAACAAGACAATTCGGAGGGAACAGTTACACACTATATGTAGACATCTGATGGTGGTAATGTCTCTATTAAATTAGTTCATCTTTGATTTAGTAATTGTTTGGTGTTTAAAAAAGGATACTGATGCTTTTGTTCGTGTTGTTTTTGAGGTGGAAGTCTGATAGTGATTTGAAGAAAAAAAACATACAAAAACCCGTTTAGACTAAAATTCACGATGAATGACAAACCTGTCTTGATAGGAAAATATAAAATAAAAAATAAAAACAAATACTTGCTTGTTTTCCATAAATTTTTGTTATAGCGTAGCAATAACAATAAATAAATAACACAAGACGGGAATAGAAGAAATAAGAAATGTATTAAGAATACTTAATTACATACAATAAGTCAGTCGCAAATACAGGCTCTAGGCAGACATGCTATAAGCGATGCGCTAAGCGGTTCCTCTTTGGTTAGGCAAAGGTGTCGACTATATAGTTACCTAACGAATCCATCCTGTCACTATGGGTAAATCCGGATCAGTTCACAACAATTTTGAAATATTTTTTTTTGTTACTAACAAGTCTGTATAACATAAAACGTTTTGTTTGTCCTGATACAAAATTCTAATTTAATTTTAAACGTATATAAAATTGAACTTTCATGTCCACCGTTCAACACTATTTTTAAACAATTTGTTAGCAATAAAATATTATCGACTCGAAATTTCGTTATAACTTGTTACTTTTTGTATAAAAAGAATGTTCAAAGTTTATTTTTTGTGCCCAAAAGCTATTTGTGTTTAATACGATTCTAAAACAATTCAAATATGTGTGGTGCCTAGTGGTGCCTAGAAAAAAGACAACGATTAAAACATTAAATTAAAGTTACATTTTGAGCACTTTGAAAATAATTTTATTTCAGGACAAGAAATACAATTTAAACAAAGCGAAATATTTATATATTTATTTCCAAATAGTTTTTCATTTTTATTACACTAACAAAATTCATTATTTATTTATTCATCGTTTTCATTTTTTTTTATTATTTATCGTTTATTTTTAATTTATTGTTTATTAAAATAAACAATAAATTGCTGTATTTTTGTTCGCTAATTTCATAACAGCAGTTGCTTGCCTCATAAATTCAAATCGTATTTTTATATTTTTTCACAAATAAATAATTTAGTATCTGTTCTGATACTACACTTTATCTTTTCTGTCCTCGGTCAGTGAAGAAGAAATCCTTCTAGACAATTTTAATTTTTGTCCTAATTCAGCGACTCCCTTTTTGGAAGCTGGATTTCCTCACATTAAAAATCGACCTCTTATCTAACTCTGCCCTCGTGAAGAGGCAAGTAAATAGGAGCACACGTAGTTACATACAATAGTTTCTACGAAATAAATAGGTTGATATTGTAACTTAAAAAAAAAGTATAATCGGCTTCGCTTGACTTTGCATGTTTTATTTTAATAGGTTCTGTAAAAAAAATTGTATTCAGATTGTTCACAATCAAAATCATAAAACGAATTTTCGTCTCTAAAATCCATGAAACAACATAAGGTTCATTTACTTTAATGCGGCAACAACACAAAACTTTTTAATTAACTCTTGTTTTTGTTTTATATTTAATAAGTTCAGTCTCAGTATAAATCAAATTGTGTTCCTTTCTTTTTCTTTTTTATTGCAATTTTTAACGTTTTTTAATACTTTTTACAAAAGCTACCGTTCATTATCGACAGCCTAACTTTTCGACACGTTTCGCTCGCACCAAAATGTATGACGTCATTTTCGATCGAACGGGCCTTCTTAACAAAGGTCGTGACAGGACACTATTATCCAGCTAAGTCATATTATAAGATCTTTGTTTAGTTATCTCTTCATAAGGTTAGGTATATGTATGTATATTTCTATGTATAAGATTCACTCCTAAACAAATTAACCGATCATTATGAATTCAGGAGCACATCTGCTAGGTTCAATGATAGGTAATATGGGCTATATTTACTTTAATTTAGTTTGATGAAAAGATAATGAAAGGACTACGTGAAGATTTAGATAACTCCGATTTTGTGAAATTTCAACAATAGTTGTTAGATATCTATTAATAAATAATCCCCAAATATCAGTTTCTTTGGAGTATTTTTAATGTTTTTAGGGGGTTTAAAATTTTTAATGTTTTTAGGGGGCTTAGAATATATCAAATTTGCATTGAATTTCATCCATAGTCACCAGAGACGAATTAAGCAAGATTCCTGAATTTTAGTTTCTTCCCAGGACAGCTTGAGCATTAAATTTTAAACATTTTCTAGAATCAAAATCATATAATAGTTTTTGATAAACATTAGAATAATGTTTATAGACATAAGGTTTAGTAACATTATGTCTTGCTTTTAATCTCTGTAAGGGGACATAAAAGTGGTGCAAAACGGTTCTGTTCAGGGAATTCATTTTATCCGTACTGAACAAGTATTCTTCAAGTTTACTATAAACACAAAGAAAAGAAACAAGTAACGCAGGTACGGACTATGAGCTCGACGTGTCGGGTTCGAGTTCTGTCGGGACTACTGCATGAGATTCATACCTTTCTCAAGGTATGAATTCATATATCCCCCCCCCCCCCAGCTATGGATTAAATACTAGGGATGACTAGACTCTGAAGCCTTCGTTCTACAACTGGTCTAGGAGAAGGCGAACACTAAAATACCACAAGTCTTTCTTTGTTTATTCCGGCATTGTTTCTTGTCAGTCAACTAAAGCAATACCGGCTCCGGAAAAATACAGGTGTGTGATTGCGCAACCGTTGCTTCATTATACTCGCATATATACTTGTAAAGGGTGTATCCATTGTCTCTCGAAACAGAAAAGGGGTCTTGAGTTAAGAAAAAAAACTTTCAATTACAATATCTTCAAAATAGGATTCTTAAAAGAGAGAGAAAGAGAGAGAGAGAGAGAGAGAGAGAGGGGGACTGACCGACTGAAGAAAATAAGAAACAAGTAATTCAAAAATACTTTTAAGTTTTAAGTTATTTCTCCCGGACAACGTCTGATTTCTTTGCAAGGATTTACGAGTGAATTTTAAAGTGTTTTCTGCATTTGAATTTCCGACTGTCTAGCCTTCGGGCTATGATCAATGTGTAGTATCTGATCTTTGCTCGGTCAGAGTAGGAGAATTCCTTCTTTTTTATATTGTCCCATCCAGAGTTTACATTTTAGAGGAGCTGTAAACGACCACATAAAAACTGACCCTGTGTCTAACTGTGCTCTCGTGAGGAGGCAAGTAAATCGGGTCTCCGGTTTGTGTCACCCACCGCCCACCTTCGTTCGCAATCCAAATGTGAAAAACAGATTGAGCACCCGTGGACAGAAGAAAGAAAAAGAGAAAGTCTTGAAAGTTAGATCAGGGCAGAAGGATTTGCAATAAAGGTTGGCGGGGAGGTGATTTTAGGTCGTCCGCAGATAATAATAATCGCAGAGAGGGCGCACTTTTTCTTGGTGCCAATCCTGACCCTCTACACTCCCCAACCCCCATTGCCACCATAGCCCCACCTTCCGTTCTCAGCATCTACTTTTTCCCCATTCCAATAACTGTTGTACCTCCCCTCCCACCCGATACCCCTCTCCTGCCAATCCATTCGTTAATCAGTTAATTCTATCCAACTTGATAATCAACAGCACATGCCCCGGATTTACCATTCCGAAGACCCGCATCCACCCATACCCCACCTGCATCCATCGCCGCCCACGCCTTTGATGATCAGTTTCGTCTGTATCCATTATTGGACCATCACCCACTTTTTCTTCTTTTTCTTCTTTTTAATCTTCTCCTCCTCCTCCTCCTCCTCCACCTTCTTTTATTTTCTCCTTCTCTACTTTTTTCTTCTTCTTCTTTAATTCAATATAAGAGCCTCTTCGTACCGTGACATTACTGAACGTTTCTGAACGGGAGGAGATGTTTTTTGTTAAAAAAAAAAGTTGAGCGTTGTAGATATAACATGAAATCGCCTTCCTTCTACCAACCCCAAAATTAATGAATGAATCAAAGAGAAGGAAATGGAGATAAAAGAACAATCGGGGAGAACGGGTTAGAACAGTTAAGGTGAATTATTTTTTTTAAAGAAAATGAGAAGAAACCAGCAAAGAAAGGAATGGAGAAGCGGAGAGGCTAAAAGGGGTGCATACCTTTCTCGGTCGTATTAGTGTGTATGCGTAATTAAACACAGTAGATCCGAGACAGGATGTGAATCCGGCATAGCCGATTCCATAGACTTCGTATGTAAACTTTTAAAAACCTAAATTCGTATGAATCAGAAAAGGGTGTATTTTGACCGGCTCGATTCTGTTGTTAGTATTGTTTAGTCCGGTGAAGAAGAAGAAGAAGAAGAAGAAGAAGAAGAAGAAGAAGAAGAAGAAGAATACAGGTAAAATGGCACAAGTAGATGAATAAGAAAAATGGCACAAGTGGATGAATAAGAAAAATGGCACAGAGCAAGAACATAAAGCAGTGGTACCGAACCATTTTCTCAGGCGACCTAAATCATGACTCTCAAGACTTCACTAGTTTCATTGCATATTTGTTATTATATATTACTACTTGTTGTCTGTATAAGTTAGGGACAAGCATAATAAATAAACCCAGGGTTGAATTTAGAAAAATTCAGTGTTAGGGTTTAATTTTTTACCTTTAAATGTAGATATCATTTTTTTTTTAGTCGTAACCGAGATTTTATAAAAATCATTGGAAAATGTTTCGGAATTTTTTAGATGAAAGTTTATAATTTGTATTATTTGGTTTATTCGGACTACTGTTCTCATCTTTGATGTTATTCTCACAACGTTTCGGACGACTTTCTTCAAATGCATCTTGTCGAACTCGGAAATCTGTACAGAATTCTAAATGGGAGCCTTTATTTAATCCACGAGGGTAACTTGCTCTAGTACCGTCAGCCATGACCGGGTAGAAGTCTTAAGTAATTCGTAATTGTATTCTTAGTATTGCCCGTACTGAGGATTGAGCCTTGAACCTCCAGAAAATTTTCACTTAGAACAGATTATTACTTGGAGGTTCTGGTTATTAGATGATGGTTCATCGTCAGTACGGACGATACTAAGGATACCATTACGAATTAATGAAGACTTCTACCCGGTCATGGCTGATAGAAGAGGAGCAAGCCACCCCCGTGGATTAAATAAATGGTTCAACAAGGTGCACCTGAAAAAGGTCGGAGGTTACATTGGCCGAAACGTTGTGAGAATAACATCTAGGATGAGAACAGTAGTCCGAATAATCCAAATAATACAAATCATTGTGAGATGTTCGTTTATATTTTCCCATGTGCTTTTTTTCATATTTATTCACTTGTGCCATTTTCACCTGTGCCATTAATACGTAAATTCGTTTTCCCCAAAGTGGTGCGATGGATTCGAACGTAGCAAGGTCGTCAGTCCACTTTACCATCACCACCTCTACATCGTAAGTGAGAAAGAGAGTTTCTGTGTGTTTTTTTTTTCTTATCTTGTCTTTTGCATAAAAAGAACGATCCTCAAAACGAAGCCTCCCAGATATTCCTTTCATACTGACAGTTATAATTATAATTAGACTTTTGTTTTCAATCAATTTTTTTATTTTTAATCGTCTTCAACAAAAATCCACCATTTTTCTTTTTTCCGGTAAATAACATCCGACATATTTATTACCGTTTTCTGTCAGTTGACATGTCGTTTTTACTTTAACGATTGTTTTTTTCGAAAGGTATTTATGGCGGTTCATTTACTTTTTAATTATTTTTTATCTGCCGTCAGACATTCAGTACTCGTATGGACCACTACCCATGGCTGATTCGAGTATTTTCGTGTAACGAATGATTCGAGTATGGAAATTAGTCACTTGGTTTCAATTGACAATAATTCTCTTAAGCTGATTCTAGAAAGCAACTTCCCGTCTGTGCAACATATTACCACGAGACTGTTTCTTTGCGGACGACAACATAGTCGTCTTCAAATCTAATGTGAACGGGTCTAAAGATCCTATATTCACTACAGGTGATATTAAGAATATAATTAGGAATTACTTAAGAATTATACCCGGTCATGAGTGACGGAACGAGAGCAAACTACCCCCGTAGACTTTTTTTTTTTAACATAGTTCACTCCAAACAAGGCAGGCCGCTACTGTAGACGTAAAGGGCTACTGAGAATTAGGCTGTAAGTTTTGAGGGTAATCCTCAGTTGTGATCTGTGTAGCGAGATGTCTGTTTACATTAGTTTTAAATTTATGCATGTCAGTACAGTCGGGAAAACAGGGAGCAGGGAGGGAATTCTAGAGGCCGGCAGCACGAAGAAATAAGCTATTGGAGTAGAAATCTGTAAGGCATCTGGAGACCTCCAGAGTGAATGGATGGGACTTAGCTGATTGTCGGTTTGGTCTAGTGTATTTACGTCGAGGGGGTACTAGAGCAGCAAGTTCATCGGAGCACAATCCCTTAAAGTACTTGTAAAACAGGCACAAGGATACAACATTGCGGCAATGGGACAGGGGTTGGAGCTTGGTGGATAGTGAGGGACCTATTAAGTTGGCGACTTTTTTATCTTGTCTAAGAGGGAGAGATTAGATGATGTACCAGCCCATATGTGGTAAAAATACTCCATGAATGGACGGATGGTGGCTTTGTAGAGATGTAGGATACTGTTAAGTGTGAGAAGTTTTCTAGCACGGTAGAGGGAGCCAACCTTTTTTGCACTAGCCTTGACAAAATCTTCAAAGTATTTGTTCCAATTTATCTTACCTGTGAATGTGAGGCCGAGGAGTTTGAACGTTGGACTCTCAGGTAGGGTGTTATTTGCCATGGCAATCGGTGGTTGAAGAGGTTTCTTGTAGTTATTGGAGGAAAGTAGCTTTGTTTTTGCGGCATTAAATGTCACCATCCATTTATGACCCCAATCCACTACAGACTGGAGGTGACTTTCTAAGGATTCATCCATTGCCTGGGATAAAATAAAGAGTACTATTCAAAATTCCGTACAGGCTGAAATGTTGTGAGAATTGCGTCCAAGATGAGAACAATAGTCCGAATAATCCAAATAATCTGAATTATCAATCCTCATTTAAAAAATAAAATCCATGTATATCCCAGTCAGGGGAGATGACGACATTAGTTTTTGCAGAGAGGTACTGCCATGCTCCCACATATAACGTCTAGTATTCCCAAATGGTCACCCATCTGCTACTGAGCCAGCGGAACTTAACTTAGGTGATCTAACAAGAAATGGTGTGGCAACGTGATTATGCCATCGTATTATATCGACGCAAATGTAGTTGATCCGGCAAAATTATTTCTTAGCGTCAGATATTTTATATATCAGACAATTAAATTGGCGAATGGACGTTGTCGTCAACTGGCGGAATTCAGAAATTAACCATGAAATGATTTTCTATTTTAAATTATTCTTTTAAAACTTTATTCAATTAATATTTTAATTTTACTACCGTCGATTAAATAAAGGATTCTGTTCGAAATTCCGTACAGATTCCTGAGTTCGACAATACGCACCAAGAAGGTCAAAGGTTACATCGACAGACACTTTGTGAGAATAATATCCAAGATGAGAACCATAGTTCGAATTATCCCAATAATCCAAATTATTAATGATCATCTAAAAAATTCCAAAACAGGATTTTAAAAGCTAAATTTAATTATTACGGTAGCCTCTATTTATAAAATCTCGTGAACAGCTGCAAGCAGTGGATCTTAGAAATGGTCACACAATGTTATCAATGTAGAAGATTTAACTTACAATTCATATTTCAAGCAAGACTCAAATATAAATTACTAACGGTGCATCTATAAATAAGTATGTTACTAAAAAACATCTGGTTGAACTTACTGGTGGGATGAATACTGATTTCCGAGGGAGAAAAACTCCTCCACCTACTATTAAATATCAGGAAGCAGAAATAATGTTTTCCGTAAAATTGAATCGAAATACATTTTTAAGAACATGGTCCGACGTTCACCATTAATTATCGGCGAAACTAAATAAATTTTTTATCTTGTAATAGAAATGCTATTTAGCTTTTACATATAAGCACTTCGGATGGCTTTACTTTATATATACTTTATATATAAGAATATATAGTTTTCTCTTTATTTTACTGCGAGTTTCTTCTGGGTTATCACGAAGAGTATAAGCGCCACTATCTTTGTATCTTCGCTAGTCAACAACTGAATCTCAAATTCAATTCCTATATGTCACATGATTAAACTAACCAATAAATGATCTACCCCCACAGATGGTGTTTGAGCTGACATCCGACGGCATCACTTATAAACTATATTTAATAAATCGTCGCACCTAATAAACCTTATTTACACTTACCTTTATTTTTGTAATGTTATCCAAAAATAATAACTCGAACGGCCGACGTACAGATATAAAAGGGTGTATTGCTGTAAGTGAACTATGCAATAGGTAGTTACAGGTTGGGTAACTGGCTTGTAATGTATACGGAGAACGGCCCGACTGTGCGCGTCGTTAATCAGGAGAGTTCATTGTGTAAGGAAAGGGTGTCAGTACTTTCTCTACATCTACTTTAAAAGCATGTTACTGCAAAGTGATATTTAACACTTGTCTAAAGAAAAGCGGATAAGTGCGGTAGATGATTGTGCAACACTTGCTTCAATATAAACGCCACATACGACAGGTTCTTTTTAAAAAAGAGTATCTATTATCCTTCGAGACGGACGATGACCAGATATTTTTAAAAGTGGCAATTTATTTTAGCGTGAAAATTGCGATCTTTTATTTGGGGTAAGAAACACCAGTTCCCGGCCGCTCCCGGGCGGCAGGAATTACGCCGGTTCTCCAGACGCTCGTTTGATGAGCATTGGACGTCAGGGAAAACGATTAGGCTTAGTCCACTCGAGGTTAACGACTTTCTCAACCAACGGAATTTCCTTTGTCATTTTATAATCATGAGATAGGTGGAATATGTTTATTAAATCGAGTTAGAAAAACAATACTGTAAAGAAATAACAATTATTTCAGCCGAAGCCAGTGCGATGCTATCTACCTTCAAACCCCCCGACCGTTAATAGGGGGAGGGTGTAGAGGACTTCCTAGTACATTTTTTTCAATTACTGATCATATGCGTAAATTTATCCCAAACTTAAATTTCATTAAACACCCACCCTTTCCACATCCACATGATGGTATACAATTTTAAACGTGCTCGACTGAGCTCCAATCTCTGGTTCATCCTTGTAAGATATTAACGGGAAAACCTCGTCTTCTACTACGACTGCAATTAACTTCCATTTCTTCTTCTGTGTGCCTAGCATTAAACGGAATTTCCACGAACGGAGATTCTTTCCCAAAACTTCTAATCTGTAGAACACATACCGCGGGACTGCTTCTATGGCATCTACAACATGGGCGTCTTCAAATCCAATGTTAACAAACACTTGCTGTAAACTGTCCCGATAGGTGTTTAAATTTTGTCGATTTCATTCATCATTTTCAATCCTCTCATAATATTCTTCATCATTCAACTGACAATCTATCCGTCTCATTAAACCGTATCATAGAAAGACTTTTGGTCTTGATAAGTGGTGATTAATAAATAAAATAAAATATATGCAGTGTGTGTGTATATATATATATATATATAGAATTATATATAAAAAAAAAACTATACACACATTAAGGTTGTACACATAATAACTTATTTCGACCCCTTTAATTAGGTCTCCTCAGATGTATAGACAACCACGTCAAAAGGTTTTTTTTGACGTGGTTGTCTATACATCTGAGGAGACCTAATTAAAGGGGTCGAAATAAGTTATTATGTGTACAACCTTAATGTGTGTATAGTTTTTTTTTTTTTTTTTTATAATTCTGTTTTGCTCTGTTTAAATTACATTGAGCTCTGTTATTCAGATTCTCTACACAAAATTGAAATCTACACACTATATATATATATATATATATATATATATATATATATATATACGGGGATTTTCAAAAGTCTTGGGAACATTACAAATGCGTATATCTCATGAACTATTCCAGGTAGAAAAATGAAACTGGTGCCATTTTAAAGCTTGCTAAATCAAGTTTTTGGTCATACTAATGATTTTCGTGTTATATTTCCAGGTGCAGTAATGGCGTTCTCTAAACAAGACAAGGCATTTTGCGTCCTCCAATTTGCAAAGACTGAATCGTGGACATGTGTTCAGCGTGCATTTCGCAGGAAATTTAAAAAAGAAGCCCCTGAAAGGAAATCCATTGTCAGATGGCATGCTAAATTTGTGAAAGATGGGTGTTTGTGCCCAAGTAAGCGAACAGGTCGCCCTTCAACTTCAGAAGATGCAGTTGAGCAAGTTCGGACAGCCTTTCAGCGGAGCCCCCGTAAATCAGTGAGAAGAGCCAGCAGGGAACTTCAGCTTGCTCCAGCAACTGTCTGGCGTGTCTTAAGGAAACGACTGCAAATGGTACCTTACAAGCTCAAGTTGGTCCAAAAGTTGAAGGACACTGATAAGCCACTTCGCCGTGACTTTTGCATTGCAATGCAAGAGAAGTTGGAAGATAACGGCTTTGATGACCGGCTTGTTTTTAGCGATGAGGCGACCTTCCATCTGAATGGCAAAGTTAACAAGCATAACACTCGCATATGGGGTACTAAGAATCCTCATGAACTTCTTGAGCACGAGCGAGATTCATCAAAAGTGAACGTGTTTTGTGGAATTTCCAAGAAAGGTGTCTATGGACCGTTCTTCTTTGAAGAGGCAACTATCACTGGTGAATCCTATCTCAACATGCTGGAAGACTGGTTAATGGCTCAGTTGGAACAAGCAGAATCTGATGACTTCATTTTTCAACAAGATGGTGCACCACCACACTGGAGTCTTAGAGTAAGGCAGTTTCTTAACACAAGGCTGCCTGGTAGATGGATTGGGAGATCTGGGCGAGGTGATGACGTTCTCATGCCCTGGCCTCCTAGGTCTCCAGATCTTACCCCGTGTGACTTTTTCCTTTGGGGCTTTGTCAAGCAACAAGTCTATGTGCCGCCCCTTCCAAGAAATATTGACGAACTAAAGGCTCGAGTAACGGCAGTTGTGGGAACCATTGACGTCAAGATGCTGGAACGCGTTTGGCAGGAAATGGACTATCGACTAGATGTCTGCCGTGTGACGAATGGTGCTCATATTGAGCAACTTTGAAGATTCCCCACAAAACTTGAAACTTTAACCTTTCCAACGGTACCAATTTCATTTTTCAACTCCTAATAGTTTTTGAGTTATTAAAAATCGTTATGTTCCCAAGACTTTTGAAACACCCTGTATATATATATATATATATATATATATATATGCTAATTATTTTTATTTGCATTTGTTTAAATTTTTATTCACTCCAAACAAGGCATATTGCAACTGAAGCGTAAGAAAATACTATGATAGAGGCCAGATTTATAGGGGGCAAGCCGGGTGGGAAGTCTGACAGCAACATGTTTGTTGACATTATATTTAAATTTCTGCATGTTGGTGCGGTCGATAAACAGGGAGTAGCAGAGAATTCTTAAGGCAAGCGGCCTGGGTAAAGAGGCTATTAGAGTAGAACATATTCCGACATGTAGAGACCTCTACAGTGAAGGAGGAGGGGGTTTCTGCTAATCGGGTGGGGCAGGGGTATGAACGTTGAGAAAGTACAAAGTGCAGTAAGTTTATCGGAGCACATTCGGTGGAAGTACTTGTAAAACAATCAAAGGAATGCAACACTGCGACAGGAGTTAGAGTTTGGCAACAGTGCTTGACATATCAGGTTAGAATATTTTTTGGCACGGGCAAACAGTGGCCTTATAGACATAGAATATATTGGTAGGTGTGAAAAGATTTCTAGCCCGGTAGAGGGAGCCTACTTTCTAAAACTTGCGTTATTTCTATAAAAAGGTCCTCGACTGAGCTCCAATATCTGGTTCCTCCTTGTATGATATTCACAGCAAGAACTCCTTCTACCATGAACGGGGATTCTTTCTAAGTACTCCCCATCTCTTGAACACATAAACGCGGGGCTGCTTCCCTGCAGACTACAACATTGTTCTCTTCAAATCCAATGTTTAAAATATTTGTCATAAATCGTACCCAAAGGTGTTCAAATGTCCATTTCATTCATAATTTTCAATCCTCTCATAATATTCTTTAATATTGAACTGATAATCCAACCATCAACTCTTGTCTTTGAGTGTATTTTAGCCTGGGTAAGTGGTGACTCATCAGTGATATATATATATATATATATATATATATATATATATATATATATATATATATATATATATATATATATATATATATATATATAAGAAGGAATAGGTAAAATAAATACCTTTTGAAGCATTAAGATGCGATATCAATTTTTTTTTATATAAAAAAGAAAAATAATAAATCGATAAGTGTTATAAGGTTCATATTTTTTTTTTAATTCAAAAGGTATTTATTTTACCTATTCCTTCTTAAATTTAACAATAGAGGCTTTTTTAAAAAAAAATGAACCTTATAACACTTATACAAATCACGTGCTGCATTCACGTTCTTCATATTTGATGGTGGGAAACAACAACTTGCCCATTTGGGCCGGCTGTAATAACAACAAGCCGGTAAAGAGATAAAAAATACAAATCCGATGACATCAGGATATATTACACACCGAGAATGCCAGGTTTTGGCGAAATATCTGTATCACTTTCAACTAACAAAAAAAAAATGCTAGTTTTAATAACAAAAGGAAAAAAAAATCGGTTTCGATTTATTATTTTTCTTTTTTATAAACAAAAAATTGATATCGCATTTTAATGCTTCAAAAGGTATTTATTTTACTTATTCCTTCTTAAATTTAACAATAGATGCTTTAAAAAAAAAATATGAACCTTATAACACACATATATATATATATATATATATATATATTACAAAAAATATATATTTAAGTATATACTTCATATAATATCCGAAATTGTTCCAAATTGCAAGCTCAATGAGGTTGTATTACAATCTTTAGATTATATATATATATATATATATATATATATATATATATATATATATATATCATAGTTACATTCCAATGAACAAAAGAACACTCAATCCATAAACATACCTTTCATCTGTTCTTTAAATTTCTTAATCTTCATCTATCGTCGAACGACCACCACTATACTGGTATTTTGTTCTTTCAAACTCTTTACTTTCATATATAAGCAAATATCTGCTGTGAGACTAAGATGGATTACAGGAATTCACCGATATATGAAAATAAAGAGTTTGAAGAAACAGAAGAAAAGTATAGTAGTGGACGTTCCTCTTTATAATATCTGAAAATGGTCCAAATTGCAAGTTCAATGAAGTTGTGTTACAAGTTTTTCTGTGGGACAAGGAGGAATTGCAGGTATTCGCTGATATATGAAAGTAAAGAAATTGACAGAACATGAGGATTAAGAATATGAAAGATCAGATGAAAGGTTTGGGTATGGTCTGATTTGGACTTTGGTCATTGGAATACACCTATAATATATATATATATATATATATATATATATATATATATATATATATATGTGAGTGTGTGTGAGTGTGTGGAATGTAACTCCCTATTATTAAGTGTTCGTAATTTATTATTTAAATACACTCTTTACTTAAATGAATATAAGAAAGTGTACAGCATAGGTTTATTTTAACTACAATATGGACGAAAATCTCTACATACTACTCACTAAAAACAATAGCCGACCCCAAAATCAGCAAGTCCTCACATGTTATGCGCGATGTTTCTGACAAAGGGAAAGAATTGCTGTTTTCAACCAACTATCTATCGCATTAACCCTTACCCTCGGGTGCTTTTCCGTCTTGATAAGTTGTGATAAGTTAAAAAAATATCATTTCATGTGAAATACGAGGATGCGGTTCCCAGGTGGCATGGGAAGCTGGTGGCGAATGTTGGCGGCCATATTGAATTCTAAATAACACCCCATGCTATACGCTTTGTTATCATGTTCATTTCTTGTAAGAATTATATTTCAGTAATAAATCACGAGAACTTCATAATATGGCGTTACTTTCCACACACCCGAGCGATTTTTTCCTCGCCTATTTTCCGCGTAATTGATTGCAAATAGTGAGGCAACTAAAGATTTATTTCTCTTTTAAAGCATTAGTTCGTCGTTAGTTGACAAAACAATTGAACATATTCGGCCAGGATCATTTTAACTAAAAAAAAAATTAACTGCTAAGTAACTTATTTTTAAATGAAAATACTGCAAAGAGAAAATTCCAAAGAATACCACTTTGATGTGTATTTCTAACCCTAACAACTTGTGAAGGTGATGTGTCCACATTAACGACACGTCTCTTAAAATGGATAACATCGGATGTGGCGGTTAGTCTAACCCCCACATCCGATGTCATATATTGTAAGAGAATATTGAAATGTATCTCTCCCAAAATTAAATTAAACTGTTGCTGGATTAATGAAAATGTAATGAAAAGTTTGTAAATAAATGAAATTATGCTAAATGTGACTAAAATTAAAAAACCCTTACTTACCCTAGCAATTCTGAAATATTTAGGGTGCGAATTTTACATGCGTATACGCTTTTTTGAAACAAATATTTTGCTGAAAATCACCTACACGTATAATGCAGATGTGCACCTTACATGTGTTTTTGTTTACGGTACGATCGCTTCAGCAAATACTTTTAAAATTATAAAAAACTTGTTTGAAATTTTTTTAGAGAGGGTCACAGGGTGGATTCAGTCACGGCCGTCGCAATAACCCAGGTCTGTTCACCGAGTCGATTTTTTTTCGGTGACGTCATTGATAGTGGTTAGTAAAAAACACTATTAATAAGGACCCGAAGTGCCGAAGGCGCTGAGACGCATGCACGAGAGTTAATCTTTTTTCAGCAAGTCATTAGAGCGAGCAGACTGCCCCATGGGATTATTAATTCACTTGGGAATCATTGTTAACTTGTTCCTGCTACTGTGACTTTATTCCCCTGCCAAGAATACGGCTACCCCCTAAGGATTATTCACTCACTTGGAAATCATTAAGTTGTTCTTTTTTTTCAAACGTATTTTCTTTTTATAGATGTCAGGCGCGAAATAATATAGGAAATTGTAATCAACATAAGTTTTAAAAAAATAAATTAGAATTTTATTTCGGGATAAAAAATACAATTTAAGACCAATTAATAAGGTTCATCCAAAATGTATGCGAAAATCAAAGGAAATAAGCGAGATATTTAAATAATAATATATTGTAAATAAACTGTTTGTTTTGAAAAAAAAATCACATATTCAAAGAAACCGTTCGTTTTCACAAATTTTAATTTCTTTAAAAAATTGTCCGTTTGGAAAAAAATCACCCCCCCCCCAAAAAAAAAGAAAAAGATCCTGACTCTTTTAATTTATTACAAATGTGTACTATATTGTAAATAAACTGTTCTTTTTGAAAAAGAAAACAAAAACACATTTTAATTAATTTTAATAAATGTTCTATTAATTAATTTTTTTGAATTATTGATTTTGCGTAACTTTACTGAATTCGTAATCTTTTATGTTTGAGTTACTTTTAAGTTTTAAAACAATCCAGGATTGTCTGCCGTTGACGCTACTGTAGCTCTATTCTGCACAAGTGCCTTAATTTGAACTACTTAGTAATTTGAAAAGTTTTAAAAAAGTTTTAGGCGCTTTTTCGTAATACTTCAACACCCGTTTTTCTCAACATTTTTACTGACCATTTTTTTTTTCGGTGTATTATGTTGCTAGAGAATTCCATGTTTTTAGGAAATGTTTAAATTCTTTATTCTGTGTACAATTACCTATCATGTCGCTAGAGAATTCCGGGTTTAGTATAATAGAAATACAAAAGTAGTTTAATTGCTAGAAATTGAAATTGCTACTTATTCAGCATTATGAATTAATGAGAGAATCAAGAAACATCATTTATTCTTTTCGGAAATGAGAGCAACTCTTATCAAATTATTCAGCTAAAACTAATTAATGAAATGTTCATATATAGAATAACACTGCCTAAGAATAAAAATTTGTCTTCTTCTTGTGTGTATAAACCAAGAGATATTTCCATGCATTCATTCGATGTAGATCAGGTTGTCATAACAATTAACTCAAACATTAAAAATAATTAAGAAAGAATGAACTTATTTAAAGAATGAATATTAAATCAGACAAATTATTTTTCAAAGAAAAATGTTCATGTTTTAAAAATTTTAAAATTTATGACAACACTATTTTATTATTAAGTATTAATTTAATGTTTGCTGTCTAGCCTACGCAAATTACACGAAATAATACATTTGCACTAACCATGGACGGCGGCACCGGGGGGGGGCAGGGGGGGGGGGCGGGGCTCAAGCCCTTCCACTTTCTGACTTGCCCCCCCCCCCCACTTTACGGTCATCAATAATGAAGTTATATAAGCATGTGTTTAACAGGGCCCCCCACTTTTTAGGAGAGCCCCCCCCCCACACACTTTTATAACTGTCACGCCGGTCCTGCAACATTTCTAATAAAGTAACAGGTTAATTATATTCAGTGATCGTTAATTAATAAATACCGAAAATGTCTTAAAATTGGTTGATTTCCTGAATTTTGATTAATTTTAAAGTGAAGGCAGGGGTCAAAATGCCATAGTCTGACTGTTCGACAGATCTTGTTTGCTACTTTAGAGCAGGACGTCATTTTTCAGTGCACTGGCCTGGTTATTACGACGGCCGTGGTTACGTTCGCTATGAAAGTTTAACGTAAATTGACCACCCACGCGAGAGTATGTCACCTAATAACACCGGGAAAGGGGATCAATTTACAGCAAGCTTACTTAGCAAACTGATCTCTCCTCCCACATTTAAATATTAAACAGATTTTTTTTTTTTTGTCTTTTTTTTACAATCTTAGCATTTGTGGTCATTCGATAATTTTGACTAGGTAGGATAATTCCGAATTCGGTAATTATGAAATGGTAGAAGCACAATTGAATGATTTACAAATGATTTACAGTGAAATTGTAAGTACAATTCTAATTAAATTTGATTTAATTGTTATTATGATCCATAGATTTTAGTTTTACTGGTTGTTTAACATCAATACATAATCAGTTTATCATTAGTATTATCAATGGAAATTTAAGTTAAAATAATATTAACAGAATCGTTTTGGGAATCGGGAATTAGGCTCAAAGTTTTCCGATTCCAATTAATCATTTACTTACTAGTTTTAATGGATGAAGCCATTCTTTAGCGACGTCATCTACTATGCACGGTTATCTCACGTGTTTTTTATGTATGACGTCACAGTATCCTGACGTAATCCTTAATGACGTGATAAAAATATCACCCCTCTCTGGTTTAATGAATGGCGGTATCCATTGTGCATCGGAACAAACATATAAACAATCAAGATCTACAGATATTTAGTAGTATATAGTATAATATACACATACATATATATAAGTAGAATATAATTATCCACAGACACGTGTGTCGCCGTTTTATACACACACACACACACACACACACACACACACACATATATATATATATATATATGTATATATATATATATATATATATATATATATATATATATATATATATATATAATTTCAAATAGCCAAATGGCCCCAGCTGCAAGCAATATGACGCACGTGCTTTCCTGTCGTTACGTTAAAATAAAAGAGGAAACGACAAAAAGGAGGGTATTTTTTCAAACTAAAAACACCAAGTCACCTTGCTAGAAGCACTTTTCCTTCTGGCCCTATATATCTTGAAGGATAATTATTTTCTAACGGCAGCCAACAAACTCACCATCCTGTTTTTTTTTTTTTACCCACACCCACCTCGAAAATACACCCGAGCACACAGCAGGTCCCTCAGAAGGACCAGCCCGAGGGACCGAAATTAGTTGGGTCCAACAGACCTTTATTGGAGGGCGGGGCAGGGTATGTGTCCGGGGGATCTTATAGGGTTGAGGTGTTATCTTGGGGATGTCCATACGCACCCTCCACCCTGGTATATCTTGAGGTTTCTGGTCGATCTATTTAAGCAGGAAGTCGGCAGCTGACTCTAAACAAGCGCGTGTCTTCCATCGACGCCCCAACCCACAATGCACGAACCCTGACTTCCCATATCTTTGCCTGAACCTCGGACCCTGTACGCTAACACACCGCCTGCTTACCTTCTAAACCCCTTGTCCTAGAGGCGTCACTCTCAACCTTTGGCGCGTGCCTCAGGTTTTTTGGGTTAAAAAAAAACCAAAAAAAACAAGCAAAAACGCGCGCGTGCCTGTGCGGGTGAGAGTATATATTTTAGATTAGATACACAAACTATTTACTCAAAACACACACACACACAATTATATATATATATATATATATATATATATATATATATATATATATATATATATATATATATATATATATATATATATATATATAGCATGTGTTTAGTGGTCTCTACGACTCATCAGTGTGGTTAATCCTAACGAGATTAGAAACCGAGACTCCAGTAACTGGGTCCGGCGCTCTACCAACTGAGTTATGAATCTCCTAGCGGTAGTGGGGTAAATATTTTATCGCATTACAAAGGATGTAATTTATTTATTTATATTTTTATTTACGATACTAATAATTAAAAATATAAAATTATTTTATGGGGCAGCATAGAACTGATATTATCGCAAAAAGAAAACAAATAAAAACATATATATAAAGATTCGGCACATGTTCGTCTTTGTCCACTGTCCGTTTTTCACAACTTTTTACTGACCATTTTTTTTTTTCTTTTTTCGGTGTACACTTATCTATCAGGCTGCTAGAGATTTCTGGGGTTTTTGGAAATAAATTTCAAATATTTTACATTTTAGGAGGGGGATCAGTTTCCAATGTTAATTCAACGTAGACTGATCCCCCTCTTTTTGACCATCTCAATTTTTTTTTAATCCCTTTCGGTGTACAATTACCTATCATGTCAGTAGAGAATTTCGGGGTTTTTGGAAATAAATTTTTTAAAATTGAGATTTTAAGACGGGGGATCAGTTTTCAATGTAAATTCAACGTAGACTGATCCCCCTCTTTTTGACCATCTCAAATTTAAAATATTATTTTTTCTGTTTACAATTACCTATCATGTCGCGAGAGAATTCCGGGGTTTTGGGAAGAAATTTTTAAAAATTGAGATTTTAAGACGGGAGATCAGTCTTGTTCGTCTTTTAGTCCGTTTTTCACAACTTTGTAGGTCTTAAAATTTCAATTGTTTTAAATTTCTTTCCAAAACCCCCGGAATTCTCTCGCGACATGATAGGTAATTGTAAACAGAAGAATAATATTAAAAATTTGAGATGGTCAAAAAGACGGGGATCAGTCTATGTCGAATTTACATTGAAAACTGATCCCCTGTTTTAAAATCTCAATTTTTTTTAATTTCTTTCCAAAAACCCCGAAATTCTCTACTGACATGATAAGTAATTGTACACCGAAAAGGATTTTTTTAAAAATTGAGATGGTCAAAAAGAGGGGGATTAGTCTACGTTGAATTAACATTGGAAACTGATCCCCCCTCCTAAAATGTAAAATATTTGAATTTTTTTTCCAAAAACCCCAGAATTCTCTAGCAGCTTGATAGATAAGTGTACACCGAAAAAAGAAAAAAAAATGGTCAGTAAAAAGTTGTGAAAAACGGACAGTGGACAAAGACGAACATGTGCCAAAGATTCTTTTATTTGTTTATTGTTTTATTATTATATTTAATTTTATTTTTTAATGTGCGATTTTTTGTTAAGATGAAAAAAATGCACATATATGAAGAAGGCAATCGTAGAATTTCAACGAGATTCCGCAAGTTATTATTATTATTTCTGTTATGATTGTTGTTATTAGTATTTCTGTTATGATTGTGCGAGGTGGCACGATTAGAGACGCTGCTGAATCAAATGAGATTCCGCCTCTTTTGGCTTTGCTCCCAATTTTGGGGAATACGTTCGCTGATTAGTTCTCGAAGTGTTTAACCTCCTTTTGAGAAATCGTATAACTCCATAATTTGCCCCACAAATTATGGGATAATGATCCGATCGTTTATCGCCATCTTTGGGCCATTTTTCGTTTTCTTAACAAATAAATGAAACAAGCAAAAAAAGGGGGAAAACTAATGAAATTAAAATTGTGGATCCAATACCAACAATTACGCTTACCCTCCGTAGTTTTACAACTATTTCTACTGCTGCGAAATATCACATTTACACCTGTTGTTGTGAAGGATTCCTCCTGAAATGGAATACTCCTCTCATTTCTGGGGAGGTGCTGCTCGGGGGCATGCTTTCTTGTCTTCACAGAGTACATAATCCGACTTTGCAACCTGGTGGGATTGATCTCTTTTCGCTCCTACAGCCTTTTTCACACAGAAGAAAGAGATGTTATGTTCATGGTAAGTGCTCGACTGAGCTCCAATCCGCCCCCCCCCCCATAACTGTAAAACATTCACAACAAGAACTCGCCTAGCTACAACCACAGCAAAGAAATGTCCTTTCTCTCTGCCTCTATGAAAAACCAAACGGAACTTCCATGAAGAAAGTTTTTTTTTTCGAGCGCATTCTATCTGTGGGACAAAATGCCACGACTTTGCTTCCCTACCGACTACAGCATGGTCGTCTTCAAGTCTAATATGAAAATAATACTTGTCGAGCCGTCCTCTTCGATAATCAAGTCCTCTTAAGTAAGCTGCTGTCCATTCTACGCACTGTTTCCAATCCTCTTGTGACGGCGATCATCGTCCAACCAACAATCTTTTTCAACCCTTATCCTCGAGTGGCCCCCGGGCCTTGATAAGTGGTGACCTATCAGTAAAAAAAAGGTGTTTTTTTATCATTTTCATCTATTTAATAAAGTTGATTATGTCTGTCTGTATGAAACTTATCGAGACTCAAACCGCTGCACATAGAATGCTGAAAGACGCTATCTGCTTTATATTTATACTGGTGTAAACCCTCCGGAAAGAACTATGCTTCGCTGGTGTTGGCACTTATATTTATATCCATATACAATAACGTTTCAATCAGTGAAGTTAAACACAAAGAAATAAGAAATAAAGACAACTTTTACAAAATGAAAAAAGAAGGAAAAAAGTTTAAATTGATATAGAAAGAAGAAAAGAAATTAAGGATTCCTATCCGAATTTATTTTAGACGGAGGGGGTTGTCGGACGGGATTGTCGGATGGGGTTGTCGGACGGGATTATCGGACTTTTATTTTTGCTTTCTCCTAAACACTTGAAATGGTTTCGCCCGGCAATTTTTTACGCTCTATATTTGTCATTACGGGATAGATCATTTTTCTAGATACCAATAAATATACATTGGTTTTAATTATAGAGTGGGTGATTGCTTTTATGGGGTGTGTGGCTATTCCAGACACTTTTTAAAAAATTATAACGGGCCATCTATAAAGTGACCCAAATTTAATGCCACCTACACATGCAATTGTGAATAAAATTAACAAATCTTTTCTGCAATTCAAATAAACTGCAGTTTATGACTGAGTTGTCAACCAAGTTTCAGTTATGAGTGTCCAACAGTCTTTGTTTAACCGCCCTTCAATGATATGCCCCGAATTTGTACATTTGGATACCATGTTCCGTTCTGAATAATGCTTCAATTCGTCGGCATTTCCCCACCCCCTTAATCCTTTACAGCCATTTTATGTTGTACCAACTGCAATTGGAGGGGGGGGGCATATTATATTTTTTCAATCCTGTCAGTTTCAATTCCTTTGAATTCGTAGTTTTCTTTCTATATTAGGTTATATTTTTATTTCGACTTACCTGTGGTTCATCGACGTTATTTGATTATGGGCGTTAGTTTCCGCATTCGAGGATTTTCTTAATATTTCAACTGTTTTCATCAGCGCCGTGCATTGTATGGTGTCAATTCTTCGCTTTGTTTCCCGTCTTTTTCCCATTTTTTTCGGAGGTATTCATAGTGCTCTTATAATTATTGGTATTATAATAATATTCTTTGTCCCATATGTCTTTGTATTCAGCGGGTTACATCGACCGAAACGTTGTACAAAATATCAGCCAAGATGAGAATAGTGGTTCGAATAATTCAAATAATACAAATCATTGCGTATATAATCTTCGTAAACCTAAGCTTATGCGAAGAGTTTGTTTGTTTGTTTGTTTGTTTTTCATGAAACATTTGGTGCAATTCTACTCATTCGTTTTGAAGTCTATATTTAAGCAATACAATTGCTCAATTACAATATATACTAGCAGGACGACCTGACATTGCTCGGGATTGAATGATGAACATTATGTCCTTTTTCACTGTGCTCATAACACTATATTACTATCTTTTTCTTTTTTACTACTCCGTGTTTCGCCTCCTAATATAGTCGAAAAAAAAAGAATTTTTTAAAAATTCTCTCTTGTACTTTGAGTTTAAATTTTATTAAAATCGGATTACGCATTTGAAGTCCTAAGGGAGTTCTGCCCTCATAGTTCCCTTAGAGGGGGCATAGAGATTCAGGGCCACTTTCATTGTCTTCCCCGAAAGATTTTATAGATATGATTTAAATTTCATCAAAAATAGGATATATTGGTAGTTTACAGAGAGGTCCGCTCTAGCCCTTCTTAAGGGACACTTAGAGATTTTGGATCACTTTCATTGTCTTCCCGGAAATTTTTATATATAAATACACTTTTTGTACTTGTGTAGATTCTTTAACCGCTATTTCTATAGGGAACACATGCATTGGCATATATATATATATATATATATATATATATATATATATATATATATATATATATATATATATATATATATATATATATATATATATATATGGAGAGAGAGAGAGAGAGATTATTACGATCACCGACGTCATTAATGAATTTATGACTTCGATTAGGACTTAGCTCAAATTTTTTCTAATGGCCATTAAATTTGAACATTGCGAATCGTTTGTTGTGTAATGAATAACTTATTGAAACATTTTTGTCAGTCTTTTAAAAGTCTAATCATTTCGATCTCCAATGACGACTCCTTTAATAACTTCATTTAGTTATCAGCCCTTTTCCTTCCAAACAACCCCCGTACATCTCGTTTCTCCTATCTCTTGGAATGTAAAACAGTCATTATCCACTCCCATTTCTGGCTTTGATTTTTAAAATTTATTAGAACTTGAAAAAATCTCATTTTTTGTTTCTATTTTTCTTTTCTTGGTTATGAAATGAGATTGAGTGTGTTAACCCCATTACAGACATATCGAACCGAAATCTCTCTTCCTCTCAAAACAAAAAAGAGGGTTACTACCCCCCCCCCCCAACTGTTGCCTGTTGATATCATTCCTTTTATCTGTTATGTCAGTACATTTGCCATAATAGTTAGAGGGTTCGCTGATGGACTGTGACACGGGGTTCAGTCCTCGGTCGAGTCATAACCAAGGACTCAAAGAATGGTGCTCGATGTCTCTCCTTACATTAACATTTCTGTTTGTTGGTACGGTCGGGGAAACAGGGAGCAGGAAGGGAATTTTAAAGGCAAACAGTTCGAGGCACGAAGCTATTAGATTTGGAAGAAACGGAACAACAACAACCATGTATAATAATTGAACAATTTTACTTACGTTAGTAATGAAGAATGATATACAAAGGTTAAGTGATACATATACAGAATGTGTGTTTGTGAACACGTGCATTACATGTGAGGATCAAGGGTAAATGGAGCAATCTAGAGAGAGGAGTGACACCCTCCTCTACATCTCGGTGCAGAAAAGGAAGCCTACAGGTCTCCCTCAACTACGGTTGATCCATTAAAATTTTTATTTAAATATCAGTACCTGCCCCCTTCCATTACAGTCAAGGTTAGATAAGACATCAGTGCAAAAGGGAGCATCCTGGATGAGTGCAAAATTTGTCGTGATCGGACCCATCGCCATTCCCCGGCAGGGGGCGCTTCATGCACCCGACAATAAACTAATCCTTTCTACCAAAATAGTAGGTAATGCCTGGTCGAATGACATGAGAGCGAAAAGAACAGATACTCCATTTTGATATAAGCCAGAGAGCCTGTGCCATCTTATTTCAGCCTCTGTTTTACCTGGTGGAGCAACGACAGACAACAAAAACAAGAACGTGCTATTCATTTTGAATCCGACCGAAATACACCCGTTTGTTGTAAATATATAACACGAGAAAAATACACTCGTTTGTTGTAAATATATAACACGAGAAAAATACACCCGTTTGTTGTAAATATATAACACGAGAAAAATACACCCGTTTGTTGTAAATATATAACACGAGAAAAATACACCCGTTTGTTGTAAATATATAACACGAGAAAAATACACGTCTAGGTACGGGGAAAATTAATCTCTCGAACAGAATAGTTTTGCACCACTTTGTTGTCTCATTACGAAGATTCAAATCAAGATAACATTTACTTAACCTTATGTTTAGACTCCTTATTCCAATTTTAATTAAAATCCATTGCATCATTTTGATTCTAGAAATGCCTAAAATTGAAGGGGTCTTAAGAAGAAATTGAAATTTAGGGAAAATTGTTTTATTGATGTCTAATGACAATGGATCAAATTCAATACAAATCTGAAATATTTGTATTTCAAATTGGAGGTTGTGTCCATATTATGACCCCTAAAAACTGAAATTTGGGGAATATTTATTAATTGATATCTTATACCTATTGTTAAAATTTCACAAAAATCCGAGGTATCTGAATTTTCACGAAGGGCTTACATCCTCTTTAACCACTTTCAATAAAACTATTGATACCAAGTATCTCGGTATATTCTTTACATTCTCAAAGAGTAGAACAGTAGATATCAAATATATAAAGTAAAGTCAGTCTCCTTATCATTTCTTTGTCATCGATAGCTTCCTTCTTATAAAATTAATATTTGATTCTGGTTCCTGGGGATTGTGGCAGCATATTAACAAAGATAAAATGTACTTCGATTTAATTCCTTCAAAAAATACTGCTTCGAGCTCGTAATGATTTTCAAGTGGCCACCATCGTAAAACGGGGACATAATTCTATATTCACCCGTACAGAGGTACACATCTTTAATTGGAAAAGAAAAGCCAAAGAAATTGTATGACCGTGCAACGCTGGGTAGGTACAGCTTATAAAAGACTTATATACCATACATAACTTAAAATACATTAAAGAGTACACGAGTATTAAACGAATTTTACTTACATCACTGTTACATAAGGAAATCCGTTATTTGAGTGGAAAAGTTTGAGTGACGCCTACGGGTCAAAGATAACCCCAGAATGTAAGTTGACAAAATCACGTGACACTCGGTAAAGATTAATCTGTCATTTCCTGACGACAAGCAGTGAAAAGTGCCGTCCCCGACGAGAAAAGGGGGCGCACAATGTGGCTAGGTGTAGCAAGATAAGCTCCCTATCTGTCTATAAATCGGCCTGTCTTTCTTCTTGGCACGAATAAACCGGCACTTCAAAACAACTGTTTCTCTGTGACTGTTCAGTTCAGATTAATAAACTTGTTTGAAAACTAAACACCGGCGTCCGAGTGATTGTATCTACAGATGAGCAAGAACCTGGTTTCCCGACAACGACACGAGTGTATAATGGTGTATAACGGACAATCGAAATAGTTACATTGCACCAGTTCACTTCTTTTTATTAACAAATGCAATATATGTTCATGTGGAAGGATAAAAGTAATAGACTGGTAAAATGTAGTACTTAACAGCTTGGGGCGAAATATTTGTCCCAGACGCTGACAACTTGACATTACTTTTAAACTGTTATCATATCCCGTGTTTTAGTCGAATTATTTTATTTTAAGGAGTGGCTATTGTTTGGAATATCCTTTTTGGGACAGTTGGATTTTCCTCAAATTAAAAACCTACCTTGTATTTAAGTTTGCTCTCGTGAGGGGTGGGGGCAGATATATCGTGACTGACTATCACTTTATCATATCTTATCTATAAAGTGATTAATAACTTTTATACTACAAGTTAGATAATTAAATGTTTCGTCAGTCATTCAAGCAAAATATTGGTCTGAGTTAAAAACGAAAATGTTATCTTTCTATCGATTTTAATATTTAATCCTGATTCGTCATGAATGAAGGAAAGCGGAGAAGATTTTTACTCTTACACTCAGAAGTCCTAACACTGCCACCGGGTACTAATTTAATAACAAAGTTTTTCTCTATTCACCGTTTTGTTGGCAATTATTCTCCATTCTACCTTTTTGATAAGCGGCTGGATTACATTCCACAAGAGAGAGAGAGAGTGTGGGCGAGGGAGAGAGAGAGTGTGGGCGAGGGAGAGAGAGTGTGTGGGCGAGGGAGAGAGAGAGAGTGTGGGCGAGGGAGAGAGAGAGTTAGGGTTAATGTATTTAACAACATCATCGTTTTGTACTTGACTCCGTCGGTTAATCGGTTAGCATGCCGTACTTAGATACTCAGTTTGCGAGTTTGAACTTCACTCGAGACATACTTACTTTTACTCAGATCTTGTCCCAAAGTGAACGTGTATATTTAAAGTTACAATATGAAGCAGATTTTTTTAGTTTTTTTTTCTGTAATCCACGTAATTTACAGAAATTGAGACCTGCTAGATTCTGGCACCTCTTATAAATTTCTAAACTATTTTTAGAAAGCTTCTTTGTCGGTTAGTCACAGGTAAAGCTGCGTTGTCTGCTAGACTTACGATTCTAAAGCGTCTTGACTAAAAACAATTCGCGCTGGGGTGGGGGCGGGAGGTCTTGACTAATACATTGGTAAAATAAAATAAAAAATACGGGATTTTTATCCGTGTAAAAAGTTCAATTCTGGTTTAAGAAAAAATAGGAATTATACTTGAAGGTAAGCGATGAAAATTGAATTTGGAACGAGAGCTCGTTTCATTCACCCCAAACAAGACCCATTGCCACTTAGACGTAAGAAGCTACTGTGAATTAGGGGCCACATTTATATGGGCATCATAAGTGGGGAGTTGTACAACAAGATGTTTGTTCACATTACATTTAAATTTCGGTATGTTGGTACGGTTAAGGAAACAGGGAATTCTAAAAGCAAACAGTTCGAGTGAAGAAGCTATTAGATTCCGAAGAAAAATGCACCAACCACTAGTATTTCGCTCTTAGACAGGGCCCCAAAAGAGCCTTTAATCTAATAGGCCCCACACTGTCTGCCAATCTCCAGCCACTGTTCCATCGTCGCAATGTTTCATCCCTACGTTTGTTTTAAAAGTACTTCAATTGAATATGCTCCGACGAACTTGCTGCTCTTGTGACCCCCCTGATGTAAATACCCCAATCAACCCGACAATCAGCTAAATCCCACCCCTTCACTGTAGAGATTTCCAGATGCCGGAAGGCTTTCAATTCTAATAGTTTCTTTACTCCAACTGCTAGCCTTTGAAATTCGCTCCCTGTTCCTTGTTTCCTTGACTGTATCAACATACAGAAATTTAAATGTAATGTGAACAAATATCTCGTTGCATAATTCCCCCTTTAAGATGCACATATATATATATATATATATATATATATATATATATATATATATATATATATATATATATATATATATATGTATATATATATAGCCCTTGCGTCTCAGTGGCAATGTGTCTTGTTTGATGTGAATTAAAATAAAATAAAAATTTAATTCCACCCATCGCTTCCAATCCTCTCATAATATTGTTCTTCATTTATCAATCTCGTTAATCCTTATCCTCGAGTGGCCTTTGTCCTTGGTAGGTGGTGACTCATTAGTGTTAAAAATCGATAGAAATGTGAAAATTATTTCATCTGTTGGCCAAACCGTCCGTTGGTCAAAACGTCCGCCTGCTGCCTGTCCGAATCCACTTGATTGCTCTCCAAATGGTTTCGCCATGTGTCGAGCTGAAGGTAGACAGACTAAATAGCTGGAAAATTGGAGAACGGCTTAAATTCCCTTAATTGCGACAGCATAGGTCGTCCTCACACATATTTGTTTTTCTTTCACCCCACCCCCCCTCCACAAACCCACACAACCAAAACATTTTGGTAAAGGACTCACTCAGGCCTGCCGCTAGCGGAATTAATTAGAATTACACGCTATAAATGCAGTCAGGGTGTCGACCATTCCTGGCTAGACCAAAGTTTTTTCCCCATTCCACGGAGAGGTGTTGTTTGTCGTCATCCCATGTTTGGTAAAGCGTTTTGGTCAGGCACCATCTTTCGTCTTCCCTTCTTCTTCATCTTCTTCTTCATCTGATTTTTTTCTTCTATCTTTTTACTACTTTTTTCTTCTTCCTCTTCTCCTTATTTTTCTTCTTCTTTAACCCACACCCCATCTCTCATATTCGTTCTGTCTTTCCGTTCGCCTGTAAGAAAGCGGCTATTGGACTCACATCCCATGTTTGGTAAATGGTTTCGGTCAGGCACCGTCACTCGTCTTCCCTCTTCTTCTTTTTCTTCTTCTTTTTCTTCTTCTTCTTCTTTTTCTTCCCTTTCTCCTTATTTTTCTTCCTCTTCTTATTTTTCTTCCTCTTCTTCGTATTTTTCTTATTATCTTTTTTCTTTTTCTTCACTTTATTTTTCTTCTTCTTCAACCCCCACTCCATTTCTCATATTCTTTCTGTCTTTCCGTTCGCCTCCAAGAAAGCGGCCTTCGGACCCCGTATTATACGCATGCGACTTGGTCGGCAGCTGTTTTCTGATAAGTTCGTCTTATTCCTTAAACATCTGTTTTCTTCGCAAGTCCTCTGTCAAGCTTCTGCCCTGCGTTTACTTTAGGTACCCGTGCCACCTCCGCACGCGTTTATGTGCGTGCGTGCCGAACACTAGGGGTGAGGTGGGGGTAGAAGAAGCGTGCTTCCTTTACATCCCACACCATATACCCATCCTCCCTGACACAGGATGAGGCGTGAGAGCGGCGGATGAGTAGGTACACAGGGGGTGGATAGGATATAAAAGAAGAGACGGTGCCGTCAGCCGCCAGAGATTAATCGAGAATCTGCCCTACACCCCCATTCTATTGCTCATCACCCATCGCCCCAAACTCTAAACACTTTTTTTCTTCATCCTCCCGACCTCTCATCGCATCACGCTTTCTTTCTCGTGGAAGGCGGTGGGAAGCGGGTAGAGGAAATGAAGATGGAGATGGGAGGTTATTCCCATAAAGTCCGACTCATCCTTCGCCATCCCCTTTTTGAGAAACCTGAGCGAAAAAGCCGGAAGGAAGTTCTTTTTGTACCAACTACGTACTCTACGAGTGCTGATCTTTTTTCGGGTGAGGAGGGGAGATAGAGGGTATTTTTTTTTCGGGTGACGGGAGATAGAGGGTATTTTTTTTCTCTTCTTTTTTTTTTTTTTTGAATAAGCGGTGACTCTCGACTTTTCACTTCGAGGTTCCCTTTCCAATTGTAGCAGAGAGAGAGAAGAAAGAATCGACCAAGTTATTTTCGCTTTTCTGTTAAATATGTGGATCCGACTGAAGGAACGTTGTGAATTGCTCTATCGGAGCTCGGGCACTTTTTGTGTCTGACCCAGGCTGATGTCGGATACACGGAGAAATAAAAAGCTAATTGAAACGAGCTACTCGGCCATCTCTCGCGAAAAAAAAAGAAGTTGTACAAGAAGGGGACCTAATTTGTTGTAAGAAAGTCACATTAGCTCATCTCCATCGCTATGACGGGACCTGGAGGGACTGACTGAACCTCGCCCTCCCCCAAACACACGCACAAGCACATTTTTACTGGCATGGAAGACTAGATTTGCTTTATCGTGTCTTGGCCCCAATTTATGACAATCGTATTGAGCCTAGTATTTGCCCTTACAGTAAGAGTAATGACCGCAGCCTCATCGATAAATCTAATAAACATGAAAACAGTAGTCTCTGCCCCCCCTCTTTGTCTCCCTCTATTTTCCTCTCTCCTCTACTCTCTCTCTCTCTCTCTCTCTCTCTATCTTAGTCTGTCTCTCTCTCACTCATATATATATATATATATATATATATATATATATATATATATATATATACTAAGGGAAGTAATTCAGTATTCTCGTTTTTTAGTAATATGTCAGCCAAGAAATGGGGAGTAACTCTGTATTGACGAATACAGAGTTATTTCTTCTTTTTTTAAATCGCATCACTTTGCACATTATTTCAGTCGAATAATTTATTTCTCTAACGAATTAAATTGAATTATACTTTTCTTGCTCAGAACATGTTTCTACGTTGCACACAAAAACAAGACGAAGCGGAGTTAAATATTGATTTTGTAGGGCGAAAGCGATTGTTATTGTCTTCTTTTTTATCTTTGTCTCTCTCTTTCATTTTTTACCCCCTCCTCTCCCTTCCTCTCTTTCTCTCTCTCTCTCCCACTGTTTGTTTCTCCCCCATTTTCTTTTCTCTTTTTCTGTCTCTCTCTGTCTCTCTTCTAGTCTGTTTGTTCCTCTCTCTTCCTCACTCTCTCTCCCGACCTTTCTCTCTTTTGCTCTCTGTCTTGCCTTTTGTTTGTTTTACCCTTTACCTTTTTTAGCAACCTCTCCATCTCTCTCCCCCCCCCTCTCTCTCCTTGTGTGTTACTCCCTCTCCGTTTTTCTCTGTCTTCCCCCTATCTGTTTCCTCTCTCCCTCTCTTTTTCTCTTTGTATAATTCACCATTACTCCGTTAATATATATATATATATATATATATATATATATATATATATATATATATATATATATATATATATATATATATAAATTCAGTGTGTGTATGTATGTGTGTATGTATGTTCCCTATAAAAATAAAGGTTAGATTATCTAAGTGTATTCTTATGTAGAATTTACCGGGAAAGACAATAGAACTGTTCCCGAATCTCTAAATGCACTCATAAAGGTGCTATGAGGGTCGAACCTCCTTTAAAACTTGAAATATATCCTATTTCAATGAACATTTGATCATAAGTCTAACATTATTCGTGGAAGACAATGTAACTAGTCCCGAATCTTTAAGTTACCTTCTATGTGCAGAATATCTACGTGCACTCACCTCTAAGTAACCAATGGGGGCAGAACCCCCTTTAAACTTCAAATACGTATATCTGCTTTTCATGAAATTTAAACTATAAGTGTCGGAGACTAATTCAGGGAGGTTTACAACATTTCAGCATCTTCCAACTATATTAGGGGCGAAACGAGATGAGGGGTCAATAAAAATAAAGAAAGTAATATGGTGTTATGGGCATAGTAAAAATTTACATAGTCGTGATCCTCATTCAATCCTGAGCAACGCCGTGTCTTCCTGCTAGTATATATATATATATATATATATATATATATATATATATATATATATATATATATATATATATATATATATATATATATATGTCAATACTAGATCTAACCACCCGAACTGCATAATTAAACAAATACCTAAAACGATTAATACTAGAATTAATAAGCTTTCGGCTAATAGGGAAATTTTTGAAGCAAATAAACATTTATACAATAGAGCGCTAGATAAAAGCGGATATAATGAAAAACTGAAATATACCAAGAAAGAAAATAAATCCAGGAATAGAGGCCGGAAAATAATATAGTTCAATCCTCCTTACTGCCAACTATCTAACATCAACATCGGGAAAGTATTCTTGAACCTGGTAGATAAGCATTTCTGCATGAATAATCCACTTGGGAAGATATTTAATAGAAAAACCATTAAAAATCAGTTACTCTTATACCAAGAACATGGACAGAATAATCAGCACCCATAATCGTAAATTACTAAACAATTCTAGTAAGAATAAGGCTACAGTAGATAAATGTAATTGTCACTTTAAAGAGAACTGTCCACTGGACAGTAACTGTAAAGTTGAGTGCGTAGTTTATAAGGCCACTATTCATCCGGAAGATAACAACAGGGGTAAGAAAGTCTACATCGGCATCTCCGCGGGAAACTGGAAACAACGTTTTTATGACCACAAACACTCTTTCAATAACCCAGAACTCAAGAACAAAACGGAGTTAGCTAAACAATGGTGGCTTCTGAAAAATGAGAACCGGTCCCCAGTGGTTTCGTGGTCAATCTTATGTTATTCGGATGTTACAAATGGATTTAGGCAAAGATGCAATTTATGTCTAGAGGAAAAAATAAGAATCCTGAAGTACGATCACAACAATCTCTTAAATAAACGAGATGAGCTTTTGGCCAATTGCAGGCATAAATGTAAATTTAAAATAACTAATGACTAGTAACCCGATGGACCTCTAGATTTGTAACGGTGAAAATACCAAGTTGAATACCATTATTTACGGTGAACCCCCATAAATATTTATAATAATATCTGTTATAGACACAGAATTACCGACTTGGTGATATATGTTATTGGTGTATTAGTGTATATAATAGTATTTTGAAATATTTATTTATTCAGATTATTTATTAAAATAAGATAGCTTTAAGAAAAATTTTCTGCAGGTAATACACTAGTTATTGAATTAATATAAGTAAAAATATCAAATATTACCACTAGACATTATTAGACTTGAATTAGGTTATAACTATAGATTATAAAATTAACCTAAAATATAAATAATGTAAGACTAATTTTTAGAACTCATATTGTATCAGTAATAATATAAAGTGTTATGTAATATTGTGTGTAGGTGTGTGAATATGTGTGTATATATATATATATATAGAGAGAGAGAGAGAGAAAGATATGTGTTTACATATGTGAGTATATATGACTACATGCGTATAAATTTGGTTAATGTTTCAAATAGATTCAAGTATGTATATATATATATATATATATATATATATATATATATATATATATATATATATATATATGTGTGTGTGTGTGTGTATGCGTATAATCTTAGATAAATTATTATTTCAATTAGATTCTCTTTCTTGAAATCCAGACAGACTAAAAATCTATGACACGCAATTTGTCTCTTTCTTCTCCTTCTCTATGTCTGGCTACTTGTTTATTTATTTCTTTTCTCCTATCGAGTTTGAGAACACGAGTTTCGCCAGACAGATTTTGTCTGGGCTAAAAATATATGACTAAAAGTTATGTTTGTGAATATGCTTAGTTATGGTAGTGTGTGAGTGGGGTTACGTGTGTGCGTGCTCATAGGATGTGTACGTATTTAGGTTTGCCTCTGTATGCGTGTGAGTAAAGTTGTCTATATGTATGATATCGCCAAGTCGTGTCACAATTTTGACACGCTTGTTATTATTTGATTAACTTAAAGTTCCCTCCCTTTCGATCGCCATAGTTAAATATAAGTTTTAAATTCACCCTCTCTCTAAAAAGATATATCAAATTGGTTGCTACCACCACTCTCTCTGGTTGTGTTTAAATCGTCGTAATCCAATTTTCTTTCAGTCTAAAAAATGTAGTTGTCTGAGTGATGCTTGAAAAAACCGCAAGGTTGAAATAAATTATTCCATCGACGATTATGTAATTTCGTGTTATTATATTTTATGTTTCTTGCTCTGTTTACCACATTGAGCTCTCATACCCGGATTTCCTCCTGGAATTATTCCATTATAACACAATATATATATATATATATATATATATATATATATATATATATATATATATATATATATATTTATTTATTTATTGTGTCATTTGGAACTAAATAGCACTGCATCTAACAAATCGATGTTGATTCTGACTAGCCAGTCATTTATAGAAAGTTGTCATTTGTGTTCTATACATGAAAACAGAAAATTCAATCGATTTCATCGCTTACATATTCTATGCTACCCGATAAATCTTTCACTAATAGATAATTAAAGAGATTCACGGTTCATTTCCATTGGATAATGAACAGAGAGGCTTATCCAATGAAATCGCTCGATTTGTTGACATTAACATTTGCAAATGGCGTCGTAATTCACTGTGTAAGTTTTCACTATCATTTCATTATTATAGACATCCGATTTTTCCTCTCGTTAACTTAACTTTCTTAATCCGGTTTGTTAGATGACAATCAAATATTCATTTCTTTCGAATTACTACACACATCCGATTTTCTTTTGTCGCTCACTTAACTTTATAAATTTGGTTCGTTGTTAAATTCACTTTACGCCAACAGTGACATGAATTTAACATGAAGATAACATAATAATTGTGCTAAGCTCTCAGTTATTTATCTGTATCAACGTCTTGATACTTTAAGACGATCAAACTCTGGATGAATAAAATAGGAAATTAGTTAAACAATTGCAACAGATACTTTTAGATTTAAATAAATCGTCCTGACAGTCCACGATTCTATACCAACTGTGGCCTATTTTCCACGCGATTAAAAAGAAAGAAAAAAGGAGACAACTAATGTGAAGGTTTCATATTTTAAAACGTTTTTAAATTTTTCAATATACCACACCGGCCACTTGTTTTTTTTTTACAGAAAAAGGTGGTGAGTTCGAACATCGGCCGAGCCGTATTTCTTATTTTCCTCTGATTTTGTGCTATTTTGAACAGATTCAAATAAATTTATAATATAAAACTCCTTCTCTATTTGTCCTCTTTGTTTTGTTTGAGAGAATTACGTCCTTCGGATGACGCTCGACTCACTTTACTAAATCAGCACGGAAAATACAGTTCTTACACTCTTATCACTATTTATATGAAGTTAAATATTTATAGGCTTATACATTTCTATGTATAGGATTCACTTCTAAAAAAATAACCGATCATTATGAATTTTAGAAAACAACTGCTCGGTGTACGGGTGGGTAATGTAGGATATATTTAGTTTAATTTATTTTTATCATAGACGGCAAAGTAGGGGTGGAAGCCATTCGTGAAAATTCAGATAAATCCAATTTTCTGTGAAATTTTAACAATACTTATTATACATCAATTCGTTGGGGTATTTAAAAGTTTTTAGGGGTTATAATATGGGCACAGCCTCCCATTTGAAAATTAAAATACTTCAGATTTTCAGTAAATTTTATTCATAGTCATTAGACACCAATTAAGCAATACTCCTTGAATTTCAATTTCTCTTTAAAACCCATTTAAGCTTAAACCTTAAACTTGAAACATTTACTAGAATCCAAACCATTCAATAAGGATTCTAGAAATAAGGTTTAGTAGCATAATATTTTGATTTTACCATTCGTGAAGAGGCATAAACTTAGTGTAAAATGTGCTGTTCGAGGAATTCATCTCACCCGTTCTGTTAATTATATAGTAAAAAATTAAAAATAAGAAATTCGAAGGTAATTATGAGACTTTTGCGTAACACGTTAGAAAGATTTTAAATTAATAATAATCATCGGTTACTCCATTTTCACGAGCAATGCTAAACAAATGTTAAAATATTAATACTCCCAGGCAATGCCGGTCTTGAAATATAGTATATATATATATATATATATATATATATATAAAGAGGTGTATGTAGTTTGCTTGAATCATTGTTTATTAGTATATAGAAATGTGATACTTAGAAGGCAATACAATGCAGAGGTGTGACGGATGGCCACAAGTTGGAGCAAATAAGACATATAATGGTGGAACAAATGAAATAGTTTCACGCTTAATACAATGTATACATACACACACATATATATATATATATATATATATATATATATATATATATATATTTATTTATTATTATTTTTTTCACAAACACACATATATCTGTCTATCTACACAATGTTACAATGTTATGTAATACCTGTATCAAAATGGTCTGGTGGAAACTCCGTATGATATAATATTTTTAATATTTCGGGAACACTTCGCTTCTTCAGAACTGTGCTCAACTCAAGTTCAAGCGTAGGATGCAGTCTCGCAGAAAATACTGGTTAAATTTGAATTTCAAATCAGATTAAAAAATAAAATGAACTTTTTAAAATGTATTTATTTATTTTATTTATTTTTTTAAAATATTTTATTGATCTATTTTATCAAATTTATTTATTCATCTATTTACCTTTATTAAACTTTTTTGTTTTTACTTTTTAGAATCTTTCCTTTTTTCCGTTAAATTTAAAATTCTAATCTAAATTTAAACCAAGTCTATATATATTATAACACCAATGTTTTGTAATACCAAAATGTGTAATAGCTCGATAGTGTAGAACTAGAGCTGTAATAAAAAAAAATATTTTAATATGAAAACCACAACAAATGTAGGGAACAAATTTTCCCAAATTCATTAAAGAAAAGGTTTGGTGAACATAAGAGAAATAAAATTAAAATACCAATTCCTTTAAATGCACTCTTCTCTCATGCATTACGACATGATCATTCTTTTAACTTTGAACAAGCTAGACTCATTTAAATAAATTTCGGCGAAAACTTCTTGAATCAGCACTCATTATAAACTCTGACACTACTAAACAACGTAACGGCTTCTACAATTTATCTCCTTTAATCAGCAAACTATTACTAACCGAACAGAACTTGAATTTCGATCCAGGCTAGCTATTTTACACCACATTCCCAACAAAACATTGGACATAATATCGATAATAAAATAAATAAATGAATAAAACACTAATTCCATGTCATATACGCATAACACATTTTGAATTCTAACGGCTATGGTTCGTTCATAAAACAAGAACAGAAACATTCTTTTCACATCAAAATCGCACCGTATTTGTGAATTCTAACGACTGTGTCGTTTGAAAAAATAAAACATTCCATTTCATAAACGCATTACATATTTTTAATTCCAACGGCCATCATTCGTTCGAAAAAAGAACAAAAACATTATTTTTATGTACAAAATCGTATCACATTTTTTAAATTTAAACGACTATGTGTCGTTTAAAGCATTTTCAATATAAATTAAAAAGTTCCATGTGATATACGTATTACACATTTTAAATTTTAACGGCTATGTTTCGTTCGAAAAAAGAACAAACACATTATTTTCACATCATGTACACGCCAAATATTTCCAAATATTGTACTTGTATTTTATTTCTTTAAATCAAGCACCCCGAGTAAGTCTTACAATTAAGACGAAACGTTGATGAATACATAAATAATTCTAATTTTTCCTTTCTCATTTTCAATCAGGTTGGAGTATTATTTTCATATTTTCATCATATATATATATATATATATATATATATATATATATATATATATATATATATATATATATATATATATTGTGTGTGTGTGTATTTAGGCAGCATATTTTCATTTAGGCAAACATTATTAAATAACACGGAGTGGTTTTGTTTGATGCGACTTTTTTTAATTTTTTCAATTTTCCGAATTGTCCATCTAATGTTTCGGTCAAATTGATGTAAATATGATCTATGGGTTTCTTGTCCCATTCTTTTTTCTTTTTTGCAAGTACTTTCGATTTGAATCGTCAAATCATCTTCAGGCGGTATTAGTTTTAGTGTCTTTACTGTTGTGCTTATTTTTTAATTATAACGGCAAGTAGTTTATATTTGAAAACGCGTCTGTAAAGTTGAAATGTACATGAGAGCGTGATGGCGTTCTGCACATACGAGAGATTTAAAGTTTGACTGTTTAAACCGCTAAGAAATTGATGACGTTAAATAAAGTGCATACAATTCAAACGCATAACTACTTAATGGCTAAGAATTTGGTAATGTTAATTACTATGCTAGACACTTTAAAATGTTGCGACTAGTTTCATAATTGACATTATTAATTGTGGGATGTTTAGTTTTTATGTAGAGGGCTTCGAGTATTTTTAATTTTTTGATATTGGTATCATGGTGTATTATTTTGGTATTGTTAACAAGGATGTTTCTATATTATATATATATATATATATATATATATATATATATATATATATTGTTCATTATATATGTACGTATACGTTTCGTCCTTTAATCGGGAGCATAGAGATATAACTATTCACTATTGGTCGCGTGATTCAAAACCCCGGGCTCCGAGTATGTTACAACTCACATCTAGATCCCCACGGCCACCAGTGAGTAGCTAGATAAACAGTGATAATGTTAACACTTATTCGGCGGCTTGACGTCAAGATAGCGTTCAACTTAATGAAAATAACGATGCATTTATAGCTAGCGACGTCATGCTGTATTAATACTACACTTACAGTGCACATCTAGGGTGTTTTCTAGAGGCTACAAATAATATATATATATATATATATATATATATATATATATATATATAATAAATCAATCAAGTTTAAATAATTTGATAAACTTAAATTGAACCAATATATTTTCCAAAAGTGCTTCAATACAAAGTATAGATTTATAAATAAAGTTTATAAAAACATTAAATCAGAAACACTAATTAATTAGTATAAGTTGATTTAATGTTTATATAAATTTTATGTACATATATATATATATATATATATATATATATATATATATATATATGGAAATCGCTCCAGATAAGGCATGAAGCTACTTGATGTAAGGAGCTAAACAAATACCACTTCAAGGTCAAAAACTATACAACGATAAGTGGTATATGGATAGACTTCGACCAAGAAAACGGCAATTCTTCCCCATTTGTCAGAAACCTCACTAATGAAATGTGATGACTAAATAGCAAAATAAGGGAAGCGAGAGTTACGAGGCTGCCGAAAGTAAACCCAAGGTCCACTTTCTAATCTCTTTAAATATATATATATATATATATATATATATATATATATATACACACACAAATCCCAACACGGGTAAAACTAATTCTTTTAACAGAACAGTTTTGCGCCACTTTTATGTACTTTTACGAAGATTAAAATCAACATTTAATGCTACTAAACCTTATGTCTATAATCCTTATTCCATTTTTTATCAAAATCCATTACATGATTTCGAATCTTAGAAAATGTGAAGAGTAGAAGAGGTCTTAAGCTTAAACGTTAAGAAGATATTGATTTGATATGCCATGAAAGAACCGAACGAAATCAAACTGTATTTACTAAGCATTTAAGATTTTCAACTTAAAAATAAATAGATGACATTAAAAAAATCAACAGTCTTTTGGAGGGGTCCTTATTTCTCACCTCGAACCCAAACTCCAACGCTTTTTTTATTCTCACATCGAATAATTATGGCAACTTTAATTTGATATTTGTTCTCTTCTTAGCAGATATTATTCACTCGCTTCCAGTCAATTATCAGAATTCTCTTTAAATATTTTGTGCCTTTATTACAACATAAAAAGCTCCCCTTTTTTTATATACTGCTATCTAAACCAACACTTCCTGTCAGCATCATTACCTGCCTGTTTTTTTTTTTGGGGGGGGGGGGGGAGGGGGTTCTTGTTTGGGGGGGGGGGTAAAACCCCTTCTCAAGTCTCTATGAGGATGTTCTTGTCTGTCCTATCTTTTCTACCATTCACCCTTCGCGTCCCCTACAAACGCCCTCTCCATCCATCTGCCCTCCCCCGTATCCCTGCCACCATATAATCCTAGACAACTTCCTTTGCTCTTGTTACATTCCTCTTTTTCACCCAATATCCTTGCCCCACACTGTGTTGAGTACCATTCATGGAAAGAGTATGACTGAAAAAAGGCGAGTCAAGAATTTTGACCAAGAAGATGAAACAGAGAAGGAAGAGAAGGGAAATGCGATAGAATTGCACGAAATAAGAAATACAAGATTTTAGAAAAGGAGGAAAAGGATGAATGGCAAGAATCATGAATTTGAATGAAGGGGAAAGAATAAATAAAATTGTAAAGATCAAAATTGAAGGAAATGTGAATGAGAAGAAAAATAGCTGGTGAAGCATCCGGTGAAAGGACACTCATAGGAAGGGGAATAAAAAGAAAGAAGTAAACAAGGAGGTCGTGCGAAAAAATGGAAGAAGAAAAAAATGAATGAAGAAGTTTTAACAACTAAATTGAAAGAAAATGAATAAGAATGATTGAAAGAAAACTTTGAATTGAAAGCAAATTAAGCACCTCGGGGGGAAGAAGAAGGAGAAAGTGGAAGCAGAAGAAGAATACGCCTACGACTAAATAGAAGCTTATCTTCGTTCCTGGCTGGATTTTCTTCCCAATTCCTCTTAATGATTCGTGTTCATTACGAAGAAACAAAGAAAATTTCTTGTTATTTTTAATCTGCGTTTACTGGAGCGGATCTTGAATTATTGTATCATCGTTGCTGCACTGTTAGCAGCAACATGTCCAAGCCATCGGATCTCCGTTTAATCTCTTTTGCAGATCGAAGAATTCCGTCCTTAAAATGTGTGCAGTTGGGAAACCCTTAAGATTCTTACGTCTTAGATTTAAAAACTTCCCCATACCGCCCCAAATACTCTTCTTGCGGTCACCAACCTATTTTAGGTTTCTCCACTCTCTTTTGCCTACAAGGTATTATGCTGGTCCGGTGGGTAGAGGGGTTACCATATTCCTTTTGCTATGCTTCAGTGGCCAATGATTCTCTTTGAGAATTAGAATCCTAATTCATTAAGTTTCTGTGTTCATACGACGAAAGATTCCGTAGCCGCCAATTTAATTCCTACAAAGCAACCAATCCACATCCAACCCACCGCCAGTTCGGTGGGGTTTCAGGTGAGCCAATCCTCAAGTCAGCTGATACTGATTAGTACATATATGCGCCATCTGGGTGCAAAATATCTAATAGTTCTATTTCATCATAGGTTGTTAATTTTTAATCTTTAAATGGTTTTCTCAAAAATATGTATTTTTGATTTTAGTAATTCACGTAGACTTGATACACTGGTTCTCGGTATGACTATAATCACGTTGATTCACCGCTTCCTGCAAGATCATTGAAGTTAAGCTACCTTGACTCTAGTCAGTACTAAATGGGTAATCATTTGAGAACACCAGGTGCTGTATATTACAAAACTTTCTCCAAATACAAATTTATCTACATATAAGAATCGTGTTCACAAACATGTATGATTTCGGAATGACGCAGAGATCGTTGAGCATGCCATGAAACTTAATAAAAACCACCACAACAAACACAAACAAAGACAACAGTTCTCGTCAATAACGCTAATTTTCCTCTACAAAATAACCAACCCAAATACACTGAATAAATATTTAAAAAAATAAATAAAACTTGAAGTATAATTTTTTTTTACCAAAACTGACCGGATTCGGCATTAAATAACCGGAAAAGTGTTGATATGCCGTAAAACCAACCAACCAAACCAACTACACCTTCTAATCTTTAAAAGAATTGAAATCGTTAATGCCGTACAGAAAAGCGGGCTTTTTAATTAGTTTGGTTTTGTGTTGTAAAGGTCGAAAATAAGTGTCGGTTGATAAAGAAGCCGAAAATTTTTGATATATACGAAAAGACGAACAACTGCATGAAATGCACATTTTCAAATCATGTGATCACCTTGCATAGAAATTCAATTGATGACAATTATAACGTTAATTTACGATTATTCGCTTTGTCTTTTTACATTAGGAGGAAATGATGGTTTCCACTTAGCATAAAAGCAATACTCTTCCTTGAAAAAATGACTACTTTCGGTTATCAGTATTATTAAAAATGTAAACAAATAAATGATTTCATTTGAATACAATATAATTTCTCCAATTTCTAGTAACACCTGACACCCGCCTCATAAGTGGAAACCATGCAATTTAATATTTTTATTTCGTAATGTCTTTCATGTTACATTGCATTTCCTGATTTTTTGGGTTTTTTTATTTAAAATTACATTTTCTACATTTTTATACGACTTAAATAACTTCGTATTTCAAGACTTAAATACGCGGAAGAAAAAAATAAAAAAATAGGAAGGGAATCTATGTGTTTATGTGATGATGATGATCATGATGATCATGATGATGATGATCATCATCATCATCATCATCATCATGATGATGATGATGATCATCATCATCATCATCATCATGATCATGATCATGATCATCATCATCTCACCATCACAAGTAGAGCCCAATGTCTATTTATTTGTATATAGATCAATATAAATCAGCCGCATCACACAAAAGTTAGCGAGTAAAAAGTATGCCTTTTTCTGACCACCGGATAAAACCATTTCAACTGGTGAGGGTCAGCGAAAAAAGAAATGACAAGTCAGAAACTCTCGCCGCCTGAAATGAATTCGAAAAGAAATCTTCCACTCTAAATAAAAAGTCAACAGTAGTGTTTTTATTCTTTAGGTCATCAGAAATGATAATAATAATTTATATATGAAAAATTAAATTACTGGCATAATTCTATGATTTTATATGAATATTAATACGAACACTAGCAAAGCCTAATTTTTCTCCAACATTTTTGATGGGGGCTGTAGACTGATAATAATCATCATCATCTTTCTCCTACCCCAAATTACAGTTTCTATCTAATCAAATATGAAATTAGGGATGCTGAAAAATCTTCGATCTGCTTTTAGGCCGGACATTCATAAATACCAAAGCTTATATTTATTAGTTGAACATAGATAATTACATGAAGTAAAAAAAATAATAATAACAATGAAAATATGGGACTCAGAGGTGAGAGAAGGAGTTTCTTTAGTTCCTCATTTTCCCAAGTCATGCTGCAGTACGGGTCTCACTAGTATAAAATATAGTCATCCACAGACACTGACGTGTGGCTAGACATAGTGAGATTCGAAATCTGAACTCCAGTGGCTGGTGTCCGGTATTCTACTGACTGAGCTATCAAATACGTTACTAGAAATGGGAGAAATTATATTATACTGAAATTAAATTATTCATTTGTTTACATTTTTTTACGATACTGATAACTGAAAGCACTAATTATTTTAACGGAGGAGTATTGCTTTAATGCTAAGTGGAAACCATCATTTCCTCGACCAGAGACAGTTTCGCTGTATAACAGCTTTCCAGTGTGTCCAGATTAACCAGTGCTTCAAGCTTAGATAAAAATCCAACCGTTCTGTCAACAGTCGAAGTCACTGTCACAAGCTACAAAAGAAATATATATAAGTTAGGTATGTGTATATGTTTATATATTTGTATGTGCAGGATTAACTCCTAAACTAATTGATCGAGCACTATGAATTGTGGAGCACTACTGTTAGGCGTAAAGGTGGGTAATGTGGGTTATATTTAGTCTAATTTAGTGTTAGGCAAAGGAAGCAAATAATCCTTTCATCAAAATTCAGATAACTCTTATTTTTGTGAATTTTAACAATACGTATAAGACATCAATTAATAAATATTCCCCAGACCTCAGTTTCTTTGGAATATTTTAAAGGTGTTTTATGGGGCATATAAACACAATCTCACTTTAAAAATTAAAATATTTCAGATTTACATTAAATTTGATCCAAAGTCATTAGACACCAATTAAGCAAAATTCTCTGAATTTCAATTTCTTTTTCAGATCCTTTATGCTTAAATGTGATATCTTATTTAAATAATGATTTTTTAAAAGTATATTTTATTAAATAATCGCCTGGCATTCAGAATTTATACTTTCCTTGTTTAATTTTCATACATGTAAGCAACAGCTTTGTGTATAAATTTTATGAGGAACACAGTAACCAAGCAAATCTTTATACATGCATTCACAAAATATTAAATATTAGTGTACATCCTCCATCAAAACTGACATAAAAGATTATGCTTTGCCAGTGTTCACACTAATATTAATATAAAATCATAGAATTACTTCCGTAATTTAATTTTTCATGTAAAAATTATTATTATTATTATTATTATTATTATTATTATTATTATTATTATTATCATTATTATTATTATTATTATTATTACTGATGACCTAAAGAAAAAAACACCTACTGTTGAGTTTTTATTTAAAGTGGTTGAGTTATTTTCTAATTCATTTCGGGTGGTGGGGTTTGTCTGACTTGCTATTCGCTTTTGTCGTTTCCCCTCATCACTTGAAATGGTTTTGTGCAGAAGCGAGAAAAAGATACGTTTTTTACATGCTAACTGTTGTGTGACGGGATGGAAGTACATATATTAATATAAAACTATACAAATAAATACACCTCGGTCTTTTCTTAATAATAGAGTGGAGGATTTTCCTTTGAAGGATGTGTATGTCCACTAGTATTCATGCGTTGCATTTTTTGTACATCTATCTTTGTATATTCAAATGTTATCTTCACATCCAATGAATTTCTTGAGTACATAAATGTGAAGTGTTAACATAAGTCCATAATGTCTTTTGTGTATGTAATATAAACTTGGCAGGTCTTTGAGTCTTTGAATTACGGTTTCTTCTTTTGTCTTTATTATGTCTAAGTACCGGCAATATCTGTTCTTGCCCTACAAGCCAACATAAAACCCTTGAATATTAAACAATGAAAGAATGGAGAGCTATAAGGTGAAGCACGTGTTTGGCACATGATTAAAAACACTCAGTTCTTCTTTCTTTTTTTGTTTCAAGAATTTGCCACACGTTTTTTTCTGAGAGGGACAAAAGAAAGTGTTTTATTTGGTTTCATTCATAGATTTGGTGAAATTGTCATCATCATCATCATCATCATCATCATCATATCCGTTTAACATGCTGGCATGTGTTGAACGGCTTTTCAAAATTGATGCTTCATTTATTTTTTCTGTCCTTGTTGCCATGTCACTAATAAATATGCTGGAGTCCATTTTTACTTATGTTCACCCCAAACAAGACACATTGCAACTGAAACGTAAGGGGCAACTTTAAATTAGGGGTCAGATTTAAAGGGACATTCTATGTGGGGAGTTGGGCAGCAAGGTTCACATTATATTTAAATCTCTTCATGTTGGTACAGTCTGAGAAACAGGGGCAGGAAAGAATTCTAAAGGCAATCAGTTACAGAAAAGAGGTTATTAGAGTATTGATTTACTCCTCTCCAGGAGTTAGGCACAAGGCCAGTTTTTATCTTACTCCCACAAGTAAGATGTGACCCAAGGTCGGGGCGGGAAAGTGGGACTTAAAAAGCCAGCGCCCGAGAGGTGAGCACCCTGGCCATTAAGAATTGCCTGGGCAGCCCCGTCGGCATTCCCCGGTAGGGGCGCCTCAGGCAGTAAGCAATAAACTTACTCCTCTCCAAAGAGGGAAGGCGAACCTCCTAGAACTGCACAGGACAGACTCATAGACCGGCGTAAATCAAGCTTCGAAGGTCAAGACAATACCAGTCTATGGGGTGCAGTATCCATCAGAACAGATACTACACTTTGATCTTAGCCAAAAAGCCAAGAACAGAGTAGAAAGATTTCCGGTATTTAGGAACCTCTACAGTGAAGGGGTGGGATTTAGTTGGTTGTCAGGTTGGTCGACGGGTATTTCCGTCGAAGGGACAAAAGTTCGTAGGAGCACATTCCATTGTAGTACTTGTAAAACAAGCACAGGGATGCAATATTGCGGTGATGAGGACAAGGGACTGGAGCTTATGTAGTTTGAGCGGTATGTTGAGATGTTTCATTTATTTTTTCTGTCCTTGTTGCCATGTCACTAATTAATGTGCTGGAATTCAACACATTGGTAGTGTATGAAAGAATTATAACAGCAAATCCTCATTTACAGAGTGACCTTTCAAAAAATGCCACCCATAGAATCGTTAATAAAATTCACGATCCTTTCTGCAATTCAACCATATTTGGTACAAATACACTTTAGTCTATGCCTAACTAGCCCAACAAGTTTTCATCATAAATATCCAACAGTCTTTGTTTTATCACCATTCAATGATATGTGGTTACACTTTGGTGATCGTCTCATCAGTAGGAGGTATGATCCTAAATGGACTTCATACTCATCATCATCATCATCATCGGTTTAACATCCGTTTTACATGCCGGCATGTGTTGGACGGCTTTTCAAAATTGACTTCCAAACTAAACTATCCTTGACCATATCTTAATTCATCCCACTTTCTCTCAAGTCCATCCTTATCACTCCCCTTCCAACTGACCCTGCTACCTCAACTGTTCTACATCTACTAACCCAAGAACTCTCACCCATTCTTTCAATGTGACCATACCAACGAAGTTTCCTGTTTTGCACACATCGCTCTATACTGTCCAGATTTGGTAGACTCTTGGTAGACTCTTCTTTATTCGACAGTAGTAACACTCTGCTAGTTAGTAATGTCAGAAGTATGTACAGATCCTCTCTATTCCTAAAACTTAAATTTATTTGGCGAATACATGTTTGAATAAACAGATACAGTAGAGCAGGCATGTAAATCTCACGATCCCTCGAGAACAAGGTTGGTTAATTTGTGGTGTCATGAGGCCGAACACAACTAAATGTAGCAGTTTATGAAAAATATTGCAGAGTATTTTTATTTAGAAATATACGATACGTATACAATATTTGTTCAAATCATTTCTTTTTTTTATAGTAAAAAGTTTGATTTAAATTTATGCAGTTTTCTGAAAATTTTATTCGTGGGGATTAGAAAAACGTAGAAATTTTTGCCACATGTACCCTACGGATGCATTCGTATGTCTTTCCTACGAATGTATATATATATATATATATATATATATATATATATATATATATATATATATATAAAAAATTTCTTTAAGGTTTATGTTGTAGCTTAATAGTTATGACTAAAGCTCTTCATGTAACATCATGCAAACATTAGTTATTAAGAGAAACATTCCATATTTCCGTAAGAAACACTTTTCTTTACAAACAATTGTTTCTGCCCATGGAGGCTTCATCAGTGTATAAAAATTCCATAGTCTGACTGAAAAAATTAAAGTGTATCCAAGATTCATTTAACTTATAAATTCAAAGGGAAACCATATTTAACTCTATTTTTTTGCATATAAATGTTTATGTTGTATTATGTTTATGATATCCGTGTTCCTCTCTTGTTTACAGTGTTAACATTCAACCTGCTTTTGAAATTAATAAAATGTGATTCATTGTAGAAACCCGTCCCAGGACGGGTATAAGCAATAAATATAGCAGTAGTTATGAATTTTTATTTTTTTTCCTTCTTTGTTGGGTATGGTACGGTTTCGGTGGCACCCTCCTTAATCGTAAAGTTTACAAAACAAATAATGTGCCCACGTTACTCACCCTGTTGATTAGAATACATATTCCATAATTCATGATGATCAGTTCAATAGTTTAGGATTTCACCAAGCACATACATATTGTTAACAGTCACGCGCGTGCACCGATCCTTTTAAAAATCTATTACTTAATATAAATCAAAATGTGATGTAAAGCAATTCTTTTTTTGTATCTAAAAGAATTTTAAAGTTTATTTGGGGGGGGGGCGAGTTTGGGTTGACGCACTCCTTTAAATTGTAAAGTTTACAAAATAAATAATGCGCCCATGGTTGAACACTGTTGTTAGTGTTATAATCAGCTACTATAAGCGAAATGCAAACGCTCTTTGTAAATAAAGAAATGGAGAACTGTAGTAGTTGACAATGTTTATATAAAAAGCATTGAGGTATTACTTGCCAACAGTGCCTGCTTCGTGTGGTCCAGTGGTTAGAATAACTGACGATCAACAGGATGCTTGTATGTTCAATCCCGGCTTGAAGCTGGTGCTAGTCTAGCCACACTGAAGAGCTGTGATCCAGCAAAAGAGTCTGTCTATTGGTGACTATATATATATATATATATATATATATATATATATATATATTAATAATGGAGTTTATGTATCTGTCTGTCTTTCTGTCTGTCTGTCTGTCTGAAGCCGAAACTCCATCAGAGTAGTATGACTATTTACTAAGTCTGCCAGCTTCATTATATACTCCTACAAAAACCGCCATAAACACTATTCGCATTTCTTAATTTACATAATTAATTGCTTTTAAACTTCTAATAAATTAGTATTTGCAAATATACACTCATGATTGTTTTCTTCAGATTTCCACATGTATTTACGCTATTTTGCTCGCTAATAATCTTACTTATAAGTTATCATTATTTCTTTTATTATTTATATATATACACATGCAATGAGTTACGTAGTTAATATAGCTACGTCCAACTGATTGAATAGCCAGCATTATTCCATTGAATGTGTTGCCTCCCTCCGTTAAGTCAGTATGAACGCAAGACGGCGCGTTATTTAACTGATTGAACAGCCAGCGTTATTCCATTTAATTTGTTCCCTCCCTTCGTTATGTCAGTATGGACGCAAGACTGCGCGTTATTTAAAATGTAAACAAAACGCTGACATTTACCGTTTTACATTTATTCTGATTTTTTTTGTTAAAACGTTCTGAGTTTGTTTATTTTCATAATCTTATTAGCCATTATGTTTTAAAACACAAATTCACTGAATCAAACTGTTTAATTAAAATAATAATTGATTTAAAAATTACTATTTAAAAACACGCACACACACATTATAACGAATTTAGTTTAGGTAAACTTTTTCTTTTCGAGAATTAAAAAACTGTACTGCATTTGATTTTTTAATACTTTCATATCCAATATTATCATTTTTTCACGACATCAACTGAATTTATGATTTAAATTTCACCTTATACGCTGTTAAGCTTTTAGTTACAAACTGTTTTTATTATTCCATGTTTTATTTATTAAAATAAAAGATGTGATTTTTATTCTTTTCTGTCAACAAAAAAAAAACACATTGTACTGGAAAACTATACAACTGATTTTAGAATCAAATTGTTTAATTAAAAAAAAAGGTCATTAAACAAACACGCACGCACACACAAACACACATTCTAACGAATTTAATTTAGGTAAACTTTCTTTCCGAAAGCATTTACATAACTAATCGTGTTCACTGTATTTGATTTTTTGGTGCTTTTACACTTTAGGACCCGCGCTAACTTTGACTCCATCGTCAGGGTCAGGGTTTAGAGTTAGGGGCATGGTCAAAGTTAGCGCGGGTCCTACAGTAAAACAGTACCGATTTTTTTATTGTTTTATTTTAGATACACCTTTCTTCCGATTCGAAAAATACTGTTCGCTGTATTTAGGTTTTTAAATTATTGATTTTAACAATTTTATTGGATCAAATTGTTTAATTAAAATAAAAATTGATTTAAAACTCACTATTTAAAAAAAACACACACATTCTATTGAATTCAATTTAGGTAAACTTCTTCTCGACAGCATTTAAATAACTAATCGTGTTCGCTGGATTTGATCTTTTACTATTTTTCCTTTTTTTTTTAAAATTAAAAATATTTATATGTATGGGGGAGGATTAAAATAAAAAAATGGGGAGGGGGCGGTCAAAAAAAATTGTTTTTTTCTTTTCTTAACTAAAATTATTTCTATGTATGAGGCGGGGGGGTCCAAAAAATGTTTTCTCTTTTTTTTTAAACTAAAAATATTTCTATTTATGGGGAGGGTAAAACAAAAATCGGAGTGGGGTCGAAATTTTTAAAAATTTATTTTCATCTAAAAATATTCTTGGTCTTAAACAAAGAAAATCAATGTCTAACCACCAAAGAAATATGACTGGGGCTCCATCGGTTTACGCGAGAGCATTCATTTCTGACGCGGCAGCCTAGCAAAAATATGCGACCGGAGGGAGCATATATTTGCTAGTATATATAATCATTGTTAAGCCATGTATGCCACTGCTGACAGATGGCCTCCACAGATTCCTCCACATTTCATGATCTTGAACTAATCTCATATAATTTTTACCGATCATCATTATCTCATCTCACCATTTTCTCCGCTGTCTTTCCCTTGCTCTAGTCCCCCCCCCCACCCCGAATGTTTGCTCTGTTTCTTTGTTTGCCCATGTTGCACATTCTGGATAAATGTCCTGCCCATTCATTCCTTATCTTGTCCTTTCTCGTAACTTTTAACAATGACCTTTCCATACTTCTTTGGGCCGTTGCCAATTTCCTTTCCTGATGTTTTGTTAGTGTCCATGGCTCGTTGCCATACGTCATTGCTGGTAAGATGACCATGTCGATCATCTTCCTCTTCAAGCAAATTGGTATCTTTTCCTCGTTGAGAAAATAACTGCACTGGCCGAACCTTTTTCCATCGTAACATAATTATTTGGTCTATTTCCTTACTCTTCTCTGATATTATTAATCTTCCCTATCAAACGCAAGGCAGTCTTCAAAGCACTGAAAAAACATAGCGTGCCGAGAAGTTCATTAGCATCATAAAGGAGCCGAATAGAGATGCTACTGTGCAAACGAGTAGTACAGAGAGGCTGAGGAAAAAGATGAAGATAACAAAAGGAGTTCGTCAAGGAGACATGTTATCTCCAGTCATGTTCATTGCAGAAATGAAAGAAATATTTAAGAGATTGAAGCTGGTATCAACATCAATGGAGAAAAGTTGAACGGTTTAAGATTTGTAGACATCATAGTCTTTGCGGGGACTTGCAAGAGCTAAATATAGAGGGAAAGATGAAGAAAGAAAACCAGGATTGTGTGCAATGAGATAGCAATGAGGAAGCAGAGAAAACGGATAACAATAGATGATGAAGATCTGGAAGAAGTCATTGAGTATGATTGATATATATATATATATATATATATATATATATATATATATATATATATATATATATATATATATGTGAGAGAGAGAGATTTGGATTTTTCACTTAGAAAATAGATTATTCAGTGAAGACTGGGATTAGGCCAATAAAAACAAGTTCGATGATACTCAATTACAGGGTACAGAGCATTTATATGTGATATTTTGAAGGCTTACCAAAGCATTCCGTTCAGGAGCCCAATCAACACCACAAAAGACTTTTTCATTCAAAGATTATTTATTTATCATTTTCAAATTATGGAGTTATTTACCTACACGTGTTTCACTACCAAGAATGTCCTTGCTTGGCAGATCATCAGGGAAATTAAGTACCTGGAATAAGAATTACAACAACCGGCAATACACAATGTGGTGTAGCTTTAATTGTCGGTTGTTGTAATTCTTAAAAAAATCAGATATATACATATATATATATATATATATATATATATATATATATATATATATATATATATATATATATATATATAAAGCAAACATTATTAAACCTAACAGACCTTTTATGTTTGATTATACGTTTTTTATTTTTTCAATATTTCTGATGATCTTTTTTGTATTAAAATTTAAAAAAAAATAATGTATTGTCCATATGTATATGTTTTTGATTCTTCGTCGAATCATCTTCAGGTGACAAAAACAAATAGACAAAAAAGCTGTAGAAAAGAAGAGAATTTCAAAAAGTAGCCAAGAACGCGCATGTGAAGTCAGTTTGACATCAAAAGAAATAACCAGTGCAGTTTCAGGAAAGACGTTAACAATTTAAATTCCGGGACGCCAGAATTAGCGTCACATGATAAATTAAATTACGTTAAGCATTTTAAAATGTTGTTTCTAGTTTCATACGTAATATTATTAATGGTAAGTTGCTGTGTATTAATAAAGATAGCTTCAATTATTTTTAATTTTTTTAATTGGTTTGAGAATGTATTATTTTCGTATTATTAACTAAAATTTGTCTCCAATCAGAAAGGGCAGTTATGGTTTTGTAAATGCTGGTAAATTAAGCTATAGAACAATGTACATGGTAAGGCGGCAGGATAGGGTATTGGTTATAAAACCAAATGTAGCTTTATTATTATTATGGGTGTTGCATTCTCCCAAATGGCATCATGTGAGTGTAATTCTGGTGAAGAATCGAAAACGCTCGTGATATGAACATTCATTATTTTTTGTGAAAAAAAGATCATTAGAAAAATTGAAAAATAAAAAAAAGGTATAATCAAACAAGGAATTCTGTTAAGTTTTACAATGTTTGCTTGAATGAAAGAATGCTGCCTAAACACACAATTCAAATATATATATATATATATATATATATATATATATATATATATATATATATATATATTTATTTATTTATTTATTTTGGTACACAAAAATTAGTACAACATTCGTACCGTCGGTTTCAAGCACAGAAGGACTTAGCCATCTTCAGCTTCTGTTGTCATCTGTTTCGGAAATGTGAAGTCACGTGCCACTCTCGTTTGGACGCGTTATTTGCTTAGAGTGTTATGTGTGTTTGTTTAAATTTAGTGTAAGGAAGGTTTAATAAGGTTTGAAAAAAGGGAGAAGGGTGAAAAGTAACAGCTGAGATTTAAACCGGAGAAGATTTAAAGAGATATAAAAAAATTTAAAAATTAAAAAATATTTCTATATAAATCCCGTTAGCCAATATTATGAGTATCGTATATTTGGCTGTTACTGTGTTGGGGTTTAATGATGTGTCTTCTAAAGGAATTAGGAAGAGGAAATGGATTTAAGGATTAAAGAGGTTAAAAATAACAACATTAATTAAATTCGTGTTTAAACTCTGGATTAAATGACTTTAAATCAATCCCAAAGAAATTTAAATAAAAATATCACCCGGGCGGTCTAAGGGCAGTAACTCTGCAGGGTTTTTGAATGGTTTGTAGTCAGGATTTTATTATAAACTAAGGTATACTGAATACTTATGGAGGTGATAAAATTGGCATGCTGATTAAAAACTGGTTTAGAGAAAAGAGTAAGGATTGTGTTGGCAAGATTAGATCTGTTTGGGAGATATGGGATATTAGCATTGTGACCGAGGAATGGTGGAGACTTATGGCAGTAATAATAATGTTGTGAAATGGGGGTGTTACCCTCTTAATGACTGGAGAAATATTTTTGAAAAAGTTATAATTATTGCTCTTGAAAAGTAGTCTGGATATGGGTTGATTAAGGTATTTGTTCGTATTTTTAAAATTTTATTTATATTTATGAGGAGTGATAGTTGGGAAAATTTTCTGGAGTTGAAGTCGGTATTTAATGGGGCAATTATGGGGTTATGTATTTGGCAGAAGGGGGGTTGTAGCTAGGCTTTTATGTGTATCGGTAAGTCCAGTTTATGAGTAGTGTTTGTCTCCTGTGGATGCATCCCTTAAAGATTTCATCGCGAATATTCAAACAGACTGTATTTGGGTCAATGATGGCCCTTAATATATGGTATTTTTCAGTGTCACACAGAGGGCATCTATTTATGACTGGAGAGAAGGATGGTCTTCTCTCAATTACTTTCCATTTTATCATGAAGAGTGTCTTTTCATCTTTAAGTTGCCATATCTGGGTCACGAGTGCCGTATTTGCCTTGTTTTTGTATCTGAAAGTGTTTCTGTGTGCATATAATCTTTGCTTGAAGCTTCCCTGCGTCACGCCTATGTATTTTTCTGCTCTACCGATACTCTGGTTTGTGACGATGCTTCATATACGAGGGAATCAATTTTGCAATTCCCCTCTAGGGGGCAGCTGTGTTTGTCCTGGCATGAGCAGCCTGCATTTGCAATTGCTTTGGGCTCCGCAGAGATGATTTTTTCTTATAGTTGGGGCAGTGAAGAGGCTAAACTTAATAGAATTGCTGTTAAAAAGTTTGTGCAGGTTGGGTGTATGGGGGGAGTGTTTGTCGAGTAAGTTGAGGAAAAGGTGGCCTCTCAATTAATCGAGCACTCTGCTGGGATTTTTCCTGCTATATTACAAAGAAGTTATACGGATATAAAAATATTTGTTTATTAATAATAATTATTAACCTCTTATAAAGTTACGCCCTTTCGAGAGATACTAAATTGATGATTCATAAATTAGCGACGTTGCATGGTTGAGAGAATTTGTAGAATCACAGTACTTGTGTTGACATTAAAAAAGAATACAAGACGTATTTCTCTCGCATTTCAAAGCGTGATCGTCGCCTTCGCCGAATGGTTACGAGATGATGGTTTATAATACTTTGATCTGGGGTTCAAACTGTTTGGCCGGCGATATGGTAACATAATTCCATACTGACAAGTGTAAAATAAAAACGCGAAACATATATATTATGTCTATGGATATAAAAATATTTATTTATTAATAATTATATATATATATATATATATATATATATATATATATATATATATATATTGTTGAATATAAGAGAAACGCATGTCTAGATATCCTTTGGTAAATACTTTCAATAGTCCGAATGAATTTGCCAAAGTTTGGGTTTGTCTCCCAAGTACTTTCGGAACCATCTGGGTCCATCTTTGGGGGAATGAGGTTAATCAGTTATAGTACTAGTTTTCATCAGGATTTTTAGTGACTTTCATTTTAACCGATAAATATTTAATATTTCTAATCATTTCTCATCTAGTATAATTATTAATCTAACAATTCCTGGACTAAGATATATTCCCATTGGCTTTCTTATTTTCGCCCAGTTATTTATTTACTTATTTATATCATATATGTATATTGGTAAGTTTAGGTGACTTTCATTTTTCCTAATCACCGGAAGTGTAGCCACTTATCTATTTTCTATCCGATTAGTAATTAAATACGTCAACTATATCTTGAAGATAATCTGTAGTGTTAAGTAATTACCTGAAATCACCTACAAAAAATTACATAGAACTGCATTATATATATATATATATATATATATATATATATATATATATATATATATATATATATATATATATATATTTATATATAATGCAGTTTTTTGTAATTGTTTTTGAAGGTGATTGCAGGTAATTATTTGTTCACTTCCTAAGTGATACAGATTAATGGAGAATATTTCATTATTAGTCGCCCTTAACTTTATAGAACGGATTTTTACGTTATATAGTAACTAACAGTTGCGTTTTATGTTAAAGTCATGATAAATGTTGGAAAGTTCCCGATCTTCCTTTAAGATCGATGCAGCATGTTTCGTTTGATTTCCAGCAGCCTTGTATAATCCCTCTGTTTTAATGGCATTCTATGCCGAATACAAATCCAATCGGATCTATAGTGTTCACACAATAATAGTTTGGAGATAAGTATGGGTCATTAATCCCCCCCCCCAATTATATGTATAATAGCAACTTGTGTTCATCTAATCGTATACAATGTTTGCAATATGAATTGTTTCAGCATTAAAAACCAAAAGGGTTGATATGCCTTAAAACAACCATACCAATTAAAACTAATCTTACTATATGATCAATAAAAATTAACTTATTTATTTTTTAATTTTATATGTGGCAAAGTATAATTTTATATGTAGTCAAGACTTACGGCTAGCTCCCCCCCCTCTCTCTCTCTCTCTCTCTCTCTCTCTATATATATATATATATATATATATATATATATATATATATATATATATGATTTCATGTATACACATAAAATGTTATAAGGGGATATAATTAGGTATGTATGTACATTTTAGCCTGACGATTCACTCCGGGGATGAAACGCGGAAGCCTCTGTGTAGCTTAATTTCCATAAATATATTTTCATAACTTTATATATAGGGCTGGACAGCCTTTGTGCCATAAATATATTTTTATAGCTTACTACCTAGCTCTACTTACGTATCGAGCACTGTTGAAGTAAATACTGAAAATTTATACATAAAAAAGCTGACAAATAACCCCTATTTTTGTCATATAAAGTGGACAATATAATCAGATGTCTTAACCGTGTGTTGCATAACCCACTCCTGCTTGGACCGCGGCAGTACGCGTTTTGTACACTCGTCCCGGAACGGCCGTGGCAGTTCTCGTTTAATCACCATTCATTTATAAAACATCAAAAATCACATAGTTTGCATACCTTTAAATCTCTCCCTCGCCGCGTAGAGGGTACGCGTCGTCTAGTGGTTGAACTCCTTCTTCTGCCGTGAACCATGCTGCTGCAACAAAAGCTCCATGATCGGGTCGGAAGACAAACAATCTTTTTAATTTAACTTTAGTTTTATTTCAAGCGTTAGTTATTTATCGCTGGGAGATATTCACTAACGTCGAGAGAGAGAGAAAGCAAATTACTACTTTATCGTAGTTACTTATCAAATAAGTCTTAACCATTCGTGGAGGGGGAGGGGGAAAGAGATCTTTCGTCTGTATTTTCTTAGGGAAATATTTCCCTTATTTGTTGTAGACTACATGGCAAAAATCACGTCTCATAGGTTCTCTCCAAATCCCAGACTGCTAAAACTCGCTTCTCACGAAGAACGAGTGACGTCACCGATCCCTTTGTTTCCCACACAAAGGCCCGTGACGTCACAGAGCCTCTCGCAGGTGCACATCGACCCTTGATCTGAGGTCTCGTCACGCGGTGACCCTGTCACGTCTGTGCTTCCGACTGTGAAAACAGGCCGTATTCTGCACTCGACTGCACGGGTCCCCCCCCGCGCTAATTCGTGTAAGTCAAACCAACGATTTCCAACAGATATGTCCATTCCTATAGGGCTATTATCCAACACGTGTTCAACAGATCACGTGGACAGGATCTTCAAATTTGGCTTAGATTAGACAGCTTGTTCTATTTCTCTTAAAGGTGCCCATCAGAAAGGAGACTATAAATAATTATTTAATAATAAATATTTTTAATTATTATCCACATACGTACAGATTCCATCCTAATGGAATCCAAAAGTTAGCAAGTAAAACATGTGCCTTGTTCTACCCCCCTCTTTCCGCGGACAAAACCATTTCTAGGAATGGTACATAAGTGACAGGAAATGAAATGAAGTTTTGGAATGGATGGTGTTTTCCAAGATACTATGATGGGATTCCAGGATGATGCTAGCATATCCCGTATATGTATATATATTTGTGTTCACAATGCAAGCATGTACTAATGCATGTACTAATGCATGTACTAATGCATGTACTAATGAAAGCATTAAAGATGAAGAAAATATAATTCAATAAAACATTTATTGTGGAACCGACTACAAAATAGTGTTCATTAAAACGTATAAAAAGTGAGTGTAGGCAAAAGTGATGTATGTATGTGTATACATATGTATATGCGTGCGTACTTATGTGTGTACAAAAAGAGGAAAAGTTTATGCACTGAATCATACATGCGTGTGTGTGTGCGCATGTTGAGACAAAGTGTCCATTGGAAATGTCTATAGTGGAAAATCTGAGTATTATGTGAGTGGAGAAAAGTTCTTACATACCAGGATAGTGTCCTTGTGTGTGTGAGCACATGGTGATAGGAGCCGTCAGCCCGAATGGGGAGAGAGAGACAGTGTGGCTGATGTTATCTGTAGTAGGTCGTGTGTGTGTGAGAGAAGGAGAGCATCTGTGAATCTCTTTTTATAAGGCAGATCAGGGGGGGAGATAAATCGGGTTTGGCGCCACCTCGTGGTATGTGTGTATAATTGTTTTGTTTTTTTAGAAGGAAGTTAATGCTACAACCTAAAGTCATCTGTAACACCCTTACCTCCGCTAGTAGCAATATAAGCTGGTTATACAATACATTATAAGATGATGTATGATGGATTATGCATTATTTATATTGTGGCCTGCTTCTCATATTATAAACAAGATGAGGCAGACTTGCAGATAATTGATATCATTTAAGATTGTTTTTTTCTTCTTTTTTGTGCTAACCTTTCATCCAACCCCCCTCAAATAATTAACATATATCATTCTTTATGACAAGCAGAAGAAAGATGATGATAGCTATCTGCATTGTCACCCCAGTTTGTATGGATGTGCAGATGTGTAAAAAAAAAAAAAAGAAAAAACATAAAATATCTGTTGCTTTTAATGTATTTCAAGGTTTGTATGTAAAATGAATCTTATTTTTAATTAATCAATTTGTATTTCTGTGTGAGTATATTATACAGAGTGACCAAAAAAAATTCAAGTATTCGTTGATATTCAACTTGAAGACGACTATCTTGCAGTCAGCAGGGAAGCAGTTCTGTGGTATTAGGTTCCACAGATAGAAAGTTCTTGGAAATAAACTCTGTTCATGAAAGTTCTGTTTGATTTTAGGTACACAGAGGAATAATAGAAAGTTATTTTACAGTGGTGGTAGCTGGACATTCCATGAGTGATGTTTCTGACAAAGAAGAAAGAATTGCTGGGTCAGGTTTTTTCTATTTTTTTTTTTTTTTACTTATATTCACCCCAAACAAGGCACATTGCCACTGAGACGTAAGGGACTACTGTGAATTAGGGGCCAGATGTATAGGGGCATCTTCAGTGGGGAGTTGTGCAGCAAGGTTCACATTATATTTAAATCTCTTCATGTTATTAAACATCAATTAATTATGGCCCAAATTTCAGTTTTTAGAATATTTTACAGGGTTTTATGGGGAAATAAAATGTGCATAATCTTATACTTGAAAATTCAATTACTTTAGATATGCATTAAATTTAATCCATATTCATTAGACACCAATGATACAAGATTTATTGAATTTCAATTTCTTCTTCAGACTCCTTTTATTTTCAAATCAAAATCATGTAAAGGATTTTGATCAAAATTGAAATAAGGAGTCTAAACCCAAGATATAGTATCATTATAATTATCTTCGTAAGAGGAAATAAAAGTGATGCAAAACTGTGCTGTTCAGGGAATTTTCCCATCCTGTGATCGGTATTCTTCTAATATATATATATATATATATATATATATTAAAAAAAAACTATTAGTCAGTTATACATGGAGTAAAAAACAAACACATACACAATATATATATATATATATATAGTGTTTGTGTATTCAACATTAATAATATAATGCCAACCAAAAAAGGACAATTTTCCACAGAAACAGCCCCTACTGCTAATAAGACAGAAGCATCCGCATCTTCAGCATTTCTAGTAACAGCAGTACTACCCTAACACTTATATATATATATATATATATATATATATATATATATATATATATATATATGAGGACTACCCCCTCCCTCTTTCCTCACTATACAACAATTATACAGGTACCATTTGTCTCTTGAGCATCGCTGTAAAATATAACACCAGGAGAATTAACAATTTAGTTCAGGGAAAACATTTCATAAACCACTAGCCTCTCCCTCTTGGACAGAGTGCAAAAATTTATTTCTAACTTAATAGGTCCCGTACTGTCTGCCAAGCCATAACCCCTTGTTGCATCACCGCAGTGTTGCATCCCTGAGCTTGTTTTACAAGTACTTCCACAGTATGTGCTCCGATGAACTTTCTGAACTTGTATCTCGTCAGCGTAAATAATCCCGACCCACCTGACTAGCAATAAAACTACACCCCTTCACTGTAGAGGTCACAAGATGCCGGAACATTTTCTACTCTAATAGCTTCTTTTCTTGAACCGCTTTTGAATTCCAACATGCAGACATTTAAATGTAATGTGAACAAGTATTTTGCGGCAAAACTTCCCACCTAGATTGTCCACTATAAGTCTGACACCTATCACAGCAGCCCCTTTCATTTCAGTGGCAATATGCCTTGTTTGGGTCGAACAAAAGTAATATATATATATATATATATATATATATATATATATAAGGTTAGTGGAAGAGAACTCCAGCAGAGTGCTTGATTATTAAGAAAAATAAAAAAATAAGAGCATAATATTTATTAATGTTTGTGTTACAGAAGATCAGAACAACATCGGGTACCGATGTTGTTCTGATCTTCTGTAATATAAACATTAATATATATATATATATATATATATATATATATATATTGAACCACTTTATGATAGGAAAGAAGTTTGACTATAGAGATTTGGCTGTAATACAGTTTCAGTTTTTTTCTGATGTATTTCGACAAAGCTTCGTTTTTGGGATGGTACGGAGCATAAAAACCAAAGAGGATAAATGACTCTTGTAATGGCGACAAAGTCCTTTTCCTTAATGTTAATTGCTTTCAAGATAAGATTAACAGTATTGAGTTGCTTTTATTTGTCGATCTTCCGTTTTGACTAATGCAAAGTGTTGACAAGACAAAGCAAGAAAACATTGATAACAAGAAGCAGAAGACAATAGTGCCAGAACTCTTGCAGAACGGCGCCATCTGTCACCAGATGGTAATCCAGCAGATGTTTGGAACTCCCTGATGAAGATTTATGGTTATTAGTTTCTGTTGTTATATAAATGCATTTCGCATCTGCTGAGGTGGAGTTGGGGAGTGGGATGTCAGGTTTCTGGGTAATAAATGCAGTCGTTTGTCAGAGAGCAGAGATGTTATCACGCGTGCGTTTTCGTAGATAGAATTTAGTTGACATCACACAGCGTTATTAAGTAACCTGTTTCGGAATTTTTTGAGATGAGGATTGATAATTTGTATTATGTAGATTAATCAGGCTACTATTCTCACCTTGGTTCTTATCTACACAACCTTTCAATCAATGTAACTTTTGACCTTCTTCAGGTGTGTCCTGTCGAACTCAGGAATCTTCATGTTGAACTTGGGAATTTATATAGAATGTCTTTATTTAATCTACATGGGATTGATTGTTCTCGTTCCATAAGCCATGACCTGGTAGAAATGTTTGGTCATTTTTATTTTATTCTTAGTATTGCCTGTAGTGAGGATTGAATCTTCAACTTCCAGAAGACTGTCATTTCAAACAGATAAAGTTGTTGAGTAACAAACCTATATAAAGTTTTGAGATGAGGATTGATAACTTGTATTATTTATCTTATTTGGGCTACTATTCTTATCTTGGTTGTTATATTCACAACGTTTTAGCCGATGTAATCTTTGACCTTCTTCAGGCATTCTTTTTCCAACTTGGAAACTTAATAGTCAAACTTGGGAATCTTTTTGTCGAACGCGGAAATCTGTAAGGCATTTAGAACTGAACCCTTTATTTAATCCACAGGGGTAGATTGTTCTCATTCCGTCAACCATTACTGGATAGAAGTGTTAAGTTTTATGTTATTCTTAGTTATAATAACCTGCAGTAAAAATTGAACCTTCAACCTCCATAAAACTGTTACTTAGAGCTGATTGCTAACCAACGCTATCACCTGTTATGCCTCATGTCCACATAAGAATAGTAGTTCGAATAATACAAATAATAGAAACTATCAATCCTAATCTCAAATGTTATTTCTATTAACCTTTCTGGATTTTCAAGATTGGTAGCGCATGATTCGTTAGTAATGTTAGTTAATCTTAACAATTAAAACACGCATCTGCATGGTACATCACCATGGGCATGGAATTTGTGCCTACATTAGAGACGGTTTTACATGTGGTAAAGAAAATCTCCAATGAAGACCCTGAATTGCTCTATGTGTGTTTCCGTGTAGCACTTGCTTATAGCATTGCATATTTTCCCTCTATCGCATTCACTATGAATTATTCTCATTGTCACCAACGCTTGGATCGACGCTTTGTCCCAGTTGAAATGAATGGCTCTCTCCGTGATGACGCCCCTGCTTTGATAAACTCCTAAGACTGACTTTTGCCTCAGAATTGAAATGAAAGACTTACATCAAATCTCTTACTAAGGTCGCTGGGAAAATGTTGGATCATTCTATTGCTCAAGAAGATACCTCACTCCTGACACAATCCTCTTCCTGTATAAGAGTCAGATACGTTCTAAGATGGAGTACTGTTACCACATCTGGGGAGGTACCACCCTGAACACTCTTTTTTTGTCTTGACAGAGTACAAAACCCACTTCACACTCTAGTGGGGTGTAATCTCTTCTCTTCCCTACAGCCTCTTTCTCACAAAAGAGACGTTGCTAATCTTTCTTTATTTTATTGTTATTCTTATAGTAAGTGCTCGACTGAGCTCCAAAATTTTGTCCCTCCTACTGTAAAACATTCACAGCTAAAACTCCTTTATCTACAACCACCATAAAGAATTTCCCTTTCACCCTCTGTGTACCTAAATCTAAATGGAACTTTCATGAACAAAGTTTCTTTCTAAGAATTTTCTGTCTGTGGAACACAATACCATGGGGCTGCTTCCCGGCTGACTACAACATGGTCGTTTTCAAGTGTAATGTTAACAAATTCCAGTTGAGTTGTCCTATTAAATAATAAAATCCTGCCCATTTCATTTATTGTTTTCCAGTCCACTCAGGGTGTTGTTCTTCATCCAACTGACAAACTCATTAACACTTTTCCTCGGCAAGCTTTTGGGCCTTCATAAGAGGTGACTCGTTAGTATAATAAAATTAATAGAAAAAAAATAAGAAGCAATGAAAAAGGAATATGTCGTCATTTTTGGCGATATGCTTACGCTAGTATATATGTAATAATGATGATTTATAACATATAAATAAATGTTATCATAGATGTTATTTATTATTTTAACTTGTTTCGGGTGTCATGCAATCCTCTAAGGAACTAATCAAACTAGAATACAAGTAAGCATCCATCTATGTTGGAAGATAATGGTTGATGTATCTATAGTGTTTCGGCAATTTGATCTCCGTGTGTCTCCTCTTCAGTAATGCAGGCAGTGATGCAGCATCTGCATTGGATGGTTTAATACAATGCATCTGTTTACATAAGTAGGTGTATACTATCTTCAAAGTGAAAACAATAAACTCACACGATTCAGAACTTGTCTATTTTTTAAATGAATTTATAATTAGCTATCAAGTGTGATAGCGTTTTAAACTTTCTCCACGCAACTTTAACCGCAAGGCTATCACTCATGTCTGGTGAAGGCAGTGCGGCAGTGCGAGGACTCATGCAGCCCCACCCCTATGCCTACCACATTCATAAGTAAATAAGGAAGAGACATAAGTATTTAACGAATTAGAATAGGATCTAAAAGAAAATATTAAATTTGGAGGTTGCAGTTGTTTACGATCTAGAGGCTCATATCTCCCCCCCCCCCTTATAATATATTGTCTGCTCAATTCTTTGCGATGGGGCACATGTGAAAGTCTGTAAGGTTCCTCTTTGACGTAACATTGCTTCCTATGATTATATATCACAGAGCCAATATCCTTGTTGAGTAAGCCACGTTAGATAAGAGTGAAAAGAAACACTCACTTGTTCCTCCTTAGTTGGAGAATTCTCCCAGCATTTCTCAAAGCATCTTCTTCTTCCACAGGCTGGTTCGTAAATGCAGACTCGAAAATACAAAAAATAATTTTCATTAGTTACTTATATTAATAGTATAATGTCGATATGGTATTTTTCTCAAACTCATATAATTTATGTGCTATGCATAACCACGTCAGACCCCACCATGGGGAGTGAGCACTCTGGGTGTTCTTGTGACCCGGTAACAATCACCACTTTGACGTTTTTTATTCTGCCAATAATATCTATCCAAATTGTTTGTTTTCATGCATTCCTCAACTAAATCACAAATAAATTTTGTTTTTATTAAGCGACAACTCACACTGTTAAAACACATTTGAATTCCACAAGCTAACTTAATGCCACACTTAACCTATATTCTGTCAGCCATAACAAATTATTATTATTAGTAGTAGTATTACCACAACCTTCTTCAGGGACAACCTCGTGTTACACTTCCTTCTCATTATTCTTACTCTTTCTAAACAAAGGGGTGTGTCCAACATACCCAAATGCGAATATAGTCATGGTGACACCTTGGTTCCCATAAAATTACCAAAGTTAAACAACATTGAGTACTAAATGCGTGACCATTTGTGAAGACCATGTGCTATATGTAACAAGAATAACTTCAAATTCAAATTAAGTTACAAATCAATTATATACAAAACATGTACGATTTTGACACAACATGGTTCAATGATAGTTGACATGCCGTAAAACTCAACAGCAACAATAACAAATATGCCTCACAATCGAAGGGTTTGTTTAAGCAGTACATTGGAGGCTTGCTTAGTTTTATTTTTGTCTTAATTTTTTTTTTTAATATCCCCCCCCCCCCAAAAAAAAATGAACATATTTAAAACATCTGGCCCAAACCTCAATTCTGTTAAACTTTTTTGCTTCCCTTATTTCGTCCTTTAGTCTTCACATTTCATGAGCGATGTTTCTGACAAAGAAGGAAACATTTCTGTTTTTTGAATCGGAATCTATCCATCTAACACTTATTGTTGGCTAGTAATTGAAGTAGTAATATTTTTTTAGCTCCTTTCATCAAGTTGCTTCATACTTTGTCTGGAGCTATTTCCATAAAAAATTGCAATGATATTCAATTTAAAACCCTGTATTCCATATAATAAAATAAATACTTTATTGAATAAATGCTGAAAATGTCATTAAATTGAATAATTCTCTTATTTTTGGTGATTAAAAAATGAACACCTGTCTGCTGCCATTTCGCTTTTGCTGCCTGCTAGAAGCAGGTTGTCATCAGCTGATCGTCTCCATGTCTTAAGTGGCCTACAGCGGGGCTTTGGGCCATCGGCCTCGATGTGAGACATACTTTGAAACGTTTCAGAAGACTGACGGTGGGTGATGTGGTTGTACCAGTTGATATGTCTTTGTGTAATGCAATTTCACAGGGAAGCCTTTCACAGTGAGACCGGCAAATCTCTCCATCTGATGCGTTGCAGTCAGGATCGTGTCGTTTTGTCGTATCATAGTCGACCACGTCTTCGAAACATACAAGAGAACAGAGCGAAAATGTGTGTTCTATGCTGCCTCTTTCACATACGATGGGATCAAGGCAGCATACAACACAACATATTCAATATGGCAGCCACATGTTGAAGAAGGGGCTCCAACACGTGTGCTACTATAAAAACAATAGAATATCAATGTTCTAATTTTATAGTCTCTTCTAGAAATGTTGGGATACGTCTGAAGTAAGATACCTCAATTCAAGACCCCAAAACCGTATGATGATCACTAAAACCGAAACGGATAATCGAAAACCGATTTTTAATGTTTGTAGTTTCATAAAGAACGAAAGGTATGACACCCACGGACATCGATGAGGACATATTACAGATAATTGGTGAGGACCGCTCTACCTGTGGAAATGTGAAGAAGTGGCACTGGAATCCAACAGAGGCAGCAGCAGCAACAGCAGCAGCAGCAGCATAGAAGATGACTCTTGGTCATGTCATCCAGAAACTTCAACAACTGATGAGCAAGTTGATGCTATTCACCGTGTGGTCTTGAATAACAATGACTTACTGTCCAGCAGATCACTAAGTTCACAGTCATTATTTCTGGTTCAGCTCACACTGTTTTAACTCGAGCTCGTATCTGAGTTAATAAAATCGGGATTCATTTTATAATCACTAAAACCAAAACCGGTTTGCTCAAAATGATTAAAATTTTTGTAGTTTCCACTTTCCTTCTATTATTTTCCTGTAACTGCACTCAGTCAGCCTTTAGCTAGCTGAGTGCTGTCTGTTTCACTGAAACAGATAGCAATATATGATTTTTCTATCTTGGTTGTATTTTTCTGGTCCAATGATTGGTGCTTTATATATAAACATTTTAGGTGCCTTCATTCCTCTACAATAAGTAATACGCCAGACTAGCCTACAACAGTATAAACAATTAAATAGCTTAAGCTCAAGTGCTTTATTTTGAAAACGGCACACAAATATAAATAATTCTCGAATTTAATTCTTTTAACAATAAAAAATTAAGTTTATAATTATTCTATGCACTGTTTATAACATGGGATTGTTGAGAATGTGAATATTTGCAATCCGGATCACATTTAAAGTTTTATATCTTTGCACACTCGGTGTTAAAAACGGTGAACAAATGAAATGAATGTTGGAACTCTTAAATTCTACAAATTTGGACCGGTTCTATTATGGGATCGTTTTACTATGAGCTTGAATGATGCAATGACTTCTGCCCTCTGGTGGAAACTTTAAAAATAATACATTTTCCCCGACTTTATTTTAGATACTATGGTAATTTGGCACACAATCGACATATCAATTTATTAAAAAACTGCAAAACAAAGTTAGGGTGGGGGCACTGCTCGAAATCCGCCCAAACCTGTTTTTAATCGATTTTCAGAATCACTAGCAAATTAGTATTTAGTGACAGAAATGTTATGGCTTATCAAGGCCAGATACCACTCGTGGATAAGGGTTAATGAAATGGAATGATTATCAGAACCAAATCCGAATATTTGTGAGAACGGTTCTAGCAATCTGTTGACATTGGCTTTGGAGACAACCAAGCTGTAATCTGTGGGGAAGCAGTCCCACGACAATGTGTTCTATGGATGGCCAGCCCGTGCAAAGAAGGTCTGTTTGTGGAAATTTCGCCTGACACTAGGCACACGGAGAAAGGCGAGAAAGTTTTTCTTGTTGTGGTAATAAGACGAGTTCTTGCTGTGAATGTCTTACAAGGAAGAACCAGAGATTGGAGCTCAGTCGAGCACCTTCTATGAAAATACCGAGAGAGTAGAGAGAGACTAGCAATTGTAAGTAAGGGGCTGTAAAGAACGAAAGAGATCATCCCCCACTAGATTTCGAAGTCGATTCTCAATTCAAACTGAATGATCACATACCGACGGACCATGCCGCCCATTAAGATCGAGTGGCGGATCTTAAAAAAGGGGTCACAAATAAAGAAATAACACTTTTTAAAGAAAAAAGAAGGGAAAAAACAAGGAAAAAAGGAGAAGAGAGATGAAATTATGAAAGAAAGCGAATAATGTTTTTCCCAGACAATATTTCTCGATAATTTGTTGAAAAGACGCGGATTACAAACAAATAGTAATTCCAATGATCTTGTTGATAATCTGAACTGAGCAATCTCTCGATTAGGATGACTGCAACAACTTTGTGGTAAAAGAAAAAAAACAAAACTAAAGAGACTAAGAAAAAGAGAGCGACAGGAAATTGGACAGTGATTCAAAATAACGATATGACTAAGTTTGAGTATGTGATTGGAAGTGGAGACAGGGGGTAATTGATTGATAATGTTCTTTAGGACATTAGACATGAATCTCAGACAACGGCCAATCCAATGATATTGTCCTCTTACAGATGAGAATGGCAAACATTATCTGCGCTTAAAGGAAGCAAAACAGAAATCAGTGCTGAACTTACCTATCAGCTAAATAAGTTATAGTCCAGGGGCCACATGCACAAAGGGGCCACACAACCACGAGGACCTATCTTTTATTTTACAAAGGCAAAATGGGTTAAACTCTCCAAGCGTAGAAGGCAATTATTCCCATGGTTGATGCTTACAGAATAAATATGTTTGTTGTTGTTTTTTTTAGAATTAAAAAAATGAACTTCAAAGAAACATGTCACATGATTGCCTGTCTGGACTTCGTCTTTGATGTATAAAATTTGACAAGTTATGTGGAGATTAATCAAAGTAGAAATCAGTGCTGGACTTATCTATCAGCTAAATAAATTGTAGTCTAGAGCCACACACCCATGTTCGTCCACTTAAAAACCATGATATACCATTGCAAAGACAATATTGCTTAAAATTTTCCAAACATAGAACATAATTATTTCTATGATTGATGGTTATAGAAGAAATATGTTTTTTTGTAAGAATTTGCGCCCCTTATTCATAACTCTGGTGTGGCCCATTCAGCAGTATTCCATCCAAGCAACAAATCTTTATCTACAAAAATATATTGTACACATGGAGTGTGTTCAATGGTTGGCATGCAAGATGCTGACAGTACTTTTTATGCTTACCTACAAAGAGCGGCTCCAAAGATTAAATCTGTTCTCACTTAAGCAGCAAAGGATACGAGGAGACTTGATTCTGGCATACAACATCATCAACGGGAATTTAAATCGACCTTTCGAAAAGTTTTCACCCCAGTGCCAAGTAGTGGTCTACACGGGCATCCACAAAAGATGTACCACCATTGCTTTTGGATCGATAGAAGAAAGTTTACATTCTCTGTCCGTGTTTCTGCCCTGTGGAAGAATCTACCAGAGGAGGTCGTGACTTTGTCTGAGATTCATGCCTAATGCCCTAAGAACAATATCAATTAATTACCCGCTCTCTCCGCTTCAAATCACATACCTATATTCAAGTTTAAAGCGATCTTGAACAAACATTCAAACTGTATATGGATGAATATTGATTCTACCTGTCTCTTTACACGGCTTGTTGTACTATACTACTTTTTGTCAAATAAATTTGATTTTATTTGGTTTGAAAACTAAACTTCAAAGAAACATGTTGCATCATTGCCTACCTGCGCTTAGTCTTTTCGATTACGTAATTGGAAAATTTGCTAGATAAAAATAATGAAAACGAATGTTTTATATTAAAAAAATTCCTATTAAATTTAATTTTGTTTTGCTTTGGTGCCTCAAGACGCAAGGTAACCTCTGAAATATATCCATGACCATCCGCACCAAAGAAAGAAAATACCCTGAGAGATAACCACAGCGAATCTGGACCAGAAAAAAAGGAGATCATCATTGCACATCAAAAACATTATATATATATATATATATATATATATATATATATATATATATATATATATATATATATATGTACATACACATATGTATATAATATGTAAGGAAATTGACAACATCTTTGAAGCATGCATTAGAATGTATTAAAGTGAAATATTTTTTAAATCAACAATCGTGCAATTTAAACAAAAATTCATTTTTTTTTTTGTAAGCATTCGTTGTAGAACAACTGTGTCAGGCAAGACTGTCTTATAGCTTTTTTTCTTCTTTTCTTCCTCCTCATTTTGATGGTATTAACCCCGAGGGGTTGAATCACGATATTAGCAGAAAGAGACGTCAATTTCTTAAAGACGTTAGGATAAGTGTAGTCCTGGCGATGTTATGCGCAGATTGGCGCTTTTTTTAAGTAAGGAAATTGACATCTTTGAAGCACGCATTAGAATGTATTAAAGTGAAATATTTTGAAAATCAACAATCGTGCAATTTAAATGAAAAATTCATTTATTTAATTTTTTTTTGCAAGCTTTCGTTGTAGAACAACTTTGTCAGGCAACAATATATATATATATATATATATTTTATTTGAATGATATAAAGATCACTATTTTATATCAGACTCTATCGTGATAAAGAGATGCTCGCTATTGGGGATAGATCAGCGTTATAGGAAATAGTGAAATGATGAAAAAAGTAAAGTTACATACTTTACAAGTTTATGATAATCATCAGTTATCTAAACAAAGAATATAAAAAAATGATCTTCAATCCATGGATTTTCAAAGAATTACTCTTATCCTCAGGATGAAAAAAACAAAACAATAAATTATTAATTATTGGTAAGTATTAATTTGAAAATTTGCAACAAAATATTATATTCCTTGTTTAAACACCTATAATAAACTTACTAGTTTATTATAGGTGTTTAAACAAGGAATATAATTAATTTTTTCATCATTTAAATATTGCCTATATGTATATATATAAAATAAAAGGGTCAGTTAGTGCAACAGATTGAGAGAGGGACCGAAGTTGTAAATTTCAAATGTCACCAACGAAGACTTAGGCCCAGTCAAATTCCTTGACTGTTCTTCGCTCCCAACAAAAGCAATATTTCGTTTTATTGTTACATACCTATCGTCGCATAAATATTTGTTATCGTTGACGGCGAATTTTTCTTGTTTTGGAGTTACCAACAGAATTGACCACTTACCCAAGTCCCCGACTAAGTAGAGTCAACACCAAAGTTTTATGGATCTTTTACTTAGCCTAGTTATAGAATGATTGATAGAGAAACCAGTCGGAATACATTTGGTCCTTATAGCATCGGACTACATTTGGTTCTGTGACCAGGATTCGACCCAAAGTGACTTCCACGACACAATCGGACCAGATTTGAAAAAGCAAAACATTATTATTTATCTGGGCTCAGAAATTTTTAATTGTTAATGGCATCATGTTATATGCATAGGAGCTGATGCTACTCTGATAGCAAGAGTTAAGAGTGAATGGATTAAGTTCAGGGAACTTCTGCCATTACTAACCAGCAGAGCGTTACCACTGTCAACGAAAGGGAAGAGTGTATCAGGCATGTGTACGTAGTGTGATTATGTATGGAAGTGAAACATGGCCAGTGAGGGTTGAGGAAATGCGTTGCATGGAGAGAAATGATATGAGAATGACACGATGGATGTGTAATGTGAGTCTTAAAGACAGGTTTAAATCTGATGACCTCAGAGGATGATTAAATCAGGAAAGTATAGGGAGATGTGTGCAGAAGAAGAAACTTCGTTGGTATGGTCACTGTTGAAAGAATGGATGAGAGTTCTTGGGTTAGTAGATGGCAGGGTTAGTTGGAAGGGGAAGGCCAAGGAAAACATGGGAAGAGGTGATAAGGATGTACTTGAGAGAAAGAGGGATAAATAAAGACCTGGTCAGAGATATATTAGTTTGAGAGTCAATTTATAAAAGGCATCCAACATATGCCAGCATGTAAAGCAGATGTTAAATGGAATATGATGATGAAATAGAATCAATAATATAGTTAATATTTAATCTTGTAATTATTACTAAAATATTTTTAATATTTTTATCCAAGTTTATTTCAAGATTTAATGCAATTTAGAGGCTCAGCAGATTAAAGTTCGGCTTTGAAAAAAATCAAAACTTAAAACCTTTGAACATAATTGGTAACTTCGCTCATATTTTTTCTTTCACGTTTGAATTACAAAAAAATGATATATTTGATTTTTGAAGAAAAGTCAAGTTATATAATAAAATATCTATTACTATACTAAAGCTGAGTTGATAAATGCTTGTTTTCTACGGATTTTTTTACATATATTTTACTCACATAAAATACATACCAAAATATTCTTTGGTTCTGGGATTGAGTTAGGTTTGAAAAAATGTTTTAATTGTTCTAATTAGCCGTAATTTGTAATTAACTGAACAAGTCATCTCATCTCAACTTTCTATGTATTTCTCTCGCCCCTCTCACTATGTGTTGATCTAACACCTCCCTAATATTTCTTAATGTTTCAGTGAACATTTAGAGTAAAGTGAATCTCTTTTTTCAGCGTCGTCATCTAATTTACATACATGTGTCTCTATACACCACAAACGCGTATGTAAATTAGATGGCAAAACGATAAGTTTTTTATTTAAAAAAAACGATAGCATGCATTCTCTGGAGAGATTCACCACGTGATCGAGAATAGAAGTTCTGCTCACGATTGCCATTATTCCATTGTGTCAACACATGTTTGGAATAACAGGTTATATAGACATCTTCAGCGATGTATTTTTCTTGCAGGGAAGTTTTAGCGTCTTCCGATATACAGTGCCTGGTATTCCCAAATGATCACTAATCTGCTACTGGTCAGGTTCAATGTCGCTTAATGGCGGTGATCTAGCGAGAATCGATGTGTCATCATGATTAGACCAAAGAGTCAGCCTTCATAGCTCTGTTGGTAGAGTATCAGACTTTTAAGGACATTTCTTCTTTACTTCTATATAAGAATAATTAATACTTCTATATAAATAATAATAATAATAATAATATTAATAATAATAATAATAATAATAATAATAATAATAAATAATAATCCTATATATAATAATAAGGATAATAATAGAAATAAAGAAACATGTTATTTTTAGTTATGCAAGAAGAATATGTTTATTTACCTCCTCTACAAGAGGTTTGGCACAAGGCCAATTTTATCTTACTCCCACAAGGTAAGATGTGACCCAAGGTCGGGTCGGGAAAGTGGGACTTGAAAAGCCAGCGCCCGAGAAGGTGAGCACTCTGGCCATTAAAAATTGCCTGGGCAGCCCCGTCGGCATTCCCCGGTAGGGGCGCCCCAGACAGTAAGCAATAAACTTACTCCTCCGCAGTATCCATCGGAACAGATACTACACTTTCTTCCTAGCCAAAAGGATGTCACTGTTTAATAATTTTCGAATTAAATCAGAGCAGAAGAGAGGTAGCAGTTGTGACCTAACGGCTCATGTTCACGTCTAGTATATATAGCTATATCAAAATTAATGATTATTTACAATTTTGTAAAACACATAATCAGGTTGGAAAGAAAGTAATGTCGTTTTTGTCCAACACATTTATTTCATCTGAAACATTCACATTAGAGCATTTTTACTCTTTACAATAATTCCCCTCATTTTCTATGACTTCTGTCCAACGATCAACTAGCTTCTTGATGCCTTCTTCAAAAACTTTCTCTAATTTTTGAGAGAAAAACAAATTTAGGTCATTTTTGAGTTGGTCGTCATTTTTATAAATGTTATTGTTTAAGTGATGCTGCAACGACTGGAAAAGATGGTAGTCGGATGGAGCAATGTCAGGTGAAGAAAGCGAATGAGGCAAAATTTCCCAATTTAAACTCTTGACCTTTTCCTAAGTGAGTTTTGCTGTGTGAGGTTTCGCGTTATCATGCTGAAGCACTACACCCTTCCTATTGAGTAATGCTGGTCGTGTTTTGATAGATCAATTCTTAGATCATCCAGCTGCGAACAATATTTTACTGCTGTAATTGTTTGATTAAGCTCTAGTAACTCATAATGAATCAGTCCTCTCATGCTACACCATAAAGAGAACATAACCTTCTTTGGGTGTAGTCCTTGTTTTGGAACAGACTGTGAACTTTGGTTTCGGTCTAACCATTGTCTTTTTCGTTGGGTATTCTTGTAAAGAACCCATTTTTCATCTCTAGTCACAATTCTTTGCAGAAATGGTTTTCGATGATTCCTGGAAAGCAAAGATGTGCAAACAGTCAATCTTGTCAATGGTTGAGCGTGGGGAACCTAGAGTCCAAGGTTTTAAATTTTTCCTAACTCGTGAAGTCATGAAATAATTGTTGTATGGGTTGTATTGAATTGCTGAGTTTATTCTCTGCTGGTTAACTTAGGATTGGTCTCCACAGCGTCTTTAATGGCGTTTTTATCAATTGATTTTGGCCTTCCCGAACGCCACCGATCTGACAGGTTAAAGTCTACAGGAGAAAATTTTGCAAGCCACCGTTGACATTTTCGATCATTCAGAACATATACCCTATAGGCAGTTCCAATATTGCTTGTAGCTTCTGCAGCTGAGTTTCCATTTTTGAATTCATAGAGCATGCAATGTCTCAGATGCTCCTCACTAATATCCATTTGTTGACGACTGAGACCGTTAAACTTAATATTTTTCAACTAATTACTATATCTGAATGGCAAAGCAAGATATTAAGACACCAATTCACCAACAAATCTAGAACTGTGTACAACTTAGAAGGCTGCAAAGTGATGAAGTAAAAAATACGACATTACTTTCTTTCCAACCTGATACATAGAATAGAGAGATCAAATTCTCTTAAATAATATTGCATCAGATAGACTCCAAAAATGTCCTCGTAAATTTATTCTTTTACCATAGAATTCTCACTTCATCAAGTATAAATTAATTGTGACATTTTTCTTGTGATTTTTTTCCCGCCCAAAATTGAGGCTTTGTTTTCTGTGATGGTCTTGTAATAAACCGGCCTCGTTTAAGATACGGGATTTTTATGAAATGTTAAACAGCTAAGTAATATGAAAACATGATATCATTATTATATGTTACGATCCAATAAAAGAGAGAGAGTGGGGTCGGCGGAAATGCCAGTTCTATATTCAATTGAGTCTAAAGAAAGGAAATCAAATAAGAACAAGAAGAGACAATATTGAATAAAGAGATAATAATTGATTTCATGACTTTTCATCCGACATCTCTGGCATGTTACAATGTTCAAATGGTCCGTCATCTCCTCCTCATCCTCATTCCCATCCTATTCCAAGATAATCATTGTCATCATTACCGTTATTGAACAAGAAGATTAGATCGAGTGACCCAAATAATCAAAGATTACAAGACATCTTTTTCCGTTTTTTGATCTTATTAATTTCTATTTTCTTTTCCTTTTTCATCCTTTTTATTCTTCTTTCACTTTTTCTTTATGTCCTTTATCTAAAAAAACATCTATTTCATGAGTCATGTTTTATTTATTTTTACTTATATATTATATATATATATATATATATATATATATATATATTTATATATATAGATAGATAGATATATATATTGTGACGAAATTAATAATTTTTTTCCCATACATAGCAGCTATCAATGGATTTGTTTAACAAATAGGTAAATAATACTTTTCGCCTACTGAACATTTAAAGATTTTTTGATATAATTAGCTAAAGGTGTGATATTTGTATATATCACAAGTTCATGTCTCAGTAAATATATATATATATATATATATATATAGAAAAATATGTAGTATTAGTTTTTAATTTTCTCTTGTGGTAATGGGCAGTTTCAGGGGCACTACCTAAATAGTAAAGTTTACAAAAAATGTGTCCACATTACTCACTGTGTTGACTAGAATATATATCCCTTGAGGAAGCCCCCTTCTTTGATAAGCTTCTAGAATTGACTTTTACCCCAGACCTGAAATGGAAGACTTACATCCAATCTGTTGCTAAGGTTGCTGGAAAAATGGTGGGATCATTCTACCCCCACAGAAACTATCTCACCCTGACACAATCCTTTACCTATATAAGAGCCAGATACGTCCTAAGATGGCGTACTGCTGTCATATGTGGGGAGGTGACACTCAGAACACTCTTACTTGCCTTGACAGAGTACAAAATCAACTCCACAATTCCCTGCAGCCTCTTTCACATAGAAGACACATTGCTAGCTTCTCTCTACTCTATCGTTATGTTCATCATAGGTGCTCGACTGAGCTCCAATCCCTGGTATCAACATGTAAAACATTCACAGCAAGAACTCATCTATCCTAAACCACAGCAAAGAACTTTCCTTTCTCTCTCTCTTTACCAAAAACCAAACGAAACTTTCAAAGTTTCTTTCTTAGGACATTCCATCTGTGGAACAAAATGCCACCAGTCTGCTTCCCAACTGTCTCTCAAGTCTAATGTGAACAAATACGTGTTGAGCCGTAATTTTGGATAACAATTCCTCTTAAGTAATTTTCTGCGCATCCTATCCATTGTTTCTGGTCTTCTCGGGGAGGCGATTATTGTCCAACTGACGATCTCTTTAACAATTATCCTCGAATGGCCCCGGGCCTTGATAAGTGGTAAAATAATGTATGATGATATGTTCATTAGTTTAAGAGTTTACCCCACACATACATATTATTGATGCTTACATGAACACGCCCCTGTCCGGTTAAGATTTTATAATATATAACTCGAAATTTGATGCAGAGCAATTATTTTCTCCATTAATTTTTTTTTATCTAGCTTATTTAAAAAGTTATTTATAGAAAAGTAATGTGCCCACATTACTCACTGTGTTGCCTCAAATATATATTCCACAATTATTAATGATCGGTTTATTAGTTTAGGAGTGAATCCTGTATCTAGAAATATATAAACATATACACATACCTTACTTTAATGTAAATAAATTGAAAGACCAGAAGAAAAGTATGTGTATAGACTGATTGTTTTCCTTTTGTCATTGGAATGCACATCTAATATATATATATATATATATATATATATATATATATATATATATATAGGGCTTTACATGCTTCACTAGTTTCGGGGCAGTTCCCCCTCTTAAAAAATGGAGCACCTTAACATTCAACACATTTCTGACATTATTTTCAAATAAGTCCCTATTTATTTGCCATCTGCGCTTCCGAATAAGAAATGAACCCTGTGCTCCTGGGCTGCAGCAATAAAAGTGTGATCCTTTCTGTATAGCCCTTTATATATATATATATATATATATATATATACTAGAAGAATACCCGTCCCAAGACAGATAAGATTAATTCCCTTATTGTTAAATTTTTTAAAAAATCAGAGGTATCTGGATATTCACTAAGAACTTCCACCCCTTTTTTAACCGCTTTGCATGAAGCTAAATTAAACTAAATATACTCCACATTACGACCCCTTACGCCTAGCAGCTGTGTTGCAAAGTTCATAATGATCGGTTCATTAGTTTAAGAGTGAAACTATATAAACATATACACATACCTAACGTTATATAAATACTAGAGGACGGCTAAAATTAATTCTCTGGACAGACCAGTTTTGCACCATTTTTATGTCCCTATTATGAAGATTAAAATCAAGATATAATGATACTAAACCTTATGTCTAGAATCTTTATTCCAATTTTGATCAAAATCCATTCTATGATTTTATTTAAGAAATGTCTAAAATTAAGAAATTGTAATTCGTGCAATGTTGCTTACTTGGTGTCTAATGACTATGGATCACATTTAATGCAAATCTGAAATATTTGAATTTTCAAATGAGATGTTCCAAAATTCATAATGACCGATAAATTAGTTTAGCCGTGAATCTTGTACATACAAATATATAAACATATTCACATACCTGACTTAATACAGGGTGGGCAAAAATAAGGGTCCTATTTTTAAAAATTCATAACTTTTTTATTTATTGATTTTTTTTGATTTTTTTATAGAATAAGTAAAGGACCCCTTCCGAAGCAAGCATGAGCCGTATTAGCCCTAAGGAACGTACCCTCATTTAGAAAACATTATTTTTACTTAAAAAACTCAAAACAGTGTAAAAAACAATACTTTAGTTTTTGTAAGTTTTAAGAAGTGTTTTTCGGCTAAAATTTGTTTTGTTTATTTCAAAAAATCTCGGAAGGGTCAGTCTACACACACATAAAGTTTGGTGAGTTTAACTTTTATTTTGTGGAAGTTATTCAAATTCAAGTTATTCAAATTTAAAGATAGGACCCTTATTTTGGCCCACCCTGTATAAATAGAGATATTTAGTTTCCTGCAAGAAAATTTTTCTACTGCATGTTCCCTTTTGTCATCAGTAACAAAATATAGCAGAAGGCCCCAACATGAATTTCAAAAGAACCAATTCTCTCAATTCTTCGATTATCACAATGCAATAAAACTCTTCATTGTACAAAGACAAAAGAAGCTTAATACAAAAAAAAGGTTTTTCTGAATCTTCATTTACTGCGGAATCGCAATAATGAATGAGTATCTTGACGTACCAATCTTCCAAAAAATGTCCATCTCTTAAAGAATTGGAATTTCTTCTCATTTTTTTTGTATTGTCTCCACCCAGGATAACCAAATTATCTCAAGTGAGAAGCTGACTTCAAGAGTCAATATTCACATTTTTTCTCTTGTGTAAGTTAACATTACTTTTATTGTCTTTGGAATTGTTTCTCATACACAAGATAAATTATGCAAAACTTGCTTGCCTTCCAATTAGGGAAGAATCTTTAATAAAATTCCTCAATCAGAATTTATATCCAAAAATCATTTGCGATTCTAAGTTATCTCTCTATATATAGAGTTAAGAATGTGGATATGTTTATATATTTCTATGTGCCGGATTCACTCGTAAATTAATTAACTGATCATTATGAATTTTGGAACATAACTTCTAGAGGCAAATGTGGGCTATATTTAGTTTAATGCAAAACGGGCAAAAACGAGCTTGAAGCTTTTTATGGAAATTCAGATACCTCCAATTTTGGGGAAATTTTAACAGTAAGTGATAGACATGAATTAATAAATATTCCCCAAGGTTAAGTTTCTTTTGAGTATCTAAAGTTTTTTTAGGGGTATAATATCAGCACAACTACCCATTTGAAAATTCAAATATTTCAGATTTGCATTAAATTTGATTCATAGTATTCAAAATTAAGCAAAATTCCCAAAATTTAAGTTTCTCCTTAACACCCCCTAAGCGTAAGCCTTAGATTTTTAGACATTTTCTATAATCAAAATCATGTAATGAATCTTGATCAAAGTTGGTATAAGGATTTTAGACAAGGTTTTATAGCATTATATCTTAGACCTATAGGGGATATAAAAGTCGTGCAAAACTGTTCTGTTTAGGGAATTAATTTTACCCATCTTGGGACTGGTATTCTTCTAATATATATATATATATATATATAGCAAGTTATGAAAATATATTCATGGCAATTAAGCTACACAGAAGCTTCTGCATTTCATCCCCGTAGGGAATCGTCAGGCTAAAATGCTTGTTATATATATATATATATATATATATATATATATATATAATAAATATTTCTTTTGTTTATTATCTATGTACGTATACGTTTCGTCCTTTTTAATCAGGACTCATCAGCATAGAGATACAACTATTCACTACTGGTCATGCGATTCGAAACTCCGGATTTCGAGTATTTTACAACTCAAATCCCGACGTCTAGAACCACTCGGCCAACGCTGAATAGCGAATAAACAGTGATAATTTTAACACTTTATCTGGCGGCTTGACGTCATAAGAGCATTCTACTTAATGAAAGGAATATATATATATATATATATATATATATATATATATATATATATATATATATATATATATGAGAAGAACTGTCTTAACCCGGAGAGTCTAGTTCAATTATATATATATGGAGGGTGGTTGGCTGAACTCAATCCCTGTAAGAGATTCATAGCAAGACCTTGCTGTGCTACCATTACAGTAAAAAAAAGTTTCCTTTCTTCCTCTACAGGCAGAATTTTTATGGACAGAGCTTCTTGCAAGGCATCCTCGTTTGTGGAACATATTACCACGTGACTGCTTCCTTGCAGAATACAGCATGGTCCATCTTCATATCTAATGTCATAAACCACCCATAAATAATCAAACTTAGTCCATAGCATTGATTGTTCCTCAACTTTCGGCTGACGATTTCTCCATCACTGACCAGGTTCACACATGGAATTCAGATAAAGCCACTAAGACGAATATGAGAAGGAGTATCCAACAGAATTTTAATTCTTTTAAGTCCCATTAAAACCGAAAAGCAAATGGTTCGTGTATATATGCTCGAGTGGCCCTTGGCCTTGATAAAGAGTGACTTAACAGTAAAAACAATAAAAGATGTTTTGATTAGCTAGTATAATTATTATTATTATTACTAGCAGGACCTGTTGAAATTCCACGGGTGATTTCTTCATCTATCTGCATAATTTACTGTTTTTTTATTTGGTTTCTTTTAATGGAAATCGCTCCTGACAAGGCATGAAGCAACTTGATATAAGGAACTAAAAAAATACTACTTCAAGGTCAAAAACTAGCCAACGATAAGTGTTAGATGGATAGATTCTCACCCAGAAAACTGCAATTCTTCCCGCTTTGTCAGAAACACTGCTCATGGAGTGTGAGAACTAAAGGACAAAATAAAGGAAGCAAGAGTTACGAGGCTACCAAAAGTAAACTCAAGGTCAATTTTCTACTCCCCTTAAACTAATTAGTAATATATATATATATATATATATATATATATATATATATATACAGTAATATTATTTTTCATATTATTAATAGTAATATTATTTTTCACTTTCTACTCTCCTTGATAATAATAATAATAATAATAATAATAATAATAATATTTCTTTTGAAATAATAAATGCTTGTCATAAAATATGTCATCAAATACCTGACGCAGTTAGCATATTTCGTTCTTTTGTGAGATATAGTTACTTTTTTAATTACTAAACGTTCAGGCGATCTCACATTTTTAAAAGTGTGGATAACTACGTACGAACAAGAAATGCCTTAGTGTATTACTATTATATAGATGAAAATAGATAATCTCTAAACGTTGTGCAGATCACCAGCAACAGATAGATTACTTATTTGATGGGAGCAATTTATTATTACTACTTCGGGCAATATCATCTTTACAAAAACAGTGCATTGGTGATAACGTACGTACGAACATGAAATGCCTTAGCATATTATTACATAGATTGTTTTCCATTGTTGTCATGTCTTTATTGTTATCTCCTCATTAAGGAATGTGTTTTTTTACAAAACGTTTGTTAAAATAAATCAATAATTATTGATTGATTTTTATTTTCATGTTTATGGCTGAGATGTTCAAGCGGACAAAAGGTGGGTTTGAGAGTTTCCAAGACTCAGGTGGAACTAATAGACTTGATTTTTGACCCTTGTTCATTGCCAGTTGACTTTCGTAGTTCAGGACTAACAGAGGAGGTTAAACGTTTTTTAATAATTGAGCTGTCAAGTTGAATGGGTCAGTGTTTCTGTGATCAGTTGGTCAAACGGCCGTAAATGATTACGCAAATGATAAAGACAAATTAACAATCAACTCCAAAGAATTTTCTGTTGACCAATTCCTGCAAGGTTCACAGGATTTTATTGAACTCGTCACCGGCAACGTTTGACAGTGTTGCCTAATGTTTAGTCGAGCAAGTTAATAGAATTCAGTTTCAAAGATAACTTTAAACCATATCCTAATTTAGCGGTTAGAGAAACGTAGCATCACTATAAAATTTATGGATCCGGCATGATATTTTTCTTTTAGTAATTAGTCATTATTTATCAAGGCGAAAAGCCACTCCAGGGTAAGGGTTAATGAGATAAAACGATTGTCGGTTGAAACATGAAGAATATTATGAGAGGACTAAAGATGATTAATGGAATAGACAGAGTTTGACTACATATGGAGACGTTTTATGACAAGTATTTGTTGACATTGGATTTGAAGACGACCATGTGGTAGTCTGCAGGGAAGCAGTGTTCCACAGACGGAACATGGAAATTCTGCTTGAAGTTAGGCACATGAGGAAAGCGGAAAGTCTTTTTCCATTGTGGTAGTACAATGAGTTCTTGCTGTAAATGACTTACAAAGAGGAGCCAGAAATTGGAGCTCAGTAGAGCACCTTCCATGGAAATAACGATAGAGCAGAGAAAGACTAGCAACGCCTCTTCTGTGAGAAAGGGATGTCAAGAACAGAAGAGTTCAGATCCCACCAGATTGCTTCCTATGTCATATATTTGTTTATTGTCTGTTGATATAAAAAGGTAAGGAACAGAAGAGATCATCCTGCCCACTACATTGCCAAGTCGATTTGGTACTCTGTCAATGCAAGATAGCATGCTCTAAGCGGCACCTCCCCGGATGTGGTAACAGTACTCTGCCTGAGAGCGTATCTGATGTAGGTAGAGGATTGCATCAGGAGAAAGGTACTTTCTGAAGCGGAAGAATAATCAAACCATTCTGCCAACGACCTTAGCAACAGATTGGATATATGTCTTTCAGTTTAGATCTGGCGTGAACATTTTTGTAAATTGTATAAATATTCATTATCTAAACCAATATACATGTTGTCCCCCCCCCCCCCCCCGGCAATAAAATTGCCACCCATGGAAACATTAATAAAATTCACTATTCTTTCTGCACTCCAATCATACTTTGTACAAATTAACTTCAGTCGCTTCCTGACCTATCCACCAAGTTTCAGTCTTAAATATCCAACAGTCTATTTCATCACCGTTCAATGATAAGCACACCTGGATATGACGTTCAAAATTGTCAATAACAATGACACATTCCTCTCTTGGCACGGCCCTGATTTTGGCTGTAATTGCCCTCTTCATTTCAGGAATAGTTTGATAGACATTATCGTTGAGATAACGCCACAGATATAAATCTCGGGATTAAAGTCCGGTGAATGTAAAGTCTATTCACGATCACACCTCCTACTGATGAGATGATCGGCAAAATGTTTCCACATATCATTGGCCGGTGATAAAGAAAAGACTGGTGGGCATTCATAACTGAAACTTGGTGAGCAAGTTAAGTATGCAAAGGCTGAAGTTTATTTGTACCAAATATGATTGGTTTGCAGAAAGGATTGTTCTGCTGTGTGGCCCTGTTCAGTTTAGAAATAGTCTGAGGATTGTTTTGATAAACATTATCTGTGAGATAACTCAAAGGCTACACATCTGGGGGGTTAAGGTCCTGTGAATGTGAAACCCATTCAGGATCGAACCTCCAACTGATGAGACGATTACTAAAGTGTCCCCTCTATATCATTAAACGTCGATAAAACCATGACTGAAACTTGGTGGACAAGTCAGGCATAGACTGAAATTTACTTGTATCAAAGATGGTTGGATTGCAGAAATAATGTTGAAATTTTTCTTTGTGGTGGTGGTAGTAGGGGGCGTCACTGTATATCCAAATTGGGTGCTTCTTGATATTACAAACACCACTAAAACATTTATATCTATTATTATACTAACGTTGAATCAATTTTTCCTATATACTCTAATCACACAAAATACATGTCAAAATCTACTTTAGTTCTGTAATTTAGTTGTTTCACAATTTTTAAAAAATATTTTACTTGTTCTAATTGTCATTTGTAATTAACTAAACAAGTCCCCCATCTCTTACTTAGCTCACTATTTCTCTTGCCCCCTCACTTTATGTTGATTCCACCACTCTAATATTTATTAATGTCCCCGTGAGCATTTAGAGAAAGAGTGACTCTTTCTTTCCAACGTTGACATCTAATTTACATAGTATCATTACACACCAGAAACAGGCATGGCGAAATAATAAGTCTCTTAAATTCCATATTATCCTAATGGATGACATAAAAGTAGAAAGACTTTTTTTTATTTTTAGTTATATAAGAAGAATGTCTTAAGAAATATGTCACAGTTTATGAATTTTAGAATGAGATCAAAGTAGAATAAATGATGTTTGTGGCTGTGACTCAACGGGTCACGGGTACGTCTAGTAAGATTATAATGTTATGTTATGCAGACTTGTTGATTTTTACAATTATTATTCCTGGTTTGAGTGAAAGCAAATAAGTAGTTTGTTTTTATTTGAATTAAAAAATAATAATTTGTGACTTTCATAACAGAGTACATAAATCTCTTTGAACTAGTTTATACCCGCCCCTTGAACGGTGTTGGTACAGTACCTGGGTATGTCAATTTCCATCTTCACCTAGCTACTACTGTTTTATAGTTATAACAAAGAAAAGTATTTGTGAAATTTCGTGGAACAAAAATACGCTACTTAATATTTGCTTCAGAGAGTAAGTAACTACGATGCTGTATTTACATATTGTTTTTATTGACAAAAACATTAGAAATTGTGTTTTTAAGCAAAAATGATTTGCTTTCAACTAACGTCGAATTCCCTTTATGTCTACGTTTTTTGGCGGATTATCAAAATAAGGTCACTTAGTTTAAGAAATATATTTATGTAATCTTTTTCTTATGTTATATTCTTCAAATTTATAGAACACGTATTCAGTTAAAAATCCTTTAGACTTACGTGAGATTCGAACTCGGTTATTGACATCGTAAAACCTACTGCCTTAGTAATGTGTACTCTACCTACTCCTTTTTTATCAACAAATCACATGTTTCTATTTGCGTATGAACAAACTCCCAAAGCACTATAACTTTTTAATAGCATATAGATTTTGGAATAATCTTCAAGATATTCAAAAACTTATTAAATAAAAGGAAAATGATTTTGTAACTTTCGACCCCCCCCCCCCCAAAAAAAAACTTTGGCATTGCGTTTTTTTTAAAATTCTCTGGAATACTATCAATTAAGCACCACATTTTCAGCATATATATATATATATATATATATATATGCTAGGAATAAGAGGTGGTAATGTGGGCTATATTTAGTTTAATTTAGTTTAATGCATAGAAAAAAAGACGGGTTAGAAGCCCTTCGTGAAAATTCAGATGCCTCCAATTTTTGTGAAATTTTAACAATACGTATTAGACGTCAATTACTAAATATTACTCAAATTTCAGTTTCTTTTAAAGGGTTTTTAGGGGAGCATAATATGAGCACAATCTCCCATTTTCATATTTCATGTTTGCACTGAATTTGACCCATAGTAATAAAATACCAATTAAGCTAGATTTCCTGAATGTGAACTTCTTCTTAAGACCTCTTAAGCTTAAGCCTAAAATGTATACATTTTCTCCAATCGAAATCATGTCATGGATTTTGATCAAAATTAAAATAAGGATTCTAGACATAAGCTTTAGTATCATAATATCTTGATTTTTATCTTCGTAATGGAGACATAAAAATGGTGCAAAACTCTTTTGTTAATGAAATTAATTCTAACCGTCCTCTAGTATTTTTATAACGTAAGGTATGTGTATATGTTAATATGTTTTCACTCTTAAACTAATGAACCGATCATTATGAATTTTGGAACACAGCTGCTAGGCGTAAAGGGGCGTAATGTGGCGTATATTTAGTTTAATTTAGCAAAGCGGGTAAAAAGGGGTGGAAGGCCTTAGTTCATTCAGATACCTCCGATTTTTTTCAAAATTTTAAACTATAAGAGAATTAATTTTATCCGTCTTGAGACGGGTATTCTTCTAGTATATATATATATATATATATATATATATATATATATATATATATATATATATATATATATATATATATATACGGGATAGAATAAATATTAAGAGTTATGGGTTTTTGGGTGTTTCTCATATTTCAAAAATCAAAAGTAATCATATTTCTGTATAAAAATATTTTTTTTTTTTTTAGATTGAAACTTGTTTTTTCAGCCAATGAATTTTTACTCGTGACGATTCTTCAAGGTTTCATTTCATAAACTGTCAGATTTCTTTACAAACGGGCCGATTGGGAGAGGGTGTTCATTTTGCTCTCTCTCTCTCTCTCTCTCTCTCTCTCTCTCTCTCTCTATATATATATATATATATATATATATATATATATATATATATATATATATATATATATATATATATATATATATAATTTTTTTCCACTATCGACATGAATCCTGTCTTGGCGTTGGAAGTTGGTGGCCTGTCATTTGTCCGTAATGTAGGTGGAATTATATTTCATTCCAGTAACTTTTACCTCGTAATTCAAACACAGCTGTACAATGTGAAACAATGTGAAGTCATAATGTTTTAATCAGTATGCATGTACATTACATATACTAGCAAAAATAATATTTTTGTTAGTTGTTTTAAGTTACATATTACATACATTACATTTTAAACTAAGTAAACGGTAACCGCAGGGAAAGTGTTTAGAAAATAAAATTATTAAATTTTCTTCGAAGAAAGTTGTTAACGTGAAGTTATTTTATTGTTTCAGAAGACGGCGTAACAAAATTCATATTTGGCGGACCTATAGATGACCCACCCTCTAGTCTAAAATTTTTATTTTAATTTGACAAAAATAAATTTAAATAAATAATTAGATATTAAATCTGATCAACTATAATTTTTAATATTATTTTCGCTAAAAAAATAATATCCATGATGGAACAATTTATCTTTCGGGAATTTAAGTCCTGTAAGTTCGCACTTAAGGATAATTGTTCGAGCCTATTGTTTACATTAGTTAGCATTTTAAACGAAACGCATTTTCGTATTAAACCTGTATATGAATTTGAAATGTTTCTAATTAAATTATTTTTTTAATTAAACAATTTGATACAATAATTTTTTTTGAACGACTCGTACGATAAATCTCAGAGAATATGTTGTTTACATGTTATTAATCAAATAACGCGCTCCTGTCTTTTGTCCATCTCTCTCTTTCTCTCTCTCTCTCTTTCTCTTATTCTTCTCTCTCTCTCTAATCTGACGTCATGTTAACACCTGTAGATTTCTTGAAATAGAACTTTCTGTGCATTCGAAATAGAACGTTATACTTGATAATCATAGGGCGGGTAATCAAATGTTGGAGTGGACGCCGACTGTTCCATCATATTCCATTACAATCTAATTTAATTACGTAACTCAATTATATAGATTAAAACTAACAATGTCTTTAATTAATTCTATTTTAAAATTTTCTTAAGATTATGATCGAGGAAAGTATTTTAAATACATCTGGAAATCTGAAAAAAAAATCATGGGTGTATATTTGCGAATATTAATTTATTTAAAAAAAAAAATGTTGTAAAGCTTCTAGCTTTAAAACAAATTAATTATGTAAATTTGAAAGACGCGTGATGTTTGGGGAAGTTTTAGAATGGGTATATATAGGACCTGATAAGTAGATATAAAAAGAGAGCGATCAAAACTGATAATATTGTTTCGGCTTCAGACACACATTATTAATAGATATCTCTTATTCTATATAAGGTTAGGTATGTATATATATATATATATATATATATATATATATATATATATATATATATATGTGTGTGTGTGTGTGTGTGTGTGTGTGTGTGTGTGTGTATTTAGGCAGTATTATTTCATTTAACATTGTTAAAAATAACAGAATTCATTTGCTTAATTATTATATTTTCTCTAATGATCTTTTTTGTGTTGAAATAAAAAAAAAATGAATGTATCACGACCGTTTTCGATTCTTCGTCGAATCATCATCAGGTGAAAAAGCAAATTAACAAAATAGCTTGAGAAAAGAAGAGAATTTCAAAAGGTTGGTGAGAAACGGACACGGAAAACATTAACAATTTAAATTCCGCATCATCAGAATTAACGTTGCAGGATAAAACTGTACAACGTTAAGCATTTTAAAATGTTATTACTGGTTTCATACGTAATGTTATCAATTGTAGGTTGTTGGGTTTTGATGACGATAGTATTTTTTTTTTAATTTAAATTGGTTTAGTGTTATTAATTAGAATTTGTCTTTAATCCGAGAGAGGCAGTTATTGGTAAAGTGAGCTAGAGTTTACAAGATGCACGTAGTGGCGGCTGGATAAAGTAGTGGTTGTAAAACTAATGTAGCTATTAGCTTTTTTATTATTATGGGAGTTACATTCTCCCAAAGGGCATTTATAAACATAGGTTATTTCTAATGTTTTAAGGGGAGGTGTTGGTTTTTATTATAAGATTTTTGGTCTTAAATTTCTTATAATGTCTAATTTTATTATTGTCGATTTGGAATATGTGTACAATATTTGTTATGGCTTTTCTTCAAATTTAAAGTTTGGTTGCATTTGGTTACAGTAGTATATGTTAATATAGTTTGAGATGTGATCTGGGGTATAATTATTATTATTATTATTATTATTATTATCATTATTATCATTATCATTATCATTATCATTATTATTATCATTATGATGATGATGAAGAAAAAGAAGTGGTATTTCTTATGTTTTGAATCATTAATTTCCTCGACGATATACTTAAGGTATTCGTTATTAATAAGGACTTGTTTTGTATTGTTTTAATTCAATGAATAGTGTGTGTTTTTAGAGGAAGTAGTTTTGCACGGTTTAGTAGGTTTTTAACCATGACTATTTCGAAAGCTATATATATATATATATATATATATATATATGATATGTATAAGTAAATATTAAATTATTAATACCTACAGACGCTACCGTTTAATTTATTGCTCTCATCAGTGCAGGAAAGTAACAATTTCAGACGATCGGGAGGCGCGAACCCGGTTCACAGAGTCAGCCTAGAATCTGCAAACAGTCGACATATCCACTCGGCCAACGGAAACTGTCACGTAATTAAGATCTATATGTACCTAGAAGCGGGTACAGATAAATGACTAGTCGAGAGTGTTCAACGAACGTATTCAGAACTTTGCATTTGAGAGTTTTTATAGTCTATTTTTAACATCTCCGACAGTGATCAACTTTAATTTCTTAAAGGGGCATATATATATATATATATATATATATATATATATATATATATATATATATATATATATATATATATATATATATACATAGATAGATAGATAGATAGATAGATAGTAATCCAGGTAGGGTAGAAATCCAAAGGGAATCAAACCGGGCTTATAAAAGAGTGCTCAATAAAAATATAGAGATGTATTGTGAATGCTTTTTATTTAAACATGTCGATGTTATCGATCTACAGTTATCAAGAGCTGAGGTCACATCAGGCAGAAGGTTTTTTTGTGATCCAACCCGGTCGGTGGAATCCAGGAAGAATGGAGTTAAGCAAAAAGAAGGAGAAGGAATAATAGTCATGTGACCAATTTTTTAAAAAAGATTGGCCGCTAGAAAAGTTTAATTTACAATAATTCATATTTTTATATTTTTATTTTTATTTTGAATAAAGATAAAAATATGAATTATTGTAAATTAAACTTTGTACATGTTTAAATAAAAAGCATTCACTATATATATATATATATATATATATATATAGTTCATCCCCGAACAGCTGTTTCGCCGTATTATGACTCTTTAGTGTTTCTGTGATTTGAACCCCGAATGCATTTTCAGCAGTCATACCGACTGAGTCACCAGCCATCGCTACCTATACGTATATCGAGGCAGTAACATTTATTTTATACGTTTTGTTCAATATAACCGACACGGATGTATTTATTTTTTATTTTTCATGCTTTTCACAAATACTGATTTTTCATTTGTCCTAACGCTTTCGGTTGTATCGTTAGCCAGTTTAAAATCATTAATATATCAATTGGGAAATTTCTTTTTTCTGTCAGGAAAGAAAAATTTCAAATGGGAGCTTGTATCCATATTATGCCCCCTTCCTTAAAATACCCTTCCAAATACTCCCGATTTGGGGGATATTTATTAATTGATATCTAATACCTATTGTATAAATTTCACAATGATCAAAGGTATCTGAATTTTCATCAATTAAACTAAATATAGCCCACATTACCTAACTTTACGACTATCAGCTGTGTTCTGAAATGCATACCGATCGGTTAACTAGTTTAGGAGTGAATCTTATACACGTATTTAACTATATATGTATATATATATATATATATATATATATATATATATATATATAGAGAGAGAGAGAGAGAGAGAGAGAGAGAGAGAGAGAAACAAGAGTAGAGTGGCATGTGTATGTAAGGAACATCGCTTGCATAATTTATATAAGTTTTTTGTATGCATATTCCCAAATATATATATATATATATATATATATATATATATATATATAGTCATACCCAGACTGTTTTGCTGTATCACAGTTCTTAGGTGTGGCTAGACAGGCAAGTGCTTCAAGTTTAGATTAGAACGATTTGCTTTTCAACAGTTTAAGCTATTATCCATTGTGCCATTGTCACAATATATATATATTTATATGAAACAGTCATTCACAAACAGCTGTTTTGGTGTTTCACAGCTTATCAGTGTGGCAAGAAGTAAGAAGCATATCAACCACAAGATTCGAAACCAAAACGCCAGATCATTTTCAAACGTGGCTAGTGGTGTTGAATGTTGTCATAACCATAAAATTATAAAATCTTTTTAAGTAACTCATTATTGATTCAAATCCGAGCGTTGATATGCTGGCTGTGTCGAATACGGTGAAACAGCTGTCAGTGGCTGACCACTATTTTATATAAAAAAGACATGTAAAAGCATTATTATTTCTCTTATTACTAGCAATCGGTGTGTTGGCATGGAGGAAAGATTGCTGACTACGATGGTCGTGGTTACGACTTCAGATCTTGGTGATGATATGCTGGTTGTGTTTAGCCACACTGAAGAGTGGTAAATGACGAAACCGTTTTTTGTGGATGATCACTGTTTATAATAAATATATAAAGATGCCCCCAAGCAACACCGAATATCCCTGTTGGTTTTTATATATATACTCGGTGTTGCCCGGGGGTATTGTTAACAACATAAGAGTTTAAAAAGTGTGTGAAAACTTCTGTCCCTCTCTCTCTCTCTCTCTCTCTCTCTCTCTCTCTCTCTCTCTCTCTCTCTCTCTCGGGCAAGTGGTTCAAGTAAGCACGAAAAAGAAAACTTACTAACTGTATGACCTATTTCCAGTGTTGTTTTTGAAACAATTATCAGTAAGAATGAAAAAAAGTAATTTTTATCCCCCTCATGCACTAATCCTGTTCCATCACAGCAATTTTCAAAAGTGTAGAAATCTGACAGCATTTTAATTTGGGCCAAATTAACCCACATGCACATTAGCAGTTTTGTGTTTTTCCTCTTTATATACTGTTACTGTTAAAAGCGGCTCTATGTAATTTTTTTTCAGTTACATGATAAGTAATGAGTCAAAAAATAAGACGAATGATTCCTCCAGAGCACTGCTGAAGCCATATCTTCTACAGCTCACCAGCAGGATTAGGCCTTATCTGGTCAGGTGTTCGGAAGTAGTAAGAACAGTGTCTGTCACCTAACCAAATATATTTGCAGCGTTTGGAAAAACTTCTGTGTTAGCTGCAATAACGTATAACTACATGCACACATATCTCTGAGGGCTATGGTCTCAGATCAGTGGCATGTAGAGGTCTGCTGATACTCTGGTTATTCCCGGGCCCAACTCTTTGATTGTATGCTTCAAAGACTCAAGTATAAATCCTAGTACTGAGAAATATTATAAGAAAGAGAGAGAGTTTAAATGTGATTCGATGCCCCCCTTCCCCAATCTAATTTGGATCCCCAGGGCCACCATAATGCTTTTTGCACACTACTGTCTCAAATGTACATGATTTCTCATAAATATCTTTCGTTGTGTCATTTTTATTGAGTTTTTTTGTAGCTGAAGTTTTGAAATCGGATCCACTTGTTGCGTCGCGGAATCGTTCGGAGATACTGCGTATCTTTTTACTAAACAGCCTTGACATTAGAACATAAAGCAAATTCCTCAATTCGATACTTTGAATATTTGGACAGAACAGAATTTTATAACATCAGTCTGTAGTCAGAACCCATAAAAGATTATCCAGCCTGACAAAAAGCAGTGCTAAATTTAGGCACAATGTAAACGGAGTAGAGTTTAGAGCCGATACAATCTTGCAAATGGTCTTAGTAAGAGTGTAGATTACATTTTATGATCATCATTAACCAATTAGATGTTATGTAATACTTACACCAAGGTGAGCACTCTCATAAGATGTGGGATAGACTGGTGCAGGTGCAAATAAAAAAAAGAAACAATATACTATTGACCCTTAGATAGGGTGCGAACATGAAGTCACAGAGTGCATGATTGTTACATATTAAGACTAGAATAACATTGGAAATGAATACATGGAGATATTAAAAAATCGAGTTTGGCTGATTACATATCTGGAGAGAAAAGGGGAACTATTTGCCTTTGTGAGACTGATCAAAAATTATAGATAAAGAGGTGTGTAGACTAAGATGTTTCAAAGAAGCAGCGCATACGTTGGGCGATAATGGCCTTCTAAGTCGACGGAGTATAGAATTAAATACAATATGGAAATCAATAATAATAAATAGTAGATTAAAACACCATTAAAACATTATATATATATATATATATATATATATAAAATATGAAACTAAAAGTATACTTTTAGAGGATAGAACCTATAGTGAAATGGTTTAAGCTCAATATATAAGATAGAGCAAATATTAAGATAAATCAAAGAAAAGGGATAAACATGTACGAATGACTAATCTATTTCAACTTCGATTGTTCAATGCAAGGTGTACTCGGTAAAAACACGTTTATTTTTCTTTCCTTAAGCCATGGCTTTTCAAAGATTAAAATCTTATCATCAGAGAAATTACATAGATAGATAAGTTGGCAGTGGAAAAGTCAAAATTTGAAATTTGAAAAAATATAAAGTAATGGAGAGTAAGAGTGTGCGTGTAAAAAAAATATGAAGTAATGGAGAGTAAGAGTATGCATGTAAAAAAATATGAAGTAATGGAGAGTAAGAGTATGTGTGTAAAAAAATATGAAGTAATGGAGAGTAAGAGTATGCGTGTAAAAAAAATATGAAGTAATGGAGAGTAAGAGTATGCGTGTAAAAAAATATGAAGTAATGGAGAGTAAGAGTATGCGTGTAAAAAAATATGAAGTATTGGAGAGTAAGAGTATGCGTGTAAAAAAATATGAAGTAATGGAGAGTAAGAGTATGCGTGTAAAAAAAATATGAAGTAATGGAGAGTAAGAGTATGCGTGTAAAAAAAATATGAAGTAATTGAGAGTAAGAGTATGCGTGTAAAAAAAATATGAAGTAATGGAGAGTAAGAGTATGCGTGTAAAAAAAATATGAAGTAATGGAGAGTAAGAGTATGCGTGTAAAAAAATATGAAGTAATGGAGAGTAAGAGTATGCATGTAAAAAAAATATGAAGTAATTGAGAGTAAGAGTATGCGTGTAAAAAAAATATGAAGTAATTGAGAGTAAGAGTATGCGTGTAAAAAAAATATGAAGTATTGGAGAGTAAGAGTATGCGTGTAAAAAAATATGAAGTAATGGAGAGTAAGAGTATGCGTGTAAAAAAATATGAAGTAATGGAGAGTAAGAGTATGCGTGTAAAAAAAATATGAAGTAATGGAGAGTAAGAGTGTGCGTGTAAAAAAAATATAAAGTAATGGAGAGTAAGAGTATGCGTGTAAAAAAAATATGAAGTAATGGAGAGTAAGAGTATGCGTGTAAAAAAAATATGAAGTAATGGAGAGTAAGAGTATGCGTGTACAAAAAATATGAAGTAATTGAGAGTAAGAGTATGCGTGTAAAAAAAATATGGAGAGTAAGAGTATGCGTGTAAAAAAAATATGAAGTAATGGAGAGTAAGAGTGTGCGTGTAAAAAAAATATGAAGTAATGGAGAGTAAGAGTATGCGTGTAAAAAAAATATGAAGTAATGGAGAGTAAGAGTATGCGTGTAAAAAAAATATGAAGTAATGGAGAGTAAGAGTATGCGTGTAAAAAAAATATGAAGTAATGGAGAGTAAGAGTATGCGTGTAAAAAAATATGAAGTAATGGAGAGTAAGAGTATGCATGTAAAAAAAATATGAAGTAATTGAGAGTAAGAGTATGCGTGTAAAAAAAATATGAAGTAATTGAGAGTAAGAGTATGCGTGTAAAAAAATATGAAGTATTGGAGAGTAAGAGTATGCGTGTAAAAAAATATGAAGTAATGGAGAGTAAGAGTATGCGTGTAAAAAAATATGAAGTAATGGAGAGTAAGAGTATGCGTGTAAAAAAAATATGAAGTAATGGAGAGTAAGAGTATGCGTGTACAAAAAATATGAAGTAATTGAGAGTAAGAGTATGCGTGTAAAAAAAATATGGAGAGTAAGAGTATGCGTGTAAAAAAAATATGAAGTAATGGAGAGTAAGAGTGTGCGTGTAAAAAAATATGAAGTAATTGAGAGTAAGAGTATGCGTGTAAAAAAATATGAAGTATTGGAGAGTAAGAGTATGCGTGTAAAAAAATATGAAGTAATTGAGAGTAAGAGTATGCGTGTAAAAAAATATGAAGTATTGGAGAGTAAGAGTATGCGTGTAAAAAAATATGAAGTAATGGAGAGTAAGAGTATGCGTGTAAAAAAAATATGAAGTAATGGAGAGTAAGAGTATGCGTGTACAAAAAATATGAAGTAATTGAGAGTAAGAGTATGCGTGTAAAAAAAATATGGAGAGTAAGAGTATGCGTGTAAAAAAAATATGAAGTAATGGAGAGTAAGAGTGTGCGTGTAAAAAAAATATGAAGTAATGGAGAGTAAGAGTATGCGTGTAAAAAAAATATGAAGTAATTGAGAGTAAGAGTATGCGTGTAAAAAAAATATGAAGTAATGGAGAGTAAGAGTATGCGTGTAAAAAAAATATGAAGTAATGGAGAGTAAGAGTATGCGTGTAAAAAAATATGAAGTAATGGAGAGTAAGAGTATGCATGTAAAAAAAATATGAAGTAATTGAGAGTAAGAGTATGCGTGTAAAAAAAATATGAAGTAATTGAGAGTAAGAGTATGCGTGTAAAAAAATATGAAGTATTGGAGAGTAAGAGTATGCGTGTAAAAAAATATGAAGTAATGGAGAGTAAGAGTATGCGTGTAAAAAAATATGAAGTAATGGAGAGTAAGAGTATGCGTGTAAAAAAAATATGAAGTAATGGAGAGTAAGAGTGTGCGTGTAAAAAAAATATGAAGTAATAGAGAGTAAGAGTATGCGTGTAAAAAAAATATGAAGTAATGGAGAGTAAGAGTGTGCGTGTAAAAAAAATATGAAGTAATGGAGAGTAAGAGTATGCGTGTAAAAAAAATATGAAGTAATGGAGAGTAAGAGTATGCGTGTACAAAAAATATGAAGTAATTGAGAGTAAGAGTATGCGTGTAAAAAAAATATGGAGAGTAAGAGTATGCGTGTAAAAAAAATATGAAGTAATGGAGAGTAAGAGTGTGCGTGTAAAAAAAATATGAAGTAATGGAGAGTAAGAGTATGCGTGTAAAAACAATATGAAGTAATGGAGAGTAAGAGTATGCGTGTAAAAAAATTATGAAGTAATGGAGAGTAAGAGTGTGCGTGTAAAAAAAATATGAAGTAATGGAGAGTAAGAGTATGCGTGTAAAAAAAATATGAAGTAATGGAGAGTAAGAGTATGCGTGTAAAAAAATATGAAGTAATTGAGAGTAAGAGTATGCGTGTAAAAAAAATATGAAGTCTGTCCAGTTGGTGAATGTCCGTTTATAAGCTGCTCGGTGAAAGGAAGTTTTTAGATGGAAAAAAGGGGGTTGTGAAGGCAGCGTTGAAAATGTTCAAAAATGAAGTAAATCCAATAGAAAGATGTTTAGTTCAATCGTAGATGGAACGCACTTATTCGGATATAATTTTGAGTATTAGGGCCATTTAAAAATATTTCCGTGGACCGAGAATGAGAGTAGTTTTTCAGAAGTTGAGATTGAACTGTGTATATTAAACGCAGGCAGTCGGGAATTTAAGTAGTGATTTCGATCGAGTCTAAGAAAAGCGACAGAGAAATCCAGAGAATGCCAGTTTAATGGCAATTGCATACAAAGTAACGTCATATATGCTTGTACTGTTAAACAATTCCCCCAAAACACTATTATGCAAACAGATACCAACACACAATAAACACGTTTTTACCGAGTACACCTTGCATTGAACAATCGAAGTTGAAATAGATTTGTTATTCGTACATATTTATCCCTCTTCTTTCATTCATCTTATATATATATATATATATATATATATATATATATGTGTGTGTGTGTGTATGCATGTATTTATGCAAGTCTGGTACAGAATTTTTGCGTTTTGTAATTTTCTTAATAATGTTCTTGACACGGCGAGCAATCTTTCGGATCTCCGGTAGTAGTTGGTATAATATGGCTCCGCATGTTCTTATTTCGGCCATCTCTAGCGCTTTCGATCGTTATGATTGTGAGGAGCAGTTGTTTTTTTTGTTGTTTTTTCTTAAGAGACTTGTTGTCGTTTTTTTTCTTTTGTGAGTTTTATTATTTTATCTAAAGTTTTGTCAGGAGAAGAGGGTAAGCGCTAGATATGTCCGAAATAAGAACCCTCGCAGTCAGATTATACCAACTACTACTGGAGACCCGAAAGCTGGCCCGCTGCATCGAGAACATTACTAGGAAAATTACAAAACGCGAAATAATGACTTGCTGCTTAAATATACATGTATGTATATATATAGTAATAAGTAGTAATATGACACATCTGAACAAGATTAGGTTTAAAGCTCCTAAAATTAATACGAGAATTGTTTACATGGACATGTGGCATAATGGGTAAAGGTTTTGATTAACACTCAGTTCCAAGTTTTCGGTCTTCTGAAGGTTAATGGTCCAGTCCTTACTACGGCGATAACGAAGAATAACATCAAATAAACGCTTTCTTCCAGTCACGGCTGACGGAATGAAAAAATCTATCACCGGTGATTAAAAAAAGGCGTCAGTTTAAAATTCCCTACAGGTGCCCGGCTTGAACAAAAAGATTCCCATGTTTGAAAGGAAGGTCGCTGGTTGCGAATATAACCCTAACCAAGATCAGAATAGTGGTCCGAATAATGCAAACTAATATATATCTATTCTATGATTTAAATGGGAAGTTCTTAGAAAAAAATTCTGTTCATGGAAATTCCGTTTGATTTTAGGCACACGGGGAAAGAAACGAAAAGTTCTTCAGTTGTGGTAGTTAGATGAGTTCTTTCTGTGAACGTTTTACAAGGAGAGACCAGAAATTGAAACTAAGTCAGAAATGACAAAGTAGAGCAACGTCTCTTTTGTTGAGAAGAGATCATCTGCCACTCGATTGCTTATCTGGTCAAATACTGGTGTATTGTCTTCATTTATGTAAAAAGAATATAAACAATTAATCCACCAAGAATTACTGTTTTACACACGAATATCATATAGCTTACTGAAACTTTTATTTTTGAGATTTTTTTCTTTTCTTTTTTTTTCTTTATTTTTTTCCCCTTTTTCTATTTTCTTCATTTTTATTTTAGTTGTAGTTTTTGTTTTCTTTTTTCTTTTGTTCTTTATTTTTTATCTTTTTTTTTCCTTTTTTTATCTATTTTTTTTTTCCATTTCTTCTTTTCTTATTAAATTTCTTTGCTGGCTTTGCAGTATCTGCTTAATGCAATGTCAAGTTATCACTTTTTCTGTTGGTCATTTGCAGGTCAGTGGTTTTAGAAATGTCTTTTCTCCTTCGGTCAGTGAAGTTGGTCTGTCAAGTTTTTTTTTTATTGAATGTGTCCAAGCATCTCTATAAGAGACTTGGTCGCTCTGTCACACTTGTGTTTGAAATAGAATGTTTGTCAGTCTGTCACAATTCTGTTTGAAATAGAATGTTTGTCAGTCTGTCACAATTCTGTTTGAAATAGAATGTTTGTCAGTCTGTCACACTTGTGCTTGAAATAGAATGTTTGTCAGTCTGTCACAAATCTGTTTAGAATAGAATTTTTGTCAGTCTGTCACAATTCTGTTTGAAATAGAATGTTTGTCAGTCTGTCACACTTGTGTTTGAAATAGAATGTTTGTCAGTCTGTCACAATTCTGTTTGAAATAGAATGTTTGTCAGTCTGTCACACTTGTGTTTGAAATAGAATGTTTGTCAGTCTGTCACAATTCTGTTTGAAATAGAATGTTTGTGAGTCTGTCACAATTCTGTTTGAAATAGAATGTTTGTCAGTCTGTCACACTTGTGCTTGAAATAGAATGTTTGTCAGTCTGTCACAAATCTGTTTAGAATAGAATGTTTGTCAGTCTGTCACAATTCTGTTTGAAATAGAATGTTTGTCAGTCTGTCACACTTGTGTTTGAAATAGAATGTTTGTCAGTCTGTCACAATTCTGTTTGAAATAGAATGTTTGTCAGTCTGGCACACTTGTGCTTGAAATAGAATGTTTGTCAGTCTGTCACAATTCTGTTTAGAATAGAATTTTTGTCAGTCTGTCACAATTCTGTTTAGAATAGAATGTTTGTCAGTCTGTCACACTTGTGTTTGAAATAGAATGTTTGTCAGTCTGTCACACTTGTGTTTGAAATAGAATGTTTGTCAGTCTGTCACAATTCTGTTTGAAATAGAATGTTTGTCAGTCTGTCACAATTCTGTTTGAAATAGAATGTTTGTCAGTCTGTCACAATTCTGTTTGAAATAGAATGTTTGTCAGTCTGTCACACTTGTGCTTGAAATAGAATGTTTGTCAGTCTGTCACAATTCTGTTTGAAATAGAATGTTTGTCAGTCTGTCACAATTCTGTTTGAAATAGAATGTTTATTGGTCTGTTATGCGTATTTTCCAAATATCATTTTTGTCTGTCTCTCGCGCTTATGATTCAAATAGCATTTTGTCAGTCTGTCATGTCTATGTTTGAAAGAGCATTTTTTCGGTCTGTCATACTTATGTTTAAAACAGCTGTTTTGTCGGTCTGTCATACTTATATTTGAAATAGCATTTCCATCGCTAAACCCGCAGATCACGTGGCCACGTCTTCAGAAATGGATTCGTTCTCGTTTCCTTTTTAACAGCTTTTAACTGACTTGTGTCCCCCACGTGTGATTCTTTTATCTTTCCTTTTTGGTCAAATGACATCCGTTCTTCGTCACCTTACAACTCAATAAGTTTTTATGAACGTTTCCGGTGAGAAATCACTTTACGTAATGCATTATTTATACCCGAGCCGTTCCTCAACTTCGCCGAGGTTTTAGGCATGTCAGCTTGTGACGGAACCTTATGTCCGTATTGTTATCGTCCTTTACGCAACTCATACGGATAAAAACAAGAACGGACATCGTGTAAGATGTGTCCGGCCAATCTGTGCATTTAGTGATAAAAATGCTATCTTTAACTAGTGACAGATGGACCAACTGACTGTCCGACAGACGGACGGACATCGCCTCTTTAAGAGATGTGTGGACGCATCCAAAAGTTAATGCAAATAAAAAATGTTTCCATTTTTCCTAGATCTCCACCAACTCTTTGAGCTGTCCAACTCTGCTCACTCTTCCGACTAACATGTATCCTCGCTGACAACAATAAGAAGAGCTTTATTGATTACTAGCAAGGCTACTCGGCGTTGCCCGTAGTCCTAATTTTGGGAAACTACATAGATTTCATGACCCATTTCTTGGCGTAATGGTAAGAGTGTTCTCTAATGGGCCGGGAGACTGACGTTCAATCCTCGGTCGAGTCATACCAAAGACTCAAAAAATGGCACTTGATGTCCCTTTGCTAAAAACTCAGGATTATAAGGTGAGAGACAAGGGTAATTGGAGTAATTATAGGAAAGAAGTGGTACCCTCCCCTACATCTCGGTGTAGTAACCAGTGAAAATGGAACCTTCAGGTCGCCCTCGACTATAGTTCACTACTTTATTTTTTTACTTTTACATAAATTACAGAAAAAATAAAACAAAACAATCTACGTCATATTAAATGTTAGTGGGTACCTTAGCTAGTATAAATATTAGTTAAAATATATTTGTTCAGGTGGATCTAGCCTTATGTACAAACAGGATATATTCTAACAGGAGAGATCCAAATGAGATTACATGGTTGACCTATTAAGAAATAAGCTGAGTTTGTGAGAATCAAAGCACATTACTTTTAGCCGGATATTACGTCAGACATGATTACAAAGAGAGTTGCGGTTAGTGATAAGTGGAGTCTTGCATGGAAGTTAGATTAAGAAGACGTTTTGAGATGGATTAAGTTGATTGAAAATAATTAAGTCATGGGCTTATAAAATAAGTCTCTCTGTCTTCCTGTTCCGTCCTCCCCCTTTCAGTACGAGACGATTAACACACTGATATGAATAAATCATTCCCCTTCATTAAAATCGTGTGTTGTATTAATTAATTAATTAATTAATTGATTTGATAAACATAGATGTTTTTTATTGAATGTAGTAGTAAGTGTTCAGCTAGAACTAAATAAACTGAGACAGAAGCCTAGAAAGTTGGTTTATAAGAAAGCTGGGACATCCATTATGCTTAGATGGGCAAGTCCACTCTTTGGGTTTTGATTGGCTGCAAATCAATGAGTGGGCAATCCATAATATAAATATTGCTTTATCTAAGCAAGAATTTTCCTATCAACTAGATGGAGCTCTTATGCCGGTAAGTGTCACAGTTTTCTTGAGAATTACACAATTTTCTACAGTTCGGCAAGATCGCTACAATATACATGGAACACCCGCCAAAAAACAAGGTATGATTTAAGATGATTGGAACTATTATTTTTTAATAACTATTTAATGAGCAAATGGTTACTATGTAACAGTGGTTATAATGCTAAGGATGAGGGTTGTGGCTATGTTGATAATGCTATAATTGCTGTGCCAGTATAAATCATTATGTGAGTGGAGATGCTTATACTGGTTGTGAAAGGCATCATGAAGTCCGTGGTGGTGATCGTTTTGTATAAGGCCAGTTCTAATGGAGACCTCATTGTGGTTTGCTCTCCTTATTTTCGATTACCCTTAACCTACCCCTATCATAACTCAGAAATAACATGGTGTTTATTTCTTAGGATTAAAGCATCCAGACAATGTTATCTTCATCGGCTTTCTTTTATCTTAAGATCCCAAGCTTTTGGCTATACAGTTGGATGCTCAGTGTCAAAATCGGTAGCCTTTGCAAGGAGCATCTCAGTCATGGCGCCGGGTCTGAAGAAAATCATGACTTTTAGATTAACTGCGTGTTTATCTTGATTAACTCCATTCCCCCCTGCCACCACCATTTTGTGTTACAATCCGGCTTTTTTTTTTGTTAGACTGGCTAATCTAACGGCATTTGTATCGTTATTTAATTTTTATATTTTCATATTTTTATATTTTTCAGTGTTTATAAAACTACCAGCAAAAATTGTGTTGTCCTTTCCAAAGAAACATGAATAGATCTTCATTATTTTTGCCAGTTTCAAAAGCAAATGCAAAACATTATGATTTATTTAAAATTGTCCTGTATTTAACTCTACACAAAATTTCACCATTCATCACTTTCAGTCTCTTTCTCTCCCTCACACACATACACACATATACAATGACAACATTTATAATGCAATACATCTCTCTCACTACTAGCGGGGTTCATGGCTCCATGGTAAAGCGTCGGACATCAGTCACTGGGGTTTCGAATCTCGCTAAGTATAGCTAGCTGCACTGAAGAGTCATAGAGACACATGTCTGGAGAACTATATTTTATAGATACATATGTTCCCTTATGGGTGCATAACTTCGGTGAGGAGAACAATAATTCCCACTTGGCATTAAGGTAAATGCTTTTCTGTAAAAATAATTGAATACCTTCAATCATCATTATCGCACATAAAATAAAAATAAATGACAATATTTATAATATGATACAAAATACGACGCTTATTATGATTTAGTTAATATTGTCTTGTATTTAATGATACCCCAAACTCTACCATTTATTTCTTTCTCTCCTACAACACACATTTTGGAACACAGCTTATTGCTGCAATGGTTGATAATGTGGTCTTTATTTAGTTTAATTTAGTTTTATGCAAAAAGGAGAAAAAAGGGGATAGAAGCCCTTCTTGAAAATTTATATACCTCCGATTTTTATGAAATTCAATTTTTATTCGACATCAATTGATAAATATTCCACAAATTTCAATGTCCTTGGAGTATTTTAAAGGGTTATTAAAGAGCATAGTATGGGCACAACCAAATATATCAGATTTGTATAGAGTTTTACGCATAGTTATTTGACACCAATTCAGCAAAATTCCTTGAATTTTGATTTCTTCTTAAGCTTAAGCCTTTAATTTTAGACATATTCTAGCATCAAAATCATGTAATGGAATTCAATCAAAAGTAGAATAAAAATTATAGACATAAGGTTTAATAGCATTATATCTTGATTTTCATCTTCGTAAGGGTACAAAAAAGTGGTGCAAAACTGTTCTGTTCGTGCGATTAATTTTACCCGTCTGTGCATGTGTATTCTTCTAGTGTATATATATATATATATATATATATATATATATATATATATATAATCTAGGTAAAACATCCACAGGGTAGTGATCCAAAGAATTTCAACCGGGTTTATAAAAAAGTTCTCAATATCAAATAGAGCTTTTATATATGATTATTTTTATTTACACAGACATGTACAAAATCTGCGACACTGGCATGTCGATGTTATCAATCAACAGCTATTATAAACTGAGATCTCATCAGGCAGAGTTAGAATCCGATGTTAACCTTATGAGATCTCAGTTTATAATAGCTGTTGATCGATAACATCGACATGTCAGTGTCGCAGATTTTGTACATGTCTGTGTAAATAAAAATAATCATATATATATATATATATATATATATAAACATTCAGGTATAATAATTAATAAGGCAATTTCTGAATTTAATAATTATTTGCCTTTAAGTACGTCTTACCATCTCAATGAGAGCCCTTGTCAATTGGGCAGTCACATTGCTTCCCTGGGGGCAACAACACGGTCATCTTCAAATAAAAAAAGTTTCTAAAATATCTGGGACGTGAACCTAGAGCAAGCGGGCGTGCAGTGTCCTTCAAGAGACACCTGAACACCGGTTTGATCCTGGCAATCAGCCCATCCTCGACATTGGTGAGTGCCTTTACAAACTGTGCTCTACACATAATAGTCCATGAGGTTGAATCAGGCGAGTTGGGGAGGGGCAGATTTGAGGACTGGTGAAGTCGGGGAAGTTCTCAGACAGCCACTTCTAGGTTTTCTCGGAGGTATGACACGGAGCTTAATCAAGCTGTTTCATGTATGGCCTTCCCACAGCCACTCTCTCCACCCAGTGCTTGATAAAAGCGGATATAAAAGTGGTGGAAAACTGTTCTGTTTGAGGAATTAATTTTAGCCGTCCTGTTACAGGTATTCTTCTAGCATATATATATATATATATATATATATATATATGTAGAAATACGTATCCATTTGTAACCTGTGAGATTCTGTCTCTTTCCTTTCACATTGCATAAACCATGGCAATCGTTTTATGGGTAATTTCTTCACCAAATGTCTATAAAACCTGTTGTCAGATTTTATATCATGCTCTCTTCATCCGACCAATGTTTCTGGACAAGATGAGAATAACTAGTGAGAGGTGGGGAAGAGCTATGTCATCTGCGCTCTTTCTTAAATGCCTGCACCCTGCTCCCCGTGCCAAATGCATATTGAACATAATCATAAACGCGACTTTCGATAACTTAACAACCTTATCCCTTTATGCAAGTTTCATGTGATAATTTAAAATCATTATTTTCTAGTTGTTGATTTTGCCCGTTAAATATTCCATAAACGATTATTGATGCTCGGAGACTTTTATGCGTCCTCCGGTCAGAAGACACAGAACTTTCTGATCCTCTATGGTTGACCATCTTATACGTATAGAGACGATAAGTGAGCTTGGATAATTGTTAAAAGTCAAACTTCTATGATATTGCACTAAACACTTGCAAATTTGGCTTGATCTATCGACTCAGCATTTTAAATGCACCATTGGCATCTCGGTTAAGAGAACATGCTGAATGTTTGTCCAGTTTTCCAGGGCACAAATTGGAGCTAAGAAATATGATGATCCTTCGGTACTTAATAGCATGCAGACTTCATGGTGTCCTTCGTGAGACGCCTGAACACCAGCTTGATCTTGGCGAGCATCTTGTCCTAGATGTTGCAGGCAGTACGGTTGGTGTCTTTCTCAACTGCACCCCACACATAATAGTCCATGGAGTTGCAATCAGACGAGTTGGAGGAGAGTCAGATGTTTGAACTGGTGCAATTATGGAAGTTCTCTGATACCAACTTCTGGGTTTACCTCGAGGTGTGACATGGAGCTGAGTCTTGCTGTGAGCTTGAATAATTCTTAGAAGTCAAACATTTATCACATTACACTGATCACTGTTAATCTGCAAATAAGGTTTGATCACTTGCAAATAAGGCCTTATCTTTCGATAAAGATTTTAAAAGCATCATTAGCTAATAAATCTGGTGATCCTTGGTGACTCAATAGCTAGAATCCCTTTTGGGGAATATGTGATTTGCATAATGCATACCATTGCAGAGGATGAAATCGCTATGCCAAGTGAAAAACTATTGAATCTATTAAACTTTTAAAAACTTTTATTCACCCCAAACAAGGCATATTGCCACTGAAGCGTAAAGGGGCTACTGTGGTAGGGGCCACATTTATAAGGGGCAACCTGGGTGAAGAGTTGGGCAACAAAATGTTTGTTCACATTATATTTAAATCTCTGCATGTTAGTATTTTGTGTTTTCATGTTTCTTCCAAAGACAAGCAGTCCTATTGCATTGTTTGAGTGCCACTTCATAACAAACTCCTAGCCCGGTTAAAGTACTACTTATTTTTTTACTGCTTTTCCCAATTAACGTCTTTGTCGCACGTGCCGCATAATTTTAAAAATATTTATGCACGAACCACATAATTTTTCAAATAGTTACGTACGTTACATAAACATCTCGTTTTACATCTTTTTTTTCCTATGTTGTTACTGTTTTTCAATAAATTCCATATAATATATATGACAAATAAAAGGATAAAATAAATCCGACGATAAGCAGAAGGCTTAAAACTCAACGTTTCGCCCAGCTTTTGTGTGAGCTTTATAAAAGAGAGAAAAAGCTAAAAGTGCCAAAAAACGAGAAGATCTGTAAATTTGGAGAATATATATAGTGATAGGGTATAATAATTTTTTCTCTCTTGATAAAGCCCACACAGTAGCTGGGCAAAACGTTGAGTTTTAGGTCTTCCTCCTTTTCATTTTAACTTTGTGCGTGTATATATATATATATATATATATATATATATATATATATAAGCCTACCCAGTGCAGCTCGGGATTCATTAATGTCAATTAAGTTGGGTTTTTTTAATTTTATAAAATAATATGTAAGTTGTGATGAGATACTAAAAACGCAGCCTGTAATGGAGATTACTTATACTTTTAACTTTAATTTTAAATAAGAATTATCTCCCCCTACCGTTTTGAGCTTATTTAAGATTGTCTCCATTGTAATAATCTTCTTTGCTGGAATAATTTTTTTCGAAAAGAAACGGAAGCGAATTAGACATTTTTAGTGAAAAGAACATGTTGTCATGATCAAAATGAAGAAATCGATTTGTTAAATGTATTGCCATTTAGGTCTAACATGGAAAATCTGACAATATAAATTTATATATTAGATATTTTCAAATCTCTGCTAGCAGTAGTATAATTTTACTGATTTATCCCTATGATCTCCTCTGGTGAAAGAAGATGTCATTTTTGAAAATACATGTGTTAAGGAAAGAAAAAGGGACTTTATTTATATATTTCTTGTTTAAATTACTTGATGATTCAATAAATATTGTTCTTTTTTCAATGTTTATTCTCATCACTCATTTCAATATATATATATATATAAATTCCCGAAACAGTTTTTCATGATAAACAACTGATGATCCCTTAAATAATGTTAGAAGCAAACTAATATAATAACTGTAAAAAATAAATTGACTTACATGAGTGATTTTCCACTGGACGACTTGGGACTAAAAGGTTTTTTTTATTTTTTATTTTTTATATAGTTTTAATGGTTGAGAAACTTCCGAGACTATATATATATATATATATATATATATATATTCAGAGTAAAAAAATGCTTTTGACTACAGTGGAGTGATAATGTACAATAGAATAATATAGCTATATAAATATAGGTATATTTAAAACATAGGCGTTTTAGAAAGCCCCAAATACCGCAGATATTAATATCAGCTCAATGGTTGGTTTTTCTATCAACCAGAGACACACACACACACACACACACACTGTCCGCATAGACGACCGGTGATCGTGCGAGTCACGAGTCATCTATGTTCTCTGTTTTAATGAATGATGTCATCCTTTTGTTACTTCAGCATTTATGACATCACAAAAGATCTCTTCCGCTGTCGTCAATCTGTTTTATTGGATGACGTCATCTCTTTGTGATGTCATAAAGGATGCTCCCTCCTATCTTCCAGCTCTGTTTTTGTTATGTACTAACGAGTCACTGCTTATCAAGGCCCAAAGGCCACTTGAGGATAAGGGTTAATGAGTTTGTCAGGTGGACGGTGAGACAACGCCGCTAGGATAGGTAACAATTGTTGAAACTGGGCAGAATTTGATTATTCAAGAGGACAGCTAAACAAGAATTTGCTGACATTTGACTTGAATATGACCATGTTGTAGTCAGCTGGGAAGCAACCCTGCAGTATGGTGTTCCATAGACGGGTAGTTCTTTAAAATAAACTTTGACCATGGAAGTTCCGTTTGGTTTTCGGTACACTGAGGAAGAAAGGAAAATTATTTACTGTGGTTCCAGCTAGATGCGTTTTTATTATTTAAGTTGATGACGTCATCCAGCATGCACAGAGATAAAGAAACAATATCAACAGACTTTTAGTAGTATAGAGATAGATTCCAATTTCTATGTTTCGCTACATGGTTGGCAAATCTTTAAGAATTGGACTTCGATTTAGATGTGAGCCACCCTCGAAGACCTTCAGAGTCGGACAATGATCATTTGAAGGGTGACAGTGAAGCTAACTCCTTAAAAGTACAAGGGGAGATTTTCGTTTCAGGGATGTTGGAATTTCCAAAATATACTCTTTATGGATACTTATTGAAAATAAGTGTAATATGAATTTTTATCCTTTTCATTTACACCTTCCAAAAATATGGAGAACACTCCAGACAACACGCCGTAACAGCATCTTTGTTTTCGCACGTAGATCAGCCTCCCCCCCCCCCCCAATCTGTCTGCCCGAACCAAAATAAAATAAATATCTTTACAGGCATTGGAAGAGGCAAGAAAAAAAAAGAAGATGATGATCTGTGTCTGGATAAAAAGCATGAAAATATTTTTTGATAGAGGGTCCGTTGGTGGGGATAGAAGGGGAGGGGACATGCGATATGTAGGGTTACATTCTGTACAGATGCTCTGCCACCGTTGCCATTTCGTGTGCATTATGCGTTACACCACGTTCACGCAAGCGTATTGCTTTGTCAGAAGGTATCAGTCAGCCATGGGACGGCTTGATACCCCCTATACTACCACCACCCTCCCACCGTTGACTGTGCCGCCTTTTGTTATATGAGCAGAGATACCATGAGATGAGACACAGGATATGGACAGAAAATATCAGAAAATATATTGTGACAGACCAGATTTCCTGAGCAATTGCTTTCTATTTAACTCACTCTCTCTCTCTTATTGTCTGTCTACCTCTCTCTCTCTCCCTCTCTCGGTCCCTCTACGCATACATATATGTATATACATGTATGCGTAAATGTATGCATATATATGTGTAGATATTCTTAATTAGAAAGCACATATATAAACACACACATCTCTTTATCTCTCGCTTTCGCTCTATATATTTATACATACATATATATATATATATATATATATATATATATATATATATATATATATATATATATATATATATATATATATATAAATTAAACAATGATATTTCAAATTCCAATGAGCAAGTCTTTATTCATAATTTTACTTACCGAGTTTCAAAAAAAGTTCAATGTAACTCTTGACAATTGTTTTACGCAGAAACGAACAACAACCAGGAATAAACATATATACCAGGATCTTTCGTTCATGAACCTCATCAGAAGATCATCCGGAGAAAAAAATAAAAAATCTTATATATATATATATATATAGTTATCCACTGACATGTGTTTCGTCTTCACTAAAACTTATCAGTGCTAGATCTAGTGAGATTCGAAACCGACGTCCTAGTGACTGACACCCGACGCTCTACTAACTGAGCCAAAAACCCTTAAGTGGTAGTGGGAGAAATTGTGTGGCATAAAAAGTGATGTTATTTATACTTATTATTTACGATGCTCATAATTGAAAAGTATTCAATTATTTTCATGAGAGAGTATAGATGAAGCAATCTGTGGAAGGAAATAATGATTTCTACTCAGCATGAAGGTAATGCGCTCTTGTAAAAATAATCTGATATTTTTGAATTATGAGTATAGGGAACAAATAAATAGTTTTTTCAGGGAGGGTAGATTCTTTGATCTTTTCGGCCAGGATTTCATTGGATGTTTTGCTCCACTTTTCAAACTTTTAGTAGTGGTAGCAAAACAATAGCACCTTCTTTTGTGCAACAGTCCATGGTTGGGCTTTGAAGCCTCTTATGTTTCTTTTTTTGTTGTTGTTACTGCATATGATGGAGATAGGGGGCCAGGACCTTTTGTCTCAAGGCCTGATGGCTGACCATGGTTGGCCTCTGTCCTGGCAGGAAGGTTCACACCATTGCTTACATCTTTCCGCCTGGTGTATGAACGGGTTGATGGGCCCTTTATATCCTGGGTGCCGGCCTGCCAGTATTTAGTTTTGTTTTTATTCATATGTTTCTATCTTTTCCTCATTGTCAACGGCTTCTAATTTATTATTCAAAGCTTCTCTCTATTAATAGAGGGGGTTCCTATATATATATGTGTCTGTGTGTGTAGTCTGATGATTTTAATCATTTTCAAATCATATACAAAGAGTATACACAAAGGTATTAAAGTTGTTTACAGCTGTTTCAAAGCAATGTTTACTTTAAGTCATACAATGAACCATGAATTGTTTTAAACATCGGATTTCATAACAACAGAATTTTTGTAAGTTCCAAGAAAAAAAAGCCAACAGCAATGTTCACAAAAGTTCAATTTACATTAAAACAAAACAAAAATCCTAGGATTCATTGTCAAATATCTCGTTTAAATTGTTAAATTAATTTCCCATCAAAATACATAATTAATTAACCCAAGAGAGAAGATTAAGAGACATCAATTTTAAGATGGTTAGTAATTCGAATATATATATATTTGTCCAGCATGGCTGTGAGGGTTAAGGTGACCGGCTTTAATAATTATCTCTCCACTGACGAATCCATAAGGATGAACGGTATACGTATGTAGGTAAACAAATATTTATAATTATATATATATATATATATATATATATATATATATATATATATATATATATATATATATATATAAATAATTTATTTAAAAAAAAACATACGTTACATATTTCAGAGTCGTAATGCTGAAATATGTAATGTATAGTTTTTTTAAATCAATTATTTGTATTTAGCTGTCTCTTTTTTGCGATTGGAGCACTTTATTCATTTATTTTCAACATAACCTCACTATATATATATATATATATATATATATATATATATATATATATATATATATATATATAATCATTATTTTCTTGTTTTTACTTCACCGATTTTGACGTTATTTTATATGAATGTGAATATTAGTACGAAAACTTGTGAAGCATAATTTTTTCCCATTATTTTTAATGCGAAGTGTACACTCGTATTAAAAGAATACGATATATTCTTAAAATGGGTTTACACTATTATTATTGATAATGATATTATTAGTACTTATGATGTATGATAATATTCTGATATTTACTAAAGTGTGTAATTCTATCTTGATGTGCCTGTGTGCCAAGAATATCTAATCGACGACCAATGGACCTTTGAGTAATTTTCAACTTCCTAAAATGTTTTAGCGACACCTGCGGATCATTATTGACCAATTTTGGAACCCCTGGTATCGAACGTGTTATCAATAAACCTATGGCAATTGTTTAGCTATCGTTTGAAAGGTGTCGCCTTTATTCTTCATCGTCTCCTCGGAAGCTGGCAATATAATGCAGAATAGATGGAATTTATTAGATTACAGGTAATGTCAGGCGATCACCTGAGATGAGGAATTGTTTTCGTTTGTCTTTTATGGCTTTTCCTACCTGGCACACTTAAATAAGGAAATCTAATGAAAGATGGCTTCCACCAGAGATAGATTTTGTTCACCCCAAACACGACATATTGCCACTGAAGCGTAACGGGCTACTGTGATATGGGCCAGATTTATCGAAACGCAACTTGAGTGGAGACTTGGGTACACAGATGTTTGTTCACATTACATATAAATATCTACATATTCGTACGGTCGGGGGAGCAGGGAGGAAATTCCAAAGGCAAGCGGTCCGAGGAAAGAAACGATTAAAGTAGGAAATCTTCTGGAATTAGAAATACATATCTTATCATTTATTCCAACTCAACAATGTAATGATTTAGTGTTTTAGTTTCTATGGTATTTATCACTCTCGCTCCCGCCTCTCTCTCTCTCTCTCTTTGTTTATTAACAGTAAAAGATAATAAAGAAAAGAAAGAATTGAATGATTATAAACAGAAATGAATATCATTGAAATTAGTAGTAATATTATTGGAGCGTGCATGAGAGAGAGGAAAATATAGCGAGCCGAAAGAGAATAATAATTATGAATTTGTCTTTTTATTTGCTTATATTTAACTGCTTTGCAAAGTCACTTTTTGCTGATTCAAATAATCAAACCTGATCATTATGAATTTTGGAAGAAAATTTCTAGGGATGAGGGGTCAAAATATGAACTTTAGTTTTATCCAAGAGACGGTTGAAGCCCTTCACAAAAAAATCAGATACCTCCAAATTTTGTGAAATTTTAACAGCAGGTCAATTTCAATATCCTTGCAGTATTTTAAAAGGTTTGTAGGGGTGATAATATGGGCACAATCTCCTATTTGAAAATTCAAATATATCAGATTTGCATTGAATTTCATCCATAGTCATTAGGCACCAACTAAGCAAGATTCCCAGATTTTCACTATCTGTTTAAGACCCCTTGAGCTTTAAATTTTAAACATTTTCTAGAATCAAAATCATATAATGGATTTTTATTAAAATTGGAATAAGGATTCTAGATATGAGGTTTAGTAGTATTACAACTTGATGTTAATCTTTTTAAGGTGATATAAAAGTGATGCAAAATGTTCCCTTCCGTCCTGGGACGAATATTCTTCTAGTATATATATATATATATATGGCATAATCACGTTGGCACACTGGTCTCGTTAGATCACTGAAGTTAAGCAATGTTGAGCCTGGTCAGTACTAATGGGTGACCATTTGGGAATACCAAGTGCAGTATGTGCTCTCCACTTATCTCGCCATTGTTTTCAAGTCGCCCTGGACTTCTCCTTGCCATTGGAATCAAGCAGCGCCGATTCAGGAGAAGTGTGGTTGGCATTACACAACCCTTGCTTCACAATTACGCATTTTCAGAGTGTATCTATTGTCTGTCAAGACTGAACGGAGTCCATGCACACACACAGATATATATATATATATATATATATATATATATATATATATATATATAATGTCGTAGAATAATTGTATACTCACTGAAGTATCTGCGTATATAGTTTATACCTTTTTCCAAGTTGAAATGAGACTTTATTTGGATCCCCTGACACCCCTGCTAATTTCATAAAGGGAGTCTGTGACTCAAAGAAAAATGGTAAAAAACCGTTGTTTTATTTATTGGAAGAAGCTTTCTTCATTCATTCATTTATTTGTCTGCTTACCCCCTCCCCCCCCTCGACTAAGGAATGTGTCACACATGTTTTTCTTTTTGTTCATTTCTTGTTTTTCTTTGTGTTTTTGTTTTGTATTTTTTGAGGTTCACTTGTAAAGAATGTTTATTATTTAAAATAGCCCCAAGTTGGCAACCATGTTCAATTTCCCTCTACCCTAATTCCACCACAAAACCAGCAAGACGTCTCCATTCTCCCTCTCCTTCTCTTCTACTTGATGTAACGCAAATAAATTGTTTTGTGTTTATTATAGTTTTATTTTATTTTTAATTCCCTTTTTGAAGAGACATCCTAGTGGTTCGCCATTTTTTTTCCATTTTTTTCTCTTCACCTTGTGATAATTTTTTAACCCTTTTTTTTTCATTTTATGAGGTTATTTTGTCCTGCATTTTTTATTTATTGTGTCAAGAATGTCATTCAACTTCCTCCTCCTACCCCCACACCTCACTGCCAATTCTTTAAGGAAAGGCGTTTAATATTTATTAATTCAATTTAATATTATTAATAGCTGTAACTTTGTCAGAATTTACCACAAGATAATTTTTTGGAGAGATTTCAAAATGTCATTGCAGTAAAATCAGTCATTTAAAATCTTATTTTTATTGACAGCCTGTAATAAGTAAGCAAGAGTAACCTCCCTTATTTTTTTATTTTGGAGAACTCTTTTGTTAAATACAGAACTATAAAATCTCATCACACGTTTAATTAGTTATCTTAAGCAGAATAAAGCTTTTTTGTAGAGGAACATTTTTGTTTGCTTTGTTTTGGTAATATATATTAATGTCTTAAAGTATCTATTCGTTTGTATTTTCTATATTGGATTTGAAATGGACGAAAATATATTAATTTAGCATCGGCAACTTGTGAAGACAATGAAAACTGAAGGGTTCATAAAGATTGAGAGTTCAAAGTGTCCTAAAATGTTTTACATAAAAGAGGGCATTTTTTGAACATACCATTAAAACTTTCTCATATTAAATGGGTCAGATTGGCATGATGACAAATTGTGGGACGGAAGAATGTATCTTTGTCAAATAAAATCACATACAAGGAACATACACATGTTTTTTCACAGCAAATACGTGGATCTATAGCATTTGCACAGGGATACACAATTCACAAGTCAGGGGAAGTAAGGTAGAGTAGGATATTTTGAACTTACATAACTAAGCTGATACATAATTACACCTGAATAATAAAAATATAATAAAGATAATACAAACTGGATTAACTATATATATATATATATATATATATATGTGACTAATAATGTATTCTGACCTCATATATATATGTATAATATAAACAGAGGCTGAAGAGAGTCCAGTAAAGGAGACCAATTATAGGTTCCATTTGTTTGGATTTTAAACCGACGGTACCAATGTTGCTCTGATCTTCTGCAATGCATATATATATAAATTAATATTACGTTCTTATTTTTAAATTTACTTAACAATCGAGCACTCTGTTGGGGTTCTTTCCCATTAATCTTATATATATATATATATATATATATATATATATATATAATACATACTTTTTGTTTGTTTATTATCTATGTACATATACGTTTCGTCCTTAATCGGGACTCGTCAGCATAGAGATATAACTATTCACTACTGGTCGCGTCATTCGAACCCCTGGCTCCGAGTATGTTACAACTGAAATCCCGACATCTAGACCCACACGACCGCCGCTGAATAGCTAGATAAACAGTGATAATTTTAACATTTATTTCTTCAACTTATTGAAAGGAATGATGCTATTATAGCTAGCGACGTCATGCTGTGTTAATACTACATTTACAGTGCCCATTTAGGTTTTTTAAAGGGGCTACAAATAATAAATATTTGTTTATTATCTATGTACATATACGTTTCGTCCTATGTGTGTATATATATATATATATATATATATATATATATATATATATACGCATATAAAAATATGTCTATGTATAAAGTTCATGCCGTCCAATGAATGATGCCTGAGAGTTTATCGGTTTTCCACCTGATTTTCCAAAATCTTTAATCATTTTGATTTTGCTCTCACCTTATCTGCTCGCCATAAAATAACTGTTTATTCATTGTTAATGTTTTTGCCCCTCAAGATTTACACAAACCTCTGCGTGGGTCAGCAAACATAATCTTCGGAAAAAACAATTTCCTTCTTGTATGGACCAAAGTCGCTGACGTGAGTTGTAATCAGCCGTGATTTTAACTAGAACGAGATATTTTAAACCGGAAGATGCGTCCATTCTATCAGCACGTTCAGCCATGAAACTGACTGTATTTCAAATATAAGCGTGACTGACCAACAAAAAATGCTATCTATAATTTATGCACTAGCGTGGCTACCCGGCGATACCCGAGGAGGACAGGGATAACACAATAACAAGTTAAAAGTGTACGTAACGTTTTTCTTTGAAGACCTTTCTCTCTAACTCTCTCAATCCCCCTCCCTCTCTCTCTAACTCTATCTACCCCCCCTCCATCTCTCTCCTCCTCGTACTTCCCCCTCTCTTTTCCCTATCACAAGTGCAATTTCACACCAAAGGTCGATAAAAAAAAAATCCCTCTAAATGTGGACACCTACTCCCCTAAGTAATTTTATTCCTGTTGACCAGCAAAAGAATGAATTTTACAAAAACTATGTGTCTATATTCTGTCCGAGACAATGCTGAAAAGAATATATCAGCTTTGTTGGTGTGTCTTGTGTAGTTTCTAACTTTTAGATGGACACATACAAACAGACAACTGCCCTTTCTATAATAGATGACGGACCAGCAAAAACTGTTATTTCAAATTTAAGCGTGACAAATCAACGAAAAATACTATTTCAAACTTGTGCATGACAGACCAACGAAAATGCTATTTCAAATTTAAGCGCGACAGACCAATCAAAAATGTCATTTCAAATTTAAGCATTAGAAAACAATGAAAATGCCAGTTCAAATTTAAGCATGACAGACCAATGAAAAATGTTATTTGAATGTAACGTGACAGACAAACCGACTAACGGAGAGAGCCTCTTCTAGCGATACGTAGACGCATAAAAATGCGCTAATCATTCTATGCATTCACTAATAAACATGTTACTTTAAGGCAGGTGTCGTTTTGAGAATCCATCGCACTAGAATAAGCACACTTTAGCATACAAGAAATGTCAGCCTCGTCGGCATTCCCCACTAGAGATACCTCAGGCGATTAGCAATAAACTAACCCCTTCTCAGAGAGAAGGTAAAGCCTGGGAGGGTGGACCTCCTCGGACTGAACAAAACATAATCAGTCCAACAGTAACAAAGCCAATGTCGGACTGATTTGCATCATCATCATCATCATCATCATCATCATCATCATCATCATCAACGTTTTAACATTGTTTTACATGCTGCCATGCACTGAACAGCTTTAAGAAATTGAATTCCAAAGTAAACTATCTCAGGTCCATTTTTATCACTTCCTCCCATGTTTCCCTTGGCCTTTCACTTGTGAACTAAACCTGCTACCTCAACTTTTCTACATCTACTAACCCAAAAACTCATCCATTCTTTCAACGTGGCCAAACCATCGAAGTCTCCTGTTCTGCACACATCTCCCTTTACTGTTCAGATTTAATCTTCCTCTGAGGTCATCAGAACTAAGTTTGTCTTTAACACTCACATTACACATCCATAGTATCATTCATATATCATTATTCTCCATGCAACGCACGACCTCAACCCTCACTGGCCAGATTTCACTTACATACATCATCACACTTTGTACACATTCCTGATAGACTTTCCCTGCTGGTTAGTAATGGCAGAAGTTCCCTGAACTTACTCCATCCACTCCTAACTCTTGCAATCATACTAGCTCCCCCCCCCCCCCCGTGCTCCAATTGTATCACCAACGTTAAAAAACTTCTCGACAACCTCAATAGCTTCGCCATCCAGATATACTTTCTCCACATCTGAGTTCTCATCCATCTCCATTGTCTTACACTTCTTGCACACAAACTGGTTATCCTTTCTCAACCTACCAGTAATTCCACTGCACTTCTTGTGCACCCAATGCTTACAGGTACCACAAAAAATTGAATTGCACCCGACTTTCTTTCCACAAACTAAGCAGAGGAACTTTCCTCTTTCTGGGAGCTTTCCAACCCTAAAATCACTAATCCTAACTTTGGTCTTGGTAACATTCACTTTTAGACTTTTACGTTCCCTAGCATTCCTTATTCCTCCAAGTGACAGCTGACAAGCAAATATATGCACCCTCTGACTAAATATTTAATTTTAATTAAATTATACAAATAAAAGTAAGAATATTAATGTTAATAAGGTCTTCAAGGCTTTAAACAGGAGTGTACAGTGTTCTTTATTGATTTCTGGGAAACGCCGGATGTGCCTTGATGGGGTTAAAATAATTTTACTGAAATGTATTTCAAACAATGTTACTTTACTTACACCTTCGCTAATACAACCAATGCTAAGTAGATCCTTTGGCTTCACCTTAAAAATTGTAATAAATAAGGATTAAGTGCAACAGACTGACCAATGGACACCTTGACCTTTAGACTAGGAGCTAAGTGTAGTATCTGTTCTGGTACTACATTTTATCTTTCTGAAGGAGAAATCCATTCTAGACTGAGTCAATTTAAATTTTATCTCAATCCAGAATGCCTCTTTTGGAATTTACTTCACATTAAACACCAAATTTTTGTCTAACTCTGCTTTCGTGGGGAAACAAGTAAATAAGAACTGACTGATGGACGCAGTCTCTTAGAAACGATTCGAGGAGGAATCTCAAAATATACTTATTTTTACTCCACCCACACACAAGCACCATTATAGTATTTTGTTAATATTTGAAGAAAAGAATGAATTTTTTTGTGACCATTCGAAATTTGAAAGGAATTTGAAAGCATTTGAACCATCAGATAGATAGCCAAGTCTGGCTTTAAAATTCTTAGCAAATCTTCACGTATTAGAAGATTGGATTTATAATTCATTATGTATAGAGACTAAAACAATATTACGTTAATAAGTTATAGTTTTATAACCATTTGATTCAATTACAATTTAATGACCAAACGATGTCATCATGGTGAAATAATTAAAGTAAAAATCCTTTTTTTATAATTTTGGTAAAAAAGTCATAGTTAAAAAAACGAAGCAAAAATGAAAATAAAAGTACTATCGGACAATGTCGGGTACGTACAGCGAGTATATATCTATATAATAAAGTGAAGCCGGTTTATTTCTTAAAGTTTGTTATTGATAACTTTGAATCTGACAAATCAATATTTATTTTGACGAGCCAATTTTTCTTTTTATCTTTGTAGTATAATTTTAAGAAGAAAAAATAGCTTTAGTTGCTTTAAAAAATGCTTATTCTGGTTAGGAAGATTGTTAATATGGAAACTTTTTGTCGATAATGACATAAACAGCTGCAGCTGCTAAGGTCATTAATAAAAAAAATCACAGTGCTCCATCTTTTTTTAGCTTTCAGATAGAAAATTGCATTTGTTTAGAAGAGATATAAAACTATTTAATAATAATACTTGCATATCATAATAGTAGGCAAAATAATTTGCTTTGGAAAACATATTTAAAATGTTGTGTAAATGAAATGACACAAGCAGCCTTTAGTGTAACATATCGACTATCCTGAATAGTCGATTTTTCTTATAATAAGTCTAGACGTACTGTCTTACTTGATCTCCAAAACTGGTAAAAATCATTTATAACAGAAATAAATGATAACACATTAACTCACACTAGACTAAAAACGAATACTTACTTTTAAGTAATCATACGGCTTCAAAAAAAGATAACAAATATTCTGGTTATTACAAATTTACAAATATAGTCTTGATATAGGCAGAAACAATTGTCTGTCAATAAAATGTTTTTGAAGGAAATACGGAGTGTTTCTCTTAATAACTATGGTTTATATAATTTTGAATTAAGAGCTTGAGTCGTACATTATTGACTACTATATAAACCTATATATATATATAGCATGAAAATATATTTATGGCAATTAAGCTACACATATGCGTCCGCGTTTTATCCCTGCAGGAGAATGTCAAGCTCAGCTCTAATCACGTATTGAGCACTGTTGAAGTAAATACTGAAAATCTATACATAATATATTATTATATCAACTTATAATATTATATGTATACATATATGAAATTAGAATTATATATATATATATATATATAATTAGCACTTTTAATTAATTATTATTATTATAAAGCTCTATTGGAAAAGATCCTGAGCTGTTTGTGTTTTGAACATCTGCTGTCTTGATTCGACTCGGTTCCGATTTTGAAAAGATTATTTTCTAGTTATATATAGAGATAATATAAAATATAAAAGCGGATAACACAATAAAATCAAATGCACTCATATGTTAATATTTAATATTTCATCTTTGGAAATTTTTCAGGTGGAAATATTTATTCAGGAATATATTTTATTTTGATTTAATTTTATTTTATTCTATGATGTATTCGCAAAACTTATATATATATATATATATATATGTGTGTGTGTGTGTGTGTGTCAGTGAGAGAGAGGGGGTGTAAACAAGGATATTTCCGTTTGACTAAACACAACATTTCCCAAATAAATTTATATATATTGAAACTTATTTCTGAAATGGCGAGTTTGGTCAATTGGAAAATGGAATTTATCTATGATTCTCATTTGAATTAATATCTATTTGTATACAGGAAGACCTATCAGATCTACATTGGGACAGTGGAGACCTCTAGTTATAATTTAAGAGATCAAGTGACCCGAAGAAAATTGAAAGAAAGCCTGTTGAAGGAATTTTTGCTGGCTTTTTTTAAGGGAATTAATTCTCCTATCCCCCATATCTCTCTCTCTCTCTCTCTGTGCCCCTCTCTCTCTCTCTCTCTCTCGTTCTCTCTCTCTCTTTAATTATTCATGTTTATATCTCATTTTAGAAATTTTAACGTTCTCTCTCTCTCTCTCTCTCTCTCTCTTCTAAGAACATTCTATCTCTCTCTATATCCTTTTCTGTCTTTCTCTCTCTCCTCCTCTTCATTCTGTTTCCTGCTACTTTCCTTATATAATATTTATCACCTCTCGTTTCCACGTCTCTCCACCTCCTTCTCTTACTCCTACCCTATATACAGTTCAGTTCAATGGAGGTCAACATTGTCTTAGTCCTTCTTATGGATTCAATTTTCCCAGCTGGTTAATTTATTTGGCATTTCTGTATTCATCTTTGGTTGGGCAGTATATTAAATGAAATCAGATTGTCATGCAATAATTGTATCGGTGCACAGACGTGATTAATGTACTTTGGCCGACGCAGCAATAAAATTGAAATCGACATGCTAATATTCAACAAAAACACAACTTTCTTCGCCTTCCGGTTAGGATAAAAGTGTAGTATCAATTTCAAACCAATTGGGGACATTTTAAGTCGGGCGTACCCTAGAGTAAATGTGGTATTGTGGTGACTGAGGTGATTCAAGTTAAGAGTATTGATTTACTCCTCTCCAGGAGTTAGGCACAAGGCCAGTTTTTATCTTACTCCCACAAGTAAGATGTGACCCAAGGTCGGGTCGGGAAAGTGGGGTTTAAAAATTGCCTGGGCAGCCCCGTCGGCATTCCCCGGTAGGGGCGCCTTAGGCAGTAAGCAATAAACTTACTCCTCCCCGAAGAGGGGAGCAAAGCCTGGGAAGGTGGACCTCCCAGAACTGCACAGGACAGACCCATTGACCGGCGTAAATCAATACCCGAAGGCCAAGACAACACCAGTATGGGGTGCAGTATCCATCGGAACAGATACTACACTTTGATCTTAGCCAAAAGGCCAAATTTTTATCACTTTAGACCAAAGATGACCAACGACATCCATACTCCCCACGCTTTTGATGGCCTTGTGTCTAGTTTGTTTTGAATGTAATTTTTTTATATTGTCGACAAATAAATAATTCAAAGTGTAGTATCTGAAAAAGATTACCTTCCTCGAAATTAGACAAAAGGTGGATATATGTTTCAAGCTTGTGTGTATGAAAAGGAGTCCAGTATTGCGTGTTGCCTCCCTGCCTGAACATGGCGCACACAGGTCCTGGTCCTTTCGAACTCGGCGCGACTGAATGAGTCCTGTCTCCATTTCCATTTGTTGATAATAAGCTCATTCAAGATGCTAACTCTCCACTTTTATTTTTACCTTGGCCTCCACAAATTAAATTAATCTTCGAAAGACACTATCCATTCCCCAACATCATCTCGACTTCATTTTCTCCCACTTGAGTTCCACTCCTACTTAGAGATCAGCCGGCTTGTTTTCTATTCTAAACAAACCGGAAAACAATGAGCGGTCTATTTTTTAGAAACGTTTATTGAGGGTCTTACTAACTGTTTTTTGTTGTCGTCCCACTCCTCACTTCCAATGAATTGTATATATATATATATATATATATATATATATATATATATATATATATATATATATATATATATATAAATAAAAAAAAGAAAACCCAAAATATTATTTACGTATTCATCAACGTTTCATCTTGGTTTCAAGACTACCTCAGGATGATTGATTTGAAGAAATAACATATAAGTACAAACCTTTAAAAAAGTTTGGTCCGTTCTACATATTTGTACTTGTATTTTATTTCTTCAAATAAAATTATCACGAAGAAGTCTTGAAATAAAGACGAAACGATGACGGATACATAAATAATATATTAAATTTTCCTTTACGTTGAAATAATATTTTCATTTTTTTATCTTATATATATATATATATATATATATATATATATATATGAAGAAGAATGGAAAGGAATTAGAGAAGCAAAAGCCAAATCAAATTTCAATTCAATTGCTCAGAGCAAGGTATATTCCGCAAAAAGGCAATTTATTCAAGTAAAATTTTTCTTAAGCCAGGCTTTTCAAAGATCAAAATCTTATCATCAGAGGAAGTCGCTGGGATAGATAAGTTAGCAAAGGCCAAGATTTAAAATTTGAAAAAGTAAAATAAAAGTTGTAGGGAAAGAAACACAGGGCAAAACTCTGCCCGAATGCAAGCAATGTCAGATTGCTAAAAAGTCCGGTTTCGCAAAGTCCAGCGGAGAAAATGAAATGTAGATAGGTAGGTCGTTAAAAGGCACGATAGGTGGTGAGAGAGGATTCGAAGTTAAATTCCAAAGACCACAACTTCAGGTGCG